>RSEF01000015.1:12172729-12200902 GCA_003993805.1 Himantopus leucocephalus
CTCTACTGTGTGCCACCAGCCTTTTAGGAATATGTCTTAGCAAAGAACAGAAACCTGCAGGGCCCAGCACTCGCCCATTTTTCCCAGGGTATCATCCCCCAGTGAGCAATCCTCATGGCACTTATGATAGGAGGGGAAAATAAACCTGCTAGGAGGAAAAGAAAATTGCACTGCATTTATGTGAAGTGGCTTTTTATTTCTTGTTAGAAACACAGGCTGTGAGGTGGCTTTTTCCCCTGGGTGCCTACTGCTGATGACACACAGCCTCCCTTGCAGGGTCTCTGCCACCTTCCTGAGCAGGTTTGAACGTCAAAGCTCTCCACTTCTCCAGCAGCCCTCTGGCCTGCATTATTACTAATCTTCAACCACTTGCTCTGCAGAAGATCCCATGTCTTCTCTTTCTTGATCTTATCTCCAAATTCTTTTCTGTGCTCTTTCCAGTGCAGTATAGCAGCATCCTGCTTGTGTTTTTCCAAATCTTTCTGCAAATTCAGGACTTTCTGGAAAACCCTCAAATGTGAGGGAAGGCTGATTAAAACCACTGTCCCAATGTAAAAGTATTTCCCTGTGTTTCAGATGCTAAAAGAGCGAGCACCCCTTGCAAATGAGAGCTAAGTATTATATAATTATTTTTAATGCAATAGGTGGGCGTGAGATCCCACCACCAGGCCCATGACAACCATTGCAAAGAAATCTTGTTTGTACCCTAAGTGTGGCTGAAGCAGCCACAATTTCACTTTTAGCGGCACACTGAAAATGCTATCTTTTATAGCTCTGTTGTCTTCACTGCTAGGCAACGTTTAGAAAGATCCAGGGACTTCTCTAAATGGAAGATGAAACTTCAGCCTGCTAAGGAGCAGCACTGCAGCTGAAGTTCCCCAGACATACTCAAATGTGATTTAGAAGCCACAGATAAGCCTTGTCAATCATTTAAAAACCACTTTAGTCCTTTACTGCAAAAGAAAATCCTCACTACATATAGCTCCAATAAATGGCCATCACGAAGGTTAGAGTTAGAGGGAGGCGAAGAATATCGTTTATTCTCTTGTTATGGAGAAACCAAAAAGTGCAGTGGGGCACAGAAAGGCTGTTGCAAAGATGGGGGGGGATAAACCAGATGGAACATGCTGACTGATTCCTGCTGCCTTTTCCTCTCCCAGCAGCTGTCTCCCCTCGCCTGCCCTCATTCCAGCACCTGCATGGCTACAGATCTGGATAGTGGGTGTTTTTGCATGTAGTGATGAGAGGGCAAACTGCTGCCCTCAGTAGGGGAGCTTCTTGACTTCCGAATGTCTCTCTCTGTCCACCAGCTGCTCACTGATTTTTACACAAAACTACTTTCTAGAAGATACTTTCTTCTGAAAGCAGCTTCTCTTGAAGTTAACTGAGCTGAGCTGGTCCTCATTTAAAGAGATGACAGCGAGGGGGTTTCCCAGCTGACAAAGAGGGTCCATACTGTAAAATGCTTGGACAGGGCAAGCTTCTCTGTGTCAGAGGAACACAGGTATTAGCTGTTTTAATCCCGTACAGAGGATAAAACTGACTAGGATCACAAATTGGAATTTATTACAGGACTTCAGTTCCACGATTAGAGATGAATTTGAATTCAGGCTGTGAAGTGAGAGTTGCTAGAGTAGGTGTATGGTAGGAATGCTGCACTTCAGCAATGAAACCACAAAACTAGAACACATTTAGTCTTGAGGCAAAGCACCAGAGGAGCAGGCCAGCATATTGGCTGTTGGGAAATGGAGAGGCTTCACTGAGCTCTTGTAACCAACTCTGAATTGTTAACTGGGAGAAAATCTGTCCTCCTAAATGCTATTTAAACGTCACTGTACCGGCTGCAATTGTCACCAAGGATCTCATCTGAGACTTTCCTTCTGGTCATCATCAGAAAAGTTCTCAGCATAGGGAAGGAGGTAGATGTGGGTCCTTCCTCCCTGCTCCTCTGAAATTGAAAAGCTTATTGTGAAATTTTGTTCACTTCAGTGGCAACAGGAGGAGGCCAACACTTAATCTGTAGAGGCTAGGATTACCAGGCTTGTGTTGTAGAAGATTAATGTTCAAGTTTGATCTTTTTTTTTTTTTGTGTGTGAAGTAGCACAGTCAAACCCAGCGGAAAAAAATCTGACCCTTAAGTAGATAACACTAACCCCTATCAGATGGGTAGCCTGAAAAGCAGGAATCTGTTATTCAACTGGAAAGTTAGAGTGATAGTAGTGGGATGAAAAGAAGTAAACAACTGGCTGTGTTTATTATCCCTTCATTCACCTTCTGAATGGGCCCATAAGAGCAGAGGTAAACATTTGGGGGATGTTACTTAAAGTAGTATAAAGTCATGGTTTATCCCCTCTCCTTTTCATCTTTACGTTTTGCAAACAGCAAGTGGTATTTTAGACTCCTGAACTCCCTAAAAGGCAGCTCAGCGAGTACCTAAACTTGTGCGTTTTTCCTTTAACGGTAGGAAAGGTTCTACTCCAACTCATCAGCAAAACCACGTCAGCACAACGCCACATACGTCTGTTCTTGCTTAAAGATCAACCTAAAAACATTCGCTCTGGCAAATTTTAATACTCTGTGAAATTCTAATCTGATAAATAGTGCCGCTAAACAACAATTTGAGCAAATGTCACCTTCATTATTGTTTCTACCAGAATAGTAAATGCAGAGAGATTTCCCTGCAAAAAGGAAGGGATCAGCTAGGGTAAAATGCTAAGTTTAATAACAGAGAGGAATTTTGTCAGGAGAACAAAGGCCATACAGTAATTTCACAAGTCGTCTTGAACTTGAAAGATGTAAGTGTGTGAGGATGGAACACAGGAATACGCAGGACTGTGCAGAAAGAACTGGTCAGGGGCTGTGACTTGAAATTTGAATGTTAATCCAGCACTGTTCAAACTCTCTTGACAAAGGTGAGAGATGCTTTTTCCCAGCCTTCTAAGCAGTATTACATGCTGGGAGAATTAAAATTTCAAGGGTGTCTCTAAGAAAAACAGTGGGGATAATAGTGGCTCTCTTACGTAGTTGTGCAAGAGAGTTGTTCAAAAAGAAGCTGCCTGCACAAGTCTCTTTCTTTGTACTAGCTCTATTTCATCCTTAAAAATCAATGAATAGCTCAATCCACTGAGTTACTGGCTAACAGCTCTCTCTGGATACCTGTAGGTATTTTTCAGAGGAACCAGCTAACAGAGACTTATCATTAGCCTTTATCTCCTGCCATGCCTAATGCCTTAGCTGCAACAGCTTAAGCATAAGGGTTACATATGCTTTGTAGCTCAGTACCTGCTGTATAAATTCAACTTCCGAGGCATTTTCATGATGAGATGAGCCGAGCACAGCGCACGTCTCCTCGCCCAGGTGGTACCTGGGTCCTGGGGCAAAACAGCACCCACAGAAACCCCCGAAGCAAGGCGCTGCAGCCTGTTCCCAGGCCGATACGCCAGCTGGCAGCCGGGGAGGGGGAGAAGAACAGCAGATTTGCCTCCCCCAGGCCTAAGAGGGTTTTCTTAGACCCTTTCTTCCCCATCACGGCCACAGGGAGTTCCGTGGGCTGACCGGCAGGGCCCGTGCCTGCCTGCCTGCCGTCCCCGGGATTTGTCGGGGAAGGGGCCGCTTTCCGCGGGGAGAGACCGCGGGGCTGCTGGGGGCCGCGGCCCTGAAGCGGGGGCCCTTGCGGAGCGCCGCGGGCCGGGGGAGGGAGGGAGAAGGGCGGCGGGGCCTCACCTCCAGCTTGTCGGTCAGCTCCTTGTGCATCCTCTCGTACTGGCGGCTCATGTCCTGGTTGCGCTCCAGCAGCGCCTTGCCCAGCCGCGCCGCCAGCACCAGGTCCTTCTCCTTCTGCCGGATCAGCGAGAGCAGCTCGGGGTCGCGGGCGGCGGCGGCGGGCGGCGGCTCCGGCGGCTCCCCGGCGGCGGCCAGCAGCGCCAGCTCCTCCTCCAGGGCCAGCTCCAGGGCGGCGGCCGCGGCGGCCCCGGCGGCGGCGGCGGGCGGCTCCATGCCGCCGGCGCTGTCCGCCTCCGCCGGTGCTGACCCGGCGGCGGGCAGGCGCAGGCACGGCGCCGACATGGCCCTGCGCGCCGCCGCCGCCGCTCCGCTGCGCCCCCCGCGCCCGGCCCGCGGCTGCGGCTGCTGGGCGGGGAGCGCCGCCGCCCCCGGCCCCCGCCCCCCGGCGCCGGGCCCCGCCGGCGGCAGCGCCCGCGCAGCGCGCTCCTCGGCGCGGGGACGGGGCTGTTCGGGGCGCAGGGCGGGGGGGCGCTGCGTGCTTGAGTGTACAGGTTCGTGCTTCTCAACTGTGTGCGGATCCTGCTGGAACCGCCTGCTGCCATCGGGTCTCGCTGTTTCTGCTGCAGGCCCTGGCCAAAAATCCCCCCGAAACTGTGGGGTGTCCTGAAAAGCCCAAGGAGGGAGCTTGGCACCCCCGAAGGGGCACAGTGCTTTCTTCTTGTTTGCTGCCTGCTCCTCCAGATTCCTAGCGGGGCTCTTTTGGTTACGAGAGCAGCTCTCAGGATCTTTCTACTCAGTAGTTCACCCCCGGAGAGCAGACTACAGCTTCCAGCAACCACTGGGGCTTGCTTTCAATTTCAGATTGTTTAGGATGTTCCCGGATAAAATTTGTCTTAAAAGCAGCCTCGGTGAACGTTGGGAGTTGTAGTTAATTCTGCTTCTAGCACTTTTCTCTCTGGGAGGAGACTCTGCTGGGGGCAGGACCTGTTGGTTTTTCAGTTTTGGTTTTGTGGACTTTCTCTCCCCTTCGATCCAGGCATCGCTTTCTTTCTTCCCACGGAAGGGAGGCTGAGGCAGAGTAAGGTGGGGTAAAATTCTATGTTGTCACATCTGCTAAGACTGCATTTCCTCAATTTCTGATTATGCTTTAATTTCAAGCGAGGCTTTGATAGTGATTGAACTTTAAGGAAACCTTTGCTTTTGACTCCCAGATTCTGCAGAAAGAAATGATGAATTTTACAGCTTTTCTCTTTAGACCCTGCTTTCATGAGGCTTGCTTTAATTCCACCTACACCAGATTCACTTAGACCATGTTCATCTGTAGGCAACTGCCCCAACACATCAGTCCCAGGGTGTTTTTGGCTGGTACAGTTGATGGTTGATGCAGTTTTCTAGTGGGGTTGGCTCCTGCCTCGCATTAGACCCAGGGCTCTGGAGAGCTGCTGATTATTCGTAATGGTTAGAGCATCGGTTGTGGGAATGCAAACTTCCCTCTGGCCACCTGCCACTGGGACTTAGTCTTTTGTGTGGCATACGCCCCAACAGCCCAGCTAGCAGGACCGGTCGATACTTGGCCCTTTTCCTGGCAGCATCAGTTAATGCTAGTGGTGCTTTTTGTAATGTGAGCGCCTGGTCTCCAAAGACTGGGCAGAGACCTGGTACCTCTTGCCATGCTGCCTGCCAGCACCCGTACCACAATGGTAACTGTTGGGTGTTACAACTGTGATTACTTTTGCGCTGGTGACCCAGAGGTGATGGCCGCCTTTATCTCATAGCAATTCCCCCAGGCACTGATTTTGCTAGACCTTTTGTCCTTGCAATCAACTGATGCTTATGTTTCTGGAAAGCGGGCCTCACCATAAGGCAAGATGATTTGAACAGTATTGGCCCTTTTAAAAGAATCCCCTTGCCCCGACGCGGAAACCATGCTTTCACAGATTTGATCATCACTATTTAAACAGAGGAAGGCGTTTAATATTTAAATTGATTGTGAGCACCTTCTGCTGGAAGTGCCTACTACAGCAAACCAAGCCTTCTGGTGTGATTAATGAAATCCATTGTGGCATTAATTTTCATCTCTAATGCTTCTTTCAGTGTATAAAACAAAAAGAGATTATACTGAGATGGCTTTAATCCCCCAAACAAAGCCTGAAACAAAACCCATAGCTGCAGCTGTTAGGATAGAGAGGGGAAAAAAGCTATTGCCTGGACGGAGAGAAAAAGCATGTATAAATCAGTGGCTATGTATTGTAGATATGCCACTATCTCAGTCAGGCATCTATACAAGCTTAATGTTTGTTTGGGGCTTATTGACTGCAAAACATAACAGTGTTATCCAGAGTAACCTTGAATTAAAGCTTTGTTCACAGCATGACCTGTTATTAACTTCCACTTAAAAAAAAAAAATCCATTGTCCTGTGAACTTAATTATTGATTTGACTTTTTAGAAATATATTAGGTTACTGGTTTTTAGAACTCCTTTATATGTTACTTTACTAGTATTTCATCTTGTATGTGTTATCCAAATCAAATATCCCTGAAAAACTGTTAAGAATACAACAGTACAGTTTCTTTAGAGTTATATGGTGGCATTATCCATTAGGATCCTAAAATGTATTTCAGTTGAGAGCTGGGACAGTTGCTGTCCATAGGTGGACACCCACTCCTGTTTCTGCTCTTCTTCTCCTAGTTAGGCTTGGTTATATCCTTTGGAGAACCTCAGTCGAGAAAAATGAAGAATGAGTTAAGGGAAATGAGTCAAAACCAAGTTTGGTTGTTTTTTTTTAATTGCACTGCTGAAGCCTGATGTGAGACTTCACTACTCAGGTACTAAGAACTGCAAATAGTGGGTAGTTCTTGTGGAGACTTAGATCAAGCATTTCAGGAGCTGATGCTCTCTCAGTACAGAAGGTTCCTGTGTGTACCGTGCAAATTATCTTTCAGCATGGAAATCACCACAGGGATGATTCTTTCTGAAAATGCAAAAAGGCCAAACTGATCCAAGCACACAGAGAACTGAGTGCAAGTGACTGATGAAAATGATGTCATCGTATAATACAAAAATGTCACCTTATCCAGGACATATGAAGGCCTTCTCTGTGGTATTAGGAAAATAGGGTGAAAATAAGGCATTGATATTAGAGAGTGGTGTAAGATTGCCCGTTTTGCATGTTCTTTTCTTGTTCAGGTGAAAAACTTACAGGGCTCTATGAGAAAAGCAAGTAGCAAAAAAGTTCTATCCTGTATAAGGAAAAAGGACATAGTTGACTTTGTTGCTATGTAATTTCCTCTTCTTGCTTTTCCTCATCCCACCATTACCAAACTCAGTAAATAAGCCATGGGGATGGCTGGAGAACTTCACTCAAGGAGCCATTCATGGCAATCTGCCAGCCCAATTCACTCTGCTAAACAGGTTCCTGAAGGAGCAAAGTACTGAAACAGGCAATCCAGCTTAAGCTATGGATATAGCAATGTGTATTGTCCTCCCCAGAGGGTCAAGGAGAGGTGAACTCTAAGCTGTGCAGGCTCTTCAAGCCCAATATCAAGTACATCCTTAAAACCAATGCTTTGAAATTCATATTCTACCTTCCAAGGATTTAATCAGTTCGTCTCTTCACAAAGGAAGTGTGGTGGAGGGTCTGGATCTTTGGTGGTTACACCAAGAAATATTGGAGTATGTAGGACTGTATGAGTTAAGCAGGACAAAACATTTTTCACACATCAGAAAAGCCACAAATCCAATAAACGTTCAGGTGCTTCAATCAATACTTTCACCTCAGCTGTGAGGGCAGCACTCGGAAAACAAGCACTGCAAGGGATCATCCTTTTTTATTTAGAATAAGGGGAGAAAAAGATGCATTGTGGGAAAGCCACAGCCAGACCTGTAAAAGTAGATTATTGTCCTGTGCTTTTAAAGCGGACTGTGGTGAGAGAGGAATTCCCATCAGCATCCTTAATCTTCCTGTCAGTGGGCTGACAGTCTTCCAGGGGAGGTGGCACAAGCTATCAGGTTTCTTTTGCCATGCTCTCTCTCTCTCGTCTTTTTGAATGATTAATTACTTTATTCTTCTCTTTGTTTTATTGTGCTTTATTTCTGACAAATGTTTTAGTTACTCTGGTTGTGTACCTCCGGGCTGAGGTGTTTCAGTGCACCACAGCCTCCTGCAGCTGCAAGATGGGCAGCAAGAGGTGCAGGCAGCCTAAGAGAGTTTGCTCAGAGTTTGCAGTCACCCAAATGAATAATTAAAGAAAATACGTGCCTTGCTTTTGAAGCAGGCCAGAACTGCAAAGCCAGAGATAAGACTCATGTGTGACCTTTTTTTCCTCTTTGCTTCTGTAATGTCCAAAGCTATGCAGTATGTGTGTGCCCAGGTTTTCCCTGGTGCTGGGTAGAGGAAATACAAGATGGGAAGGTGTATTTGCAGAGCTTGGTAAGGGAGAAGAAAACAGAAATTTCTGGTTAAACAGAAAGGAGAAGAAAGCTGTTATGAGTGTTAGCCAAGCAACATATAGTAAAATAAAAAACTATCCTGATTCTTCCCAAGGCTTAAGATCCCCACAGAGTTCCCAGCAAGTTTTTTTGTTTCCCAGGGTTATCAATATTACGTCAGTTAGAGCACAAAAAGCACTCATCCACCAAGATGACTCATAACATCGAAGTCAGGGCAAAAATCCCTTAACTGCTAAGGGTATAAAGCGTGTCCTGGCTGACTCAGGACTGCCTAAGGACAGAGCCAACACCATACTATGCTCACCCTACTGCCTGCGTGTAAGGAACAAGGCATGCAAAGGGAAAAGAATAGGGTAATAGTTTTGACTTGTCATATGGCACATACGAGTACCGTGCTGAGAAATCTGTAAGTTAGAGACATAAATACTTTGTACTACAGCTTTTAATCACTTTAAGGTGTGAAGTTTGGAAGCATACCATAATGGTCTCTCCAGAACAAAGTTGACAGTGCTGGGAACAAGCAGAACTACTCTGGAGCTGGTGGAGTTGCGTGGCCAATATATCAGGCCGGCTTGATTTGTTTGGGGTACCAGACTGGCAATGTGACTTTTTTTTACACCTGGCCCTGACCAGCCGTATGACATACATGCTACTTTGCACCTAGGGCTCCTTCTCGACTTACCATGCTCCAGGTAGACTACAGACACAGACAGGGTCCAAGCTGGCTCCCTCTACTGGGACAATCTTCCAGCACTTATCCCAGGAGGGCTCCTGTCCTCACATACTCTTGCACCAGCTGTGGGGATTGCCACCATGTGCTTTCAGCATTGTGTTACAGACATATTTTATTCAAAGCAGCTGCAGGACCGCTTCTCATTGCTTCAAGCTTTCTCAGCTGGAGAAGCTGCAAAGACACAAAAAATGTCCTGGGGACATGGTGAGCACACCAGGGTCCAGAGCAGACCGGGGATGGGGCCATGCAGGGTGGGCACTGCACACCCACTTGAGAGGTGTTAGGTCTGAGCACTTCCACGCAAACCTGGCCCTGGGCTTGCTGCTTCTGCAGTCCACAGAAGGAATAAAGATGTAATGGCTCCATGGGTAGATATAGCTCTACATCTGGACTAGGGCTGTTTTTTTTTAATGAAGCAGGTGTTTTCAGCAGCGGGTGTGAGCTACTCCCTCTTGAATCTTACAACATGACAATGTTTGACAAGTCTTTGTGGAACAAATGCTCCTATTAAAAAAGAAAAAGTAGCCCGTGCTTTTGCTTATATGAAGACACAAACTGAGTGAGGTATTCTTGCTTGTATTTCTTTATAGGAAACCATTATGTCCTAAAATTACCTGTCATGGTGTTGGCCATGGAGTTCTGCAACCATTAAATGATTAGACATGACTTTGTGCTTTGTTGTGGGGAAAAACATTTGTTCACTATCATCTTCGTCTGCTTCTTATGGATATGCTGCGATTTGTAATGACTCATGTTAGGAACGATGGTCGTTGATCTAGCATTATTGGATTGTAATTGAACATGTTGACATGAAACAATCTTGGTTTTAGTGCAGCCTCCTTCACTCACTGTTGTGGTCAATTATTTCATGATAATGGCAACTCTGCCAGGTGTTTTTGCTTCATTGAGCAATTACGTTGTTATGGAAACTGGTATTTATAAGTTATCCGAAGAGAGGCCTGATTCACTTCTTGGGAACAAGAAGTTTGAAAGAAAAAAAGTACAGGATAAGTGTCTTTTAATTAGCTATATGTTTATTTGTATAATTACTAATCCTTAGGGCCTAATAACTGTTTGGTGCAAATACCAGCACCTGTGCATCCATGCAGGATCTGGTCAGTTGTTGTCTCTCATTAGAGAATGTGTGACCAGTGGATACACACAACAGAAGATGAGCTTGTTCCTGTCCATGTTTAGGTGACCCCTGTGCTAACCTTGCTGGATTTGGAGAAGATTTCTGTGTTCCATCTGCAGGCCTCCAAAAACCTTGCCTTGGCTGTGCTGTGGTCAATGCTGCATGTGGCTGTAGCAGGAAGGATGTGTCCTTTTGTCTTTGAGACCAAGATTTATGGGGGACAGGACACTGCAAGAGATTGATAATCTGCTACAAGAACCTCTTGCTCCTGTTCAATCATTTAAACATTTCAGAGAAGCTGTGTGTCACAGAGTTTCCTTTCAATCTACTGCTAGTTTCTTGCCTTAAGATAAAGGAATGGGCAGCCTTGAGGGGTTTTTGGTTTGGGGTATTTTATCCAAACAAAACCTACCCTTTCAACTGGTGTGAAGGGATCCCCTTATTTACTAATCCCAAGCACTGAAAAAAATCACAGAGCCTGAACTGTCACATCATTAGGAGCCGGACAGTCCTGCCCAGATGGAGGCATCCTGGATATGTGCAGCACAGAAGCTTTCAAAAAGAGTTTTTGCAGCACTCATTACCTTTGAGAGGAACAGCCTTTCATCCCCAGAGCTGTTTCTTCAGCACTTTTCAAGAGCATGAACTACGATAAACATGTAGGCGGAAAACCATTGAGCAGAAGTAATTAAGTTGCTCCTGGTTAGCTGAAGCTTATTCTACATGGTTGATGGACCCTGCATTAGCATGAGTTAGTCAGCGCTGTTCCCCAGCATCCTGCTCCTTTTTCATGCTTTCAAACAGTGTCTTTTTTACTTCTGTTTCTTTTAAACAGTTCAGTTACTAAAAAGAACATTGTTACCTTATACATGCTCATCTTAAGCCTGAAGTTAAATGCCTGATCTTTTTTGGCATCCAGATGCAGAGGACAGGCAGGGGGAGATGTCTATCTGTGTGTTCTGGTAGCAGGATCGTACTTGGAAACATTCTTGTTTTTCACCTTGCCCCTATCATTTCAAGCTGGAAAAGCCAAGTGTTGCTTCTTAGTATTGACTAAATTCTAAATTGCTTCATGGTATTTACTAAATACTAGCTCATGAGAAACAGGGTCCTCTAGGTTGAAACAGGTGTTCAGAAAGAAACCAACACTAAAAAAGGAATGAAAGAAGTAACAAAAGTCCTTAATAATTAAGTTTGAGAAGCTCAAGTGGCTTCTATTCAAAATGCCCATTCCTCCTGAAATAGCTTTCAGAAAGTGAAGTAGTGTCTATGAATACTGCAGGACAGGAGCCGCATGGGGACATCAGCCTCCCCAGGTCCCAGGAAAAGTGGCTCTGCAGGGTGGTCTGGGGCAGGAACCTCTCCTCCTCTTGGCTCTGGAGGGCACCTGGAAATCTCTTTCCTCTGCTGGCCTGGCCGTGGGAAACACTGCAAGTACTAGGAAAAGAGGTTCCAGATGGCAATTTATTTCCTTGTCTGAGTAGTGGGGTTTAATTTGGGGGTTGTAGTCAACATTGCTATAAAAATACTCAGGTCTTAATCTCTCCAGAAAAATGAAAATCCTGTGTCTTCTCTTTTGAGTTGCTGGTTTCTTAATCCCCTTTGGTTTGTCATCACCTTTCTGCTTCACAGAATGGAGAGTTGCCAGACTGGTGTATCATCTCTCTGGGGCCTGCTGCCCACGTAACAGGTAGCACATTCAAATTCAAAATAGCAGACTTTGTAAGAGTGCAGGTCAGCTTTGGCTGGCAGTAAGAGAGATTTGTTTTTTTTACAAATGTGGTTGCATATTGCTGTATGAGAACAATTCACAATGAAATAAAACTTGTTATTGAGTAATTTCCATTTTAAGCTCATATTTATGTATAAGAGTTTTCAAGAGAAAAAGAATTGCCAAATAATAGCTAAGACATACTGTTGAATTATGGATATTGGTTTCTGTTGTTTAATTACCTGCAGACTGCACTATTCTGCTGGGAAGGCAACGGCAGCACTTCCTATACTACAGTTCAGCTCTCTTTCATTTGGAGAATGTCCTTCTTTAGGATTAAAAAGTAAATTATTTTCCATCATTTATACTGCTCAAAAAAATAATGCATCTTTTCTCCCCGTTTGGGGACTTGTATCACTAACAGAAGCATGACTTTGAAAGCTTGTTTTATTTGTTTGCTTTACTGCTAGCATAAGAACTCCTCTGTACAGCACTATGCAAAGATCCCTGAATATCACACAAGCAATGTCATCTGCTTTTGGAGAGGCAGCAGAACCAGACTTTTCAAAAAACTACATACCATGTCTTCCCATACTGTCTTTTTTCCAAGGAGTCCAAAGCTCTTCATAGAAACTATAATGAGGCAAATCTTGGGGTAACACTGTCCCATAACTACTGTTCCCCTTTCACAGAGGGATGAAAAGAAGCCAAGGCAGTAACTAGCCAACAGTCCCCAATGCCAGGTCATACACAAATCTCATGTTGAAGTTGTGACTTACAGTCTTAACCCTTAGGTCACAATTTCTCTTCAAGAGCCAAGTCACAAGAGGATAACAAAAGAGTTCCTGGTAGTAGCTTCCTGTAATGACTACACTACTTTGTTTTTTGAGACAGACTCCCAAGGATCAAGGAAGGAGATTCTATAACACAGTTGAAGTCACAGATACGTAACGGTGATGGTATTAAAAGAGCTGAACAGAACATGAGCAAGAGAGAAGGTTGCAGCTCCAAAGAGCTTGATATCTTTAAAACATAAGAAACGTGGAAAATATGAAAGGGATTAGTCTTAAATACCAGAAAGGAGAAGGGGAGAGAATGAATCTATGTTACAATAATTTTACTGGTCAGTTTTTAAATTGTGAGAGAAACTGTGCTTGTAATTTAAAAAAGAAAAAGTATTTCTTTATTCCTGCTGGGAGGACCTAGTTCACACTAGCTGTAAATGTGTTAGGACAGAAAAATCAAAGTGTTTAACTGCTGCGAGGCACTATTATCCTATCATAATGCCTTTTGAAGCAGTAATTCAATGATTGATCAGAGGAGATCTAATTAACTAACTACAACATATGAGAAAAACAACCATGGGGAAAGTTGTGATACTCTGGGTATCACATTCATCAGAATCTTTGCTCTGCTGCATGGGTGTGGGTGTTCTATGGAAAAGCCAAACCTTCATTCAATATATAACCTAAAAATAAACCTTAAGATTAAAAGTTTCCTTTGTCTTTCTGTCTTGCCTTTCCCATGTTATTGCTTTTTGTACTTCTAGACACTTTAAGAAGTGCATAGACCATATTTGTCGCTAACATATTCAGCATTCAGTTAATTGCTTCAATCTAATATTCACCCACACATGATCTATATGGGGGTGAAATTCAGACATGAACATTACCTTAATTAAGCATCTTCTATTCTTGTTTCCCATTTTAAATTTTGCTTTATAACATTCCATGCCTGCCGAGGCTAGGCAAGCTCAGTCTCATCGGAAATGACATTTATGAACATTTAGTGCAGCCTCAGTCTGAGTTTGCAGTCAACTTCTCCCATGGGGTGTATGAAAGCAGCGTGACCTGCAATGTGACAAACATGAAGCCAAATATTATTCATTGGGATTGATGAATGCTTTGACAAGCTGTTGTAAAAGGATAGAGAGATTGTGTGCATATTTTGCTTACTTGACGGCCTTTCATCTTAGATGCAGAGACTATGACTCTACAGCAATCCAGGTTCTCCAGCAGAGCTCGGTTTGGCTGATTGCAGTTTCATACCTGTCGTGCTTTGGATTGTGATCTTCCTCTCTCTTGGAAATCGGGTTGTTTTATAAAGCTTCCAGACCTTTGCCTGACAAGATCTTTTGAACCGCATGAAATCAGCCTTGTTGGGCAAGAAGAGTCATCAAATGTCGTCTTACGTGCATTATTTCAGTGCTGTGGGCTAGCTTGCATTATCTCCCACGTATTTGGATATCTGGTTTCTTTCAGAAACACTTTACTATAAAAGAACATCTTAGATGAATATAATTTTTGCCTATTTTAATCGTTCTCCTTTAGGTTAGTGTCAGATGTCGTCTTATGTGAAGAATTTAATTAACTTTTATATTTTTCCCTCCCTGTTTTGATTCAGAGACATTGCATAGATAGATGAATATTGCTTCCCCAAATTTATGTATAAGTGAAGAAATTTCAGCAAAGGCCAAAAGGGAGGGAAGTAACTACCTTCCAAAGCATTATTGAATATCCTCCCAAAAAAGGCTATATGGCTTGCTTGTGCCACACAATCTGGCCCACAGCTCATAATCCTTGCTACTCCCTGGGTCAGTTTTGTGCTGTTAGGCATCAGTGACAGGTAAGATACACGCTGTGTCAGTTTTACTCCATTTATTAATTCAAAAAGAGTAACCTATGTACAAATAAATGAAAGTATTTATGGGTTTGCCCTTCAAGTGTTTTTGTTTGTTTAGTGTTTCAGAAATTACTCTGTGGGAAAAAGAAGATGCTTCCACATAAAATGATACTTCTGCAGAGCTCGTGAAATATTGTCTTACTCTTTGGAGCACATCAACATCCCTCTCCTGTGCAGAAGCCTCCCTAGGAACTTGCTGTGGGCGTGAAAGGTAAGAGGAGGCTACTGTGGTTTTTATTGCGTCTGCACGTGTCACCCTTGATTGCTTCCCTTTTTCTCCTGATGACTTACTAGCTCAATAAGGTGTAGCATAACTAAGCTGAAGTGCTATAGCCATCAGAAATTGCAAAATCATTCAGCAGCACAGTCAATAGTCTAAAAGCCTACCCCCAGCTGATGGGGGAAAAGGCTTGTGGGTGAAGGAGGTTATTTATGGGAATCATTTGCTCAACTGCTACAGAATTAGGTCTTACAGTTGGAAAGCGAATCATTAATAAAGGAATCTACATCTTTGGAAAAGTGCCTCACTCTAACCTTCAAATAATGTTTTGTTTAAAAAGCTGGAGTTTTCTTTGTATTCCTAGAAAATTAAATCAGGGGTTCCCCTGTGCTAGCATATGCTCTGGAAATGATCTTCCAGCCTTTTGTGTCTAGTACTTTAGCATGCTTCTATTTAACTTTGTCTAGATTTCTGGTACCATTAATTGTATCTGTTAGTCGTTAGCCTGTTAAACTCTTCCTATACCTCATTTCTTTGGAGAGTAAGAGTAATTTGAAGTAGTTGGAGAATGCTGGCTAGGCAAGTGATTGTGTTTATAAAACAGAAACATTATGTTCCTCTTTATTTACAATTACTGTAAATGGAAAAGGCATCTATTGTTTGTGTTTCTCTGAAATTACATATCACTCTTTCAGATGAGAGAAAATGTCCTTTATTGGCCTATCTCAGAAATAGCGTCTCATCAATTGGGAACTGATTTAGAATTCTTTTAATTCAGCAGATCATTAGAATATATATGGCACTTCCAGGGAAAATCAAACCATGTGGAAACAATAAAGACTGGTAGTTATGTCTGATCAACAGTGATAGTCTGGCATCTAGGGAAAAAATGTTGATGTATTTTTCTTTTGAAGCATATCAACATTTAACAAAACTGTTTTTTTATATTTTTAGTCCATTACAAAAATACGAATAGTTGGGAGCCTTTTTTTTTTGGGGGGAGGGGGGGCAAGAGGGTGAAAAGACAGACAGCTGCAAAGACTTGAAGCAGATTCTGATTCTTTATTTTGTTTGACCTGATTTAACAAGCTTCCTCTGTTGAAATATCATAGTCTATGTTGGGAATTATGTCAGGAAGCACAATATGTGCAGTGTGGGTGAGTGAGCTTGCATAAACTGTCAATGAAGATCAATTATAGGGATTATTGAATTACACATTGGATAAGAAGCAGATGACTTCTTTTTGCATGCAAGTGCGCTGTTAACTATTTTTGTCTAAATTAAAATATAGCCATACAGGCAGTGAAAATATGTCACTAAGCGTCACAAGCTGCCCAGGCTTATTGATTATTTTTTTCTTTACGACTGAAGTCCTGCAGTCTTGTGGTTTTGGCATGAAGCACTGTGCAGATGAAGCGAGACAGCATCAATCTACTAACAACATAAAATTTATATGCAGCTTGGGGAGAAATAGCCCCTTACAAAAGACTTGATAGAGATGAAAAGAAAAATGTTATTTAGCAGTTGCCATTTTCTGATCTGTTGGTACTCCTGATTCATGCTGTGGGAGTTGTGTGTCCTGCTCGTACCACAGCTGGGCAGTTGATGACAGGGTGGTGAGACAGACTTGTTCCTGCACCTTCATCATTTATAAATACCTTGTATCAGCCTGTTGATTGGATCCTTTTGAATGTCTAGATGGCATTTTTTCCCCAAGAGGCTACATGTAAGGTGGGAAGACTGGCTCTAGAATGGCCATCCTTTAGCAGACTCTGCACTGCTGTTGAACACCACTACCAGCATTGCCTGTCTGTGCCTCTGGCCTACTACTCTTTTATTCCAGCATCCTGTATTCTAAAACATAAAATCTTTATTTCCTAATATCTGTTCATGGTGGATTGAGTTGATGCATAAGCCAGCCTCCTCTGCTGCTTTTACTGCTGTCTTCTGGAAGATTTTAAGTGGTAGCTGGTGTTCTGCTTTAGAAAGGTTTGTAGCAAATAATAATAACTTAGCATAGATTTTTTTGTTGTTGGCTTTTTTTTGTTGCCATTTTGAGGTTGGCTATTAGGCTTTTTCTGATAACTGTTTGATATGAAAAGCTGACTACTTTCTGCTTCATGTTTAAAAGGTTTAAGAATTGTAATATGGACTATGCCCCACCAAGTCTGCACCTCTCCCTTTGTTTTCAAGAAAGTAATTGCTATTAGCGGTTTTCATCCACTGGCACAATTCATAAATGTTGCATCTGATCCATTTCAAAATTTCAGAGAATCAATGTTGAGCTGAGTGATGGGAAGAGCAGAAAGTAGAAAATATTCTACCTTAGTACTTACGTAATTTATTCCATTAGAGAGAAATCTGAAACGGTGGCAAAAACGCACCTTTTATTAAAAAGTGAGTTTTAAAACTTTAAGTCTGTCTGCAGTACTTTAAAAACACAGGAAAAAAAGAAAAGTAGCCTTAAGCCTTTTTTTTTTTTTTTTTTTTTCAGGAAGTGTTTATTCCACAGAAACTCTTTTACATGGAGTTTCCGTTCCTCTTTCAAGACTTATATTTTAGTATCCAGCCTTTGACTCAGAGTGGCTAAACGCAATTCCTTGGCAGACCATGAACATCATTGCAGCAACCTCCCACCATGGTTTTTTTGTCTGCTTGAGGAAGAATATATTGGTTTTGTAGCCTTTTCCTTCCAGGTAGCAAAGGAAATTTAAAAGTGTAAGAGAATAATGTGAGCCAGGCCAATAGCACATCAGGAGTGGTGAACAGCACTCCAAAATAGCGATTTGACCATGCAGGAACCTCCAGAGCAGCCAGAAACTGTCATTCAGTCCCTACACGAACATTAAGTTACTTCACCATTTGTCAGTGTTATGTCTTAATCACTTATTCATCACAATTCTTAACATGGAAAAGCTGTTTGAAAATCAGAATCCTACAATAGTCACTGTAAAATATTTCTTGTCCTCCAAGCAAACAGTATAGAACTAATTCTAGAAGAATTAAATAAAGTAACATGTAGGCTGTCATTGCTGAGTTCTTCAAGACAGGAATGAATGCACCCACTCAGAGCAAGAACATCTTAAATCTGTAAAGTACCAAAATCGTGATTCCAAATTAAAAAATAGGCAGGCAATCATATCTAAATTTCTTTTAGTCTTACCTGGAAGAGTCCTTCTACATTAAAGCTGTCATTGCCTCATCTGATGCTTTTATTTATACTCTGAACAAAGTGCTGCTATTGTTCTTTGCTACCCTGTTGATTCTCACCACCATACCTATAAGGTTCCAGTGCACAGATTATTGTGTACTGGAATTTTTTGAATAAATCTTTAAAAGAAACAAGATAGAATTTATTTCAGGTTCAGTTATATGAAGAAGCCAAGTCTACCTCTGTATCTTAATTCACCAGAGTTAGTGCAAAGTTGATTTTTTTTTAATAGCTTACATAATTTTAACAGGCATATTTTTGTTTAATCTATTTCAATACTTAATTTTGATGCTTCAGTCTGACAGTATTTGTTTTACTGAACTGTAGGTAAGAACGAGTAGTTTTATTTTGGTTTTAGATAACAAATCTTGGAACTCTGTAATATGTTGTAGCTATGTCTGTCAGCCAAAACTGGGCTGCAAAGCACCTTATACTCCCAATGACTTCTACAGCAGAGAGGACTGGAGGAATTGCCTCAGTGTGTGGATTTGATATGAGCAGTCTCTTCCCAGCTGAATTATAGTTTGCAACTGGCATTGAACTGACCTATTTAAAAAACAAAACAGAACAAACTAACAAGCATCCCTGTTTCAAAAAAGGGGGGAGGTTTTCCACTCCAGTGGAAAACTGATTTAATGATGCTTCCCTCCCCGGATGGCTGCCTGCCATTTTGTTACGCAGTCTAGTTTCAACATCAATCTAACCTTGTTTATTCCAGAAAACTCCAAAAAATAACTAGACCTGTTCTCCCCAAAATCACGGTGGTATAGCGACATATGAGTATCTTTCAACACCATCTAGCTAACTCCTAAATTAATTCACATTCTTCCACCTTTCTGGAAGTCAGCCAAAAAGATTTATGGGTATGCATGGCTCTGCTAACTCATCAATATTGGATAGGGAGATGTCTGTCTGGCACGTCTTTGTTTCTGGCTCATCTCAGGGACAGAGATCGACTAAGAGCCTACTACTTATATTAAGACAGAATGAATCTTTTTGGGCACTTTCCCTTGATGACGGTCAGATTTCCACTTTCCAAATATAGTGTGTGGACTTGATTGAGTCAGAAATTCTTCCACCGCAAATCAGGATACACAATGTTCTGCAGCCCACAGAAGGGTGGGGAATGCCAGGTTTCTAAATAGAATTCCAACGTGTAGCAATGAAGCGCAGATGACCATCCCACAAGCAAGCAAATTATTGTTGTAGTAAACTAAAGGGTGTCTTTCCTGTGGATTTGTTGATTTAAGGCAAGGAAAAAGTCCTCCTGTGAACATCTAGAATTCATTCATCCTAGGACCGATGTAGGATTAAATTCTAATAATAAGTTTTAATTGTGCTCTCAAAAGAATTTGGTATCTTCACTATAAAGGTATCTCAGTTCATATCTTCTTTTGGAATCTAGGTAAAATACCATTTGTTGTGGCCATCTTTTACATGATTACTCTATCTAAATTCCAGACTAATTGAGTATTTTGTTATATGCAATTTCCAGATGATAAACTGCACCTGTCCCATTCTAGGTTTTAACTTCTAAAACAGATTTCTACATTGCCTTCCTTTCCATGTCAGTGAAAACATGCAAGTAGTTCTTGAGCTACATTTAAAACAAAATGTTTATTTTAGTTGCTCAGATACTTCGTCAGTTTTGCTTTAATTAAGCCCCTGTCACTTGTTGCTCTGCAACATATAATTCCTGTTTTAAATCATGACAAATTTAGTTTTCAGCAGCTACAGGAGATGTTAATGTGAAGACATCAATATTCATGTTTCTTGACAGATCGTGAGGTTTAATAAATTGCTTCTGTAAAACAATTTTTGCGGAATCAGGGGTGTTCCTGTGATGGCACAAAGGAAGCCTGAAGCTGAGATATGTAAAAGATCATTTGCTTTTTACTACATCTGAAAATTAACAAATTATTTCTCCAGTTAGTAATTAGATATTTGTTTTAGAATAAACGTAAAAAACCATTAATGTGGAAGACAATTAGGATTTAAAAGGCACTTCACTTTCATGTGGTTAAATGCTCAGTTTGCATATGAAAAGGGTTGTTAGTGACCCAATTCAGTTACCATTTCGTTGTGGTCAAACCAGAAATTTAGCACGATTATGTTTTGGCTTACAGAGAAATTCAACATAGGGCTGTAATGTTATGAGAGTTTGGTAAGAGAAACATGGCTAGTCACTGAACAGTGTGTGCTGGAATAAGGAATCCTCCAAACCGGCATTATGTCTGAAGAGCATCACACATGCATGTTTGCATTTTTAGAAATAAATAAAAACATAGATGATGGCTATATATCTAATAGGAAGGCTACCATGTGTATTTAAAACACTATTTTAGTGGATTTTACTTCTGTAAATATAAAGAAAATAAAAACAACGTATAAAAAAACCACCCAGTGAACATTAGCACTTATATAATACTATTATTAGCATATTGCTAATATAAACAAAAAAGGCCTTTAAGATTTCAATCATAATAACCTTGAAGAATATTATCAGATGTAGCTCTGTACCTAACTTCTAGTGGAAGTCCATGGAAGAAACACCCAACAGCCACTTAGGTCTTTTAAAGTTTCATTTCCTTTCTGATTATCCTAGGAGAATGATTGCAGAGTGATCTTTTTCCAAAATTTGAAGGAGGAAATTAAAAATACTGCAGAAGGAAAGACAATATAATTGTTTTCCTGGTGATTATTTCTCTGTGCCTTCATATCTCTCTCTGAAAAGGAATTTACTTACCTCTTCCATAACTGTTATTCCTAAAGATGTATTACGCAAATATTTCTGTCCCCTGTATCTGTGCATCACTATTACATCTAAGTTCGATATTTTGTGATAGTTTGGGAAAAGAAAGTGGAAAAAATGTGCCTAGGATCTAAGGATTATTTAGGTCCCATTAAGCAATGATGAGAGCTACTATTAGCAAGGGTTTATGATAGTATTCAAGTCAGCCAAGTTTAACCCTTTATTTTGATGTAGAAGGTGGTAACTCAGCTATGATCAGGGTTAGGGCTAGGAAAAAGAAATGGAAGAGCTTGGTTTATTACCATGATCTTTTAAATACTGGTGAGTTAGCGAAAGGGATATGGCTGATAAGGGATAATTCATTTTTTGTTTTCGTACACATATAGATTAGCTATGGTAAAGGCCAGCCATAACATTCAACAAAAGAATTGCTCAAGAACACGATTTATTTTTGAGGTCCACATACTCTGGAAGCCTAGGTTGCAAACTGCTACCAGTCTGCATGAATGGATTAGCACTAAAATTTGGAAACAACAGAGCTGAAGAGATTTCCACAGTAGGACGAAAATTAGGATTTTTTTGGTCACACTTAGCTCTTACAATTGTGATAGCACAAGCCTTTTTTATTAGCTTCTAGCCATATGTAAATCTCAGGAAGTTAGCATCCTGGGAGCAGTCACGAGTATCTTGTTTCTCCGAAGATGAAGACATTTAGGAGTGATGCTGCCTCAAATACAGAAGTTCACAGCCAGATGGTGTTAGGGGTGGGATTTGGCATCTCTCTGCCCATTAAAATATGGCAATGTTAGTTTGGATGAGAATCTGAGTGCCAGGTTCTTGGCAAAAGGTTGGCATACCTGCATGCCTGATCTTTTACTTTTACATTCACTTAGCGTCTTAGACCCCGAGCAAGCCTGAAGGCTGTTAGTGACAAGCAATCTTTGGAACACGGTCACTTTGGCGCACTATACAGCAGCATGAGGGAGGAAAATTTTGGCCAAGGAAATAAAGGGAAACCCCTACTCTTATAATCAAAAAATGCCAAGCAGATGGTAACCAATTCAATGCACGGTGAGACATCAAAACATGTTGAGCACCATATTGGGACCTGTTTAGGGAAAATCACAGAGCTATTTATTCTGTTATGCTTTTGAATGACCTATTCATTTAATAGTAGGGAATAAGCCCTTGTTTTGTACAATTGCAGGTTTGCTGATGATCCTTCAAGTGAAATGAGGTTATCCACGGGAGTAGCTGCCAAGGTCAAGAAGTGATATATAATTTGCCCATTATAAAGACGAACAATTAGTGTACTATGATTGCTCTTGATAAGAATATCAAAAGTATGAAGGCATCACCACTTCCACTCTGAAGACTTCAGATCACCAATTTAAAGAAAAACAAAATACGTATTCTTCTGAAAAGGTATTTATTTTTTTTTTACCTGAGACATCAGAAATGGGTACTGAGGTTTTACCACTGAAACTGCACAGCTTTTCTCTTTCTCCTCTGTTCCCTCCATCTGCCACTTCAGCTTCTTTTCCTAATGTTTGATAACAGTTCTGGTGCAGCTGTGTTTTTATGCTACTGTTTCATTTTGCTGGTAGACATTCTTGTTTATGTGAGTCTTTTACACCGCAACAAAGAAGAAAAAACAATAAGTGACCTTCTACTACAAGGCTGCTTCTAGCAAAATATGTATTTAAGTGCCTTCTTAAAGTGAACTAATCTAACTGGAGCCCTCCCCTAAATTATGAGGAAAACTGTATCTGTCCCAAGCAATGCTTTTAACAGCCAGCTTCCTTGCTTGCAAACACTCAACAGTATGCAAACAAAGAAATCTCTATTTGGGAAAATTAAGTTATAAACATGAAAATCATAGCAACTGAACTCAGACCACTGTTGAAGCTGCTGGGCAGCTGAGAGGCCGGGTATCCAACTGAGGAAGACTTGTTAGCCAAGCAGCTCTCCCGGATGGTCAAATTTGGGATATTGTGTGGGAGACCCACAGCTAGCGTTCATGTTGTAGAAGGGAAAGGGTAGCTTAATGTGGGTGAGATGAAACCTTTAATGACCCATTTCCTCATCCAGTTTGTGGATCAGCTCTTCTACACCATCCTGCAGAGAAGATGGAATCAGCCACACCTTGTTATTTGAACACGATATGGAAACGAGCTGTCAGAGAGAACCCAGCTCTTCTGCTTCCCCCATTTTCTAAATCTAAACTAATGTACAGATATGGTAATTTCCCAAGTGATGTTAGAAACTGTGGATATTTAACAGTAATTTTGGCAGTTGAAAGAGAAGGGGGCTAACGGCATTTGTGCAGGAGAAGGTAGGCTGGAGAAAGGGAAAGGCAGAGGAGCCTAAAATTCTCCTTTTAGTTTGGATGGCAGACAATGAGACTTGTCCAAAATCTAGGACAGAGCACCCTTAGACATGAGAGGGTTCCAAATATCAAGGCAGGATGCGGTATTTTACTAAAATGCACCAGCGTGAAAATTGACCAGTTTATGAAAAGGAAGCTCTCTATCGCACCTCTTTTTGAGAGCTGATCTCTCCTGTGCAATGCAGTTGTGGGTGACAGAGACAATGACAGTGTCCTGAGCGGAATCCAAAAAGCAAATTGGCAGTGCAGGTGGTGGACAATAAATTAGATTTTAAAAAATCTTTCAGGTTTAATGACTTGAAATGAATGCAGATATGCAAGTTTGAGACACCGAAAATATGTCAGTGTTCCAGTGGTGGACTGGAAGAGGTGGAAGGAACTACAAATCTGTAAAATGATTTGTATAAAGTCATAATGTAATAAATCCATCAGTGCATTACGTTATCAGCTAGATGCCAAGCCCTTATTAGCGTAATTAAAATGATTGCTGGATAGCAAAACATCTTATGTCACTACACAGCAACATGATTATTTTTTTTATGGAACCCCATCAGCTAGATTTCTGTTACCAGCTCAAAGCCTGCCAAGACACTGTGTAACAAAGAACTGTACTTTGAAATAGCATCCTCTGTTTTGCATAACTCTGATGTTTGCAGATAGCATCAATGCTTCGTGCTGATGTTCTCCTCTGACATCACCTTACCAATCCATTGTTAAACAAGGTCATGCTGCACTCCGCTTAGCATTTTGATGGGTGGCACGTAGGCACTTTGGATGCCAAGCTGGAACATTTTCACCAATGCTTCACTTGAAAGCTAATTATCCTATATATGAATAAAATGGCCACAGCTATCACCAAAAAAAAAAAAAAAGTATATTGGGAAATAAAGGTGAAATAAGCATTTTCCAAAGCAAATTTAAAGCTTCTGAAAACGATTTCCCCTCTGGCTGCCCTACCTGGCAGTTGGCTGCTGCCAATTATGACGTCTGGTCTTACGGTTGAACCGGTTCCAGTCAGAACTATTAAGAATGAGTCTTTTTTTTTTATTATTTTTTTTTTTTTTTTTCTTTCACGATCTGGCAAAGGAAAAAGAAGAGGTAAAATAAGCAGCGGAGGCAACAAACCCCTGAGAGTGCAGCACCACACGGGTTCCCGCTTCTCGCTCCCTCAGGGCCCGGTGGGGCCGGGAGCCCGCGAGGGACCGAACGGTCCCTCGCGGGCTCCCGGGCCCTGAGGGAGCGAGCGGTTGCCAGGCCCGCAGCGGCGGGGGAAGCCCTACGCCTCCCGAGCCCCCTTAGCGACAGACGCGGTGCGCAGACCGCCAACTTGACGGTTAAAACCGTTAACCGCCCTCCCGCGGGCTCGCGCCCGCCCCCTGACGTCCCCGGGGGGGTGTGTGTGGGTGGTGGCCCTCTAGGGGACGTGACGACGGCGCTTCCGCCAAACCGGCCTCGCGATTGGCTGAGGAGGAGGGGGAGGGTGTGAACGTCATCGGAAGTGATGGTGGGTGGGACCCGCCCTTCGCTGGGTTCAAACCTGGATGGCGGTAAAGCAGGGGCGGTAGGTGGGGAGAGCGGCGCGGCGCGGCGGGGTGCGGGGAGGCCGCGGCGGTCCGGAGCGGAGCGTCGGGTTCTGTGTTGCGGGCAGCGGTTCCGCGAACGCCGCCGGCTGCGGTGGGGGCTCAGCACCGTCAGGGTTCAGTTTTCTGTCAGCAGCCTTTCCCGCTCCCCGCCTTTCCCAGGAAACACACGAACTGCTGTGACACTCCGGACGCGTTCAGACTTCCTAGTTTTAATAAATTTTGTCTCCAAGGAAATATAAGCGTTGCTCAAATTATACCCCGCCTCATCCCCTTCTTTTAATTTAAAGTCACCTATTCTAGTGCTTCTGCTTGAAAGTCCCGGTTCTCTTTTTCAGGTGATCTCTTTTTATACAAGATAATCTCTAAAGATGTTGAAGTTTAAATGCGGCACCCGAAATCCGGTAGAGGCAGGACCAATGGAGCCCATCACCAGCCGAATTTCTCGGCTAAATCTGCTCTTTCAGGTAAAGAGCAGCTGACCTGGGATTAGCTGATCTTGGTTTTGTCTGTGTCCCTGCTCAGTGCATCAACATACAGTTTTGCTTGTTTGTGTGGATGTTCAAAGTGTGCCTGTGTGGCCCTTGGGAGGAAGGGGTAAAAGAGGAGGATAACTTGTTGAAGTTCAAAGTGTGTATCTAGTTTGCGCAAAGTTCAGTGTGCAGTAGCTGGTCTTGTGTTTATCTGTTAATGTTTTAGTCTGACTGGATTTTCATGCATACAGATGGACTATTGCATTCTGTGTCCTGTAATTGGCAATTTTTTCATGGGTGATGAAGGTGAGAGTTTGTCATGACATATATTTACCTAACCAGCTGCTATTTGATCAACTGAGGTTCAGCAGTTTCTCCTTCTAGAGCTAATATTGATGCTGATTGCTTAAACTATTTGTATCGTGAAAAAAACCCACATGGTACAATGTCAAGAAAAAAGCCAGTCAGATCAGAGTCATCGTTAGGATGTAGATAGTTTCAAGAAAACTGTGATTTGAACTTTAAATATATTTAAATGATTGCTTTGTCTAAAAGTAAAATACCTGTAACAGCTATTACAGATAGACATTAGTGAGTTGATATATTTACCTCGCACTTCTGTATCATTTGTCTAATTTCTGAAGTAGTGATTTTTAAATGGATAATATATAATCTGCTCTATACATATGTTATTGATTTGAGGCTTTTCATTGTTGTCTGAGACTCCATCTGCTGTTGCTTCTTTTTTTTTCCAGGGGAAGCCACTCTTTGTGACTCAACAGCAGATGTCTCCTCTCTCCCGGGAAGGCATCCTTGATTCTTTATTCGTTCTTTTTGAAGAATGCAAAAACCCTGCTTTAATGAAAATTAAACATGTTGGCAACTTTGTCAAGAAGTGTAAGTTTGTTTAGACTAATTTATAGGTGTTATTTTAAAAGACACTTCTTAAGAATCTGAATGTTTAAATAATGCTTTAGTTGCTTTGAGTCATTAATAATTGTAACCCAGAACTTTGAGAATATGACTTTTTATGGACAGAATCAACATTGCAAAGGGTATCTTGGCAATCTCAGTAAGGCTTTGTTCAGGTCCAAAAAGGTCAAATGCAAGTGGCTTTTGAAGTGCTGTGACTCGAATATGTGTGCTTCTTAATCTGTACTGTATTTATAGTTGAGGAGGTGCTTTCTTTAAAAGTGGCTGAGTACTGCATACAGCAAAGCTCCAAGTAGGCACAACAGAAGGATGTCAGAAGTTTCCTCATAGAGGTATGAGGAAAAAAAATTCTAGAAAGGAACTTGGTAGTCCTTGGCTCTTTCAGCTTGAAGTAGCCTTTTGAATTCCATGTATTACCTGAATTTTGCTAGTGTATCTTGTAAATAGTAGTTCTGTGCTTCAGAGATAGAATTTCTGATGGAGTAAATATTTTCCTGATAATGTGCTTGGATTCTTTTTGGGGAAAAGTAAAAAAAAATGTTCATCGCTTTTTCTATTAAGATATACTAGAAAGGCATTTGGTTAACAATAACTTATTATGCCCTCTGTTCTATCTAACAGTTTCTAGATATTATTAGCGGAGAGTAATTTTGTGCTAGTCTGAAGAATTTTTAGAACAGTCTACAGTGAGCAATTGATTATCACAGTACACACTGGTTGAAACTAGTCCATGGAAAACTTGAACTGAATATCTGAAATAAATGTCTGTGGTTATTTGTTAGACAATAGACTAGTGCCTCCCACAGGCAGAGGAGAAAACCCTGCCACTTGACTAGCCCTCGTATTTAGAGAATACACTTTGTATTGGTAAGGGATGGTTGGAAAGAAATTAGAGACAAAAGAGGCTATCAGCCTATGATGTTATGAATGGGGCAGAATTATGGTTGCTATGGGAACTGTCTTAACATTTCCTGATTCTTTTGTATGTACCATATTTCAGTTTTAACTATGCATTAATACAGTCTTTTTCTAGTACTTATGCATACTGTGTTTTGTGTTTTTTTAAGCAGCATATTCTAGAATGATTTAACATTTCTTGAGAGCCTGGAACTATATGGGGGGTTTTTTTTGTTTGTTTTATTCCTCATTTTTGATGTTGTGTTTGTTATGAAATGCCAGTTGGTTAATGTAAAAATAAGTATTTTATTTTTATAGATGCAGAGACTATAGCTGAATTAAGGGAACTGCAACCCAGTGTGAAGGATTTTGAAGTAAAGAGTGTGGTTGGCTGCGGTCACTTTGCAGATGTAAAAGTAGTAAGAGAGAAAGTTACTGGTGATGTATATGCTATGAAGGTGATGAGCAAGGAGTCCTTGTTGGCGCAGGAGCATGTATGTATATTTTTATGTTATGATAGTAGAATGGATAAATTACAATTTGTTGAATGGTTCCTTTTTGTCACTACTGTTAGAATTAAGTTAAAANCAATTAAGTTAAAAGTGTGTCTTGAGAAGCACCATCCTCCATTTCAGTGAAGTTACATATTTGTGTGTAGTTTTGCTGTGTTTAAAAGTCATTGTCATAGACTATGAACCTATTGGGTGAGGTGCCATCCAAAACAAAAAATGGCCTTTGTCTTGAAGAGCTTGCCATCTAATTGTAAGACAAGAAAAACCAGATAAACAAAATAGCGGATCAGTATTGATCAGCTTGATGATGGCTTGAATTTTCAGGCAATCTATTCATTAAGGTTTTTTTTTTATTTTAAAGAGCGACGTATAATGTCAAGAGTGGGTGTGAAGGCAAACTGTGGTGACTGGATTTTTATGGAGAGCCTCTCACTAGCTTGAGAAATGTGTTACTTGAAAACTTAAAAAAGGGATAATGGAAGTTGCTTGTTTTGGCGAGAAACAGAAATTAATCTTTCACTGACATGAGATGACAAGTAGGACAGAGATACTCCATGAAAGATGTTGTGAATTTATACAGCAATACCTGTACCAGTTGTTCCCAATATATGGTGCAGTTAGGTTGCTCCTGAGATCTCTTAGCATTGTTTGTGGCTATCGGAAATGAAGATAGACTAAAATTACTCTTCACAGAATCACAAAATGGTAGGGGTAAAAAGCAACCTTTGAAGATCATCTAGTCCAACCCTCCTGCCAAAGCAGGTTCACCTAG
>RSEF01000015.1:12201002-12240835 GCA_003993805.1 Himantopus leucocephalus
TCCAGATGTGGCCTCACCAGGGCAGAGCAGAGGGGGAGGATGAACCTATGGCATAGGTTGACGAGAAAGCAAAGTGTGATACTATCCCAATATGACACTTGCTTAGTCTTGATGAGCATAGGTCAGTGAAAGCAGGGAATGTTGATCTAAATGAACTTGCAGTATCTCTTAATTTCTTGTTGTCTGGCTGCACATCTGAATAATTAAATAGCTGCTAGAGGATGATTTCAAGAAAGTCTTTATTTTAATACCTTACAATGAATTTATTACTGAATTAGCTGTAAGGTGCTACCCCATAGTTGCTCTAGCTTCTTTTCTGCTTGTTGGATCCTTCTGAGGTTATTTTTATTTCATTAGGATCAGTCCAGATGAGGTCAACCAAGATCGCACTCCAGACTAGGAGATGCTTCACCAGTTTGAAAGGGAAGCTGGCCTTTGCTGCAGGGACTACTCAGTTAAAAGCAAGCTAGACAACAGAAGGTGTGAGGGGAACGGAAAACACAAAGGAATAAAATTACTTTTTTAAAGGTGCACATCACAAGGAAATAGCATTTAATATTTTCTGTGTAATTTTTTTGCGATGTGAGCCTTTGGCACAGACTCAAATCTTTCTAAAACTAGGGGATTCTAATGTATTCTAACTCATTCTCATCATGATATAACTGAACACTTTGGTTTTTTGTAGGTGTCATTTTTTGAGGAAGAACGTAATATATTATCTCAGAGCACCAGTCCATGGATTCCACAGTTACAATATGCATTTCAAGACAAGAAAAATCTCTACTTGGTAATGTTTAGTCTTTGTTTTCTTTTCTCCTCTATTAAACACTAGTGCCTTGGTTATGTTGAAGAACGTAATGATTAGTCTTTGTTTCTTTTCTCCTCTATTAAACACTAGTGCCATGGTTATGTTGAAGAGCAATGTGGTGGTTGAAATGTGCTCATCTTCTGTAAATTTTCCTGCATTACATGGCACTGGTTGATGTGTGTCCAGTGTAATATGGAGGAGTTGAATGGAATATCTTTTGTATGTATGAACTATATCTGTTCCTTTAAAAATTTTTGTAGGTTATGGAGTATCAGCCTGGAGGGGACTTACTGTCACTCTTAAACCGATATGAGGACCAACTAGATGAGAGTATGGTGCAGTTTTATCTTGCAGAGTTGATTTTAGCCATTCACAGTGTCCATCAGATGGGTTATGTACACCGGTAGGTAAACATTGCTTTGCATCGCACATAATATTTGACCAGTATCATTCCAGAAAAACTGTTTTGGAATGATGCATTCTTGTGGTTTTTTTTATATTCCGTCCTCTTTCAGGACAGTATTTCACATGCTGTATCAGAAGAGAAAATTAGAAAATTAATCAGAGTCCAACTATAATTGTAGCTAAAGGCATTAACTTTGATGTAAAGTTCAAACTAATATCAAGAAAGGATTGTTATATATATTTTCTGGAGGCTTAGTAAAAAGAAGCCTTAATGTTGCACTATAAAAAATGAAAATCTTTTCCAGAGATTTTCCTTTGTTGCTTTTAGCGCCAAGTAGTACGGGAAATTAGTGTAATTGTTCAAACTGGTGTGCTGATGGATGAACAAGGCAGTATAGGATGTTGGAGTAGTTAAATATCACAGAGTTTTCTAAAGATCATATCAAGTCTTGAAAGCTGTTTCTATGTGCATTTTCAAGTTGTATTGGTGGTTAATAAATTTGTTCTATTCTGAGGTTTTGGAAATGTTATGAAGTATTTTATGTTCCAAGCAGCTGTAGTGGCTGCACTTAGTCCATAGGCTGTGGCTTTCTAATGCAGGGTAGCTGTCTGGATTTGAAAGGTATACAGAATAATATGCTGCGAGGAATTTGGGAAGAAAGCTACGCAGTACTTCACTGTAACTCAGTTACAGTGTAGTCAAGGTGCAAAACCACCTTCTCTTTCCATCTTCTCTCAATAATTATTAACTTTCCATGAAATAAAGGGAACGTCACTACTTTTGTATTTGCTTGGAAATAGAACAACAGTTGGAAATAAGACTCCTACTTGTTAAGGTTTTATGCAACTGAGCACATGGTTGAGTGTGGCTGAATAGGGATATCCTGTTATCTAGATGTGACAGTGGGGAACAGTATGGAAGGGTACTGATTGCTTTCTTCTTGCTTACAGAGATATCAAACCAGAGAATGTTCTTATTGACCGAACAGGACACATTAAACTGGTGGACTTTGGGTCAGCTGCTAAAATGACAGTAAGCAAAACGGTAATAATGTGGATTTAAACTTTGTCTGTTGCTTGTTTGGATAGTCCAGTCAAAATGGGAAAACTAACACTATATCTGTTCCTTGATTTACACCTTGTTCTTCTGCCTTACTTGTCCAATATGGAATCTATCTCATAGGTGCTGGAGCACCTCTCCTATGAAGACAGGCTGAGAGAGTTGGGGTTGTTCAGCCTGGAGAAGAGAAGGCTCTGGGGAGACCTTATAGCAGCTTTCCAGTATCTGAAGAGGGCCTACAAGAAAGCTGGAGAGGGACTTTTTACAAGGGCACGTAGTGATAAGACGAGGGGTAATGGCTTCAAACTGGAAGAAGGCAGATTTAGATTAGAGATCAGGAAAAAAATTTTCACTGTGAGGGTGGTGAGCCCCTGGCGCAGGTTGCCCCGAGAAGCTGTGGCTGCCCCATCCCTGGAGGTGTTCAAGGCCAGGTTGGACGAGGCTTGGAGCAACCTGGGCTGGTGGGAGGTGTCCCTGCCTATGGCAGGGGGGTTGAACTGGATGATCTTTAAGGTCCCTTCCAACCCAAACCATTCTATGATTCTATTCACATTGATATTTTTCCATTTATGTATGGCTTTTCAAACATGAACTCGACTATCTTTTGCAGCTCTCAGTAGATATATATTTGCTTATTAAAATTTTAATACACAAGTAAGGTAAAGGCAAGTCTACTTTCTCATGGTGCTGGACTGCAATACAAAATCATATTTCTAGAGATTCTTACAGCTGTTTAATGCTGTGTTTAAAGAAAGACGTGGACTTACAGTTGTTCATAACTGGACTGAAAATTGTGTTTGTTTTAACTAAGGTGGCACAGTGTTGAAGACTGGGGAGCTCTTGATTGAAATGAGTCACATTCCAATATTCTGGGCTTTATTCACCAGAAAGCACTATATTCAAAACTGTGAATCGCTTGAGGTTTTTTGTAAGTTGCTTGTAAATTTAGGTAACTGCATAAAATTTCAAGTGTTAATTTGAAATTAAAATGTATCTAAGCGAGAATATGCAGTTCTATGTCAGATTCCTGTCTTGTTTTATAATTTTATTTTTTTGTAGCATTTTCTTAGTGTTGTGGCTCTTAATATTTTGTTTTCCCTGTTTTTCCCATTTCAGTGCTTCTCTGCATTACATTTTTCTTTTAAATTTTTTCTTCACACTATCTTTTCAGCATCTTCAGGTTTTTGTGTTAGTCTGCCTGCAGTTTTGTTTCATTTTTTATGCCACTCAGTGCAAAAATGATTGCAGTTTTGGCTCCTGAATTACCTTTTCTAAGCACTCCAGAAATTCAAATAGTAATATTTTGCTGATCATGAACACAAGGTAAAAAGTAGGGATGACACAGAATGGAATGAGGGCAGGGAATATTTCTGTCTAAATCTGACTATTTTTGAAATTTCAGCTATGATGTCCTTGTTAATACTAGTTGAAGCAGTAGTGCTAGAGTGTGTGTAGTGCTTAAAACATTTTTTAATTTAGTAATCCTGTGGTTTTTAGAATGCTGCTTTTCTACTTTAGTTGTTTGTACTTTCTAGTAACAGTTAACTCTGATAATTTGACTCTTTTTATAACAAATAGCTTGCTGTCTGTTTGTTTATCAGCAGTTTCCTTAACCTTGCACTTTTTTGCTTAACAGCCTTGCTTAAAATTACTTACTTAAAATTCACTTGAAGGGCTGAAAATTGTGTCTCATTTTAAAAACAAAAAGAAAAAAGAAGAAAAAAAAAAAGAAAAGAAAAAAAATTGTTTTATTACTAAGATCACAGTGAACAGAAAGTGCTATAATTTCACTTGGTATATCTTTGCTTCTAGGTAAATGCCAAGCTACCTGTCGGAACACCTGACTACATGGCACCAGAAATGCTAACAGGGCTGAATGGGGATGGCAAAGCTTCTTATGGTCCAGAATGTGACTGGTGGTCCCTAGGAGTAATTGCGTATGAAATGATTTATGGAAGATCTCCGTTTGCTGAAGGGACTTCAGCAAAAACTTTCAATAACATCATGAACTTCCAGGTAGAAAGAACTTCCATGTTCTTGAGTAAAAAGGCTTTAACTAAAGGCTGTTTTTACAGTTGAAAAAAGAAGCTTGTGGATGTCTCGTACTTTGTCATGTTCGTGAAATATTTAGAATATGTGCTTTATATTGGTTTTGTATCTCTGTATTGTATATATCAAGTTATTTTTTTGTAACAGGTGTCTAAAAATAATCATCTGCAATGCATGAATTAGAAAAGATTTAGCTGTTCATTTTTTGGAACTATGATTCCAGCATTTCCAAAATAATCTAGAAAAGGGATTGAAAAGATGAATCGTGGATTGATAAAGTTTCTGAATCTTACTAAGTGCTTCTGGATAGTAAAGATAAGGGCTAGCTATGAAAAGCTGCAGAAAAATTTGATATTTGAGGATATTGAGTGTCTGCATGAGTAAAACGTCATGTGAAATTTAGTGTAAATAAATTTAAATCAATGTATAGGAAGGGAAAAGTATCCCAACTTTACCTAGTGGTGGGCTGTAGTTCTTAGTAACAGTTCAAAAAACAGCACATAAAATGGTAGAAGCTAGTAGGAAAGAAAAAGAAAAAAAAAAAGAAAAAAATCACATCTAGCTGGGAGGAAGCGAACAAAGCATGGTTGCTTATTGTCTCTTCTAATATGGGAATTAGGGGCATCAAATGAAAGTAACCAGCAGTAACTACGTTACAAACAAGAAAGGATACTTCATATAGCATATTCTCATGCTGGGGAGCCCTTTGCTGCAAGCTTGCAGCTACTGAGTGTTTATATGGGTTCAAGAAGTGACTAGAAAAATTCGTAGAAGAATAATCCATTGAGATCTGGCAAACGCAAAGACGTCATCCCTGGTTCAGAAAATCCTAAGCCAAAATCCTTGGAAGTTTGAGAGAATTTTCTGGGAAGTGTCTTGTTTTACTCTTCCATATGTATATGCCATTGGCCATTCAGCACAAGATGGTGATCTGGGTCTACCATTTGTCTGATTGGGTGTGGTTTTTCCTATGTTCTTATCTTTGCTGCAGTAAATGCATAAAAAAGCTTATTTGGGAAAAATGCACAATACTGTTATTTGTATGCTATAAATATTTATCCTTTGTGCCTGACATATCTCAGAATAACGAAACTGAATCTTACTGTTCTGGGACTGTTTCCCTACTGAGCAGAAATCCTTTTCTTTCTAATGCAGAGATTTCTGAAGTTCCCAGAGGATGTGAAAGTTAGTAGTGAATTTCTTGATCTGATCCAGAGCCTGCTTTGTGGGCAGAAGGAAAGGCTGGGTTATGAGGGACTCTGCTGCCATCCATTTTTTTCTAAAATTGACTGGAATAATATCCGTAACTGTAAGTAGAATAATACTGCATTCATAAACAGTTCCTGTTTAAAGAAACATGAAGCTTTGTACAATGTGAGTATGTAATTGTGTTTGATCTGAATAATTATTCATAATGAAACAGGATTGTGTCCTGGAGCAGGTGTTTTTAACAAAACAAGTAATTTTGGTTTTGGATAGGATATGTTAACATCTCGCAGGTGAAAATTGTAAGGTAAGATGAAGTTTAATACAATTCTATATGAATTTCTGTTGCAATTGCCATATTGCTGCAGGCACTAGACTGGAAAATCAAAATGGTCCTTTCCATGTCTTTCCTCAGATTAAAACGCATCGGTATGTTCTTGCTTGCGATACAGCTTCATTTAAGTTTGTTTGGGTTTTTTTAGCTCCTGTAGGTGATAAAATGTCAGCAGTCATAGGGGCGTTGGAGTTTTTCATCACAGTTAATATGGCTAATACATGATTAATTTTTTGCTCAAAAATCTGTTCATTGCACTAGGAATGGAATAAAATCAGTGAAACAGATAATTTCCTATGCAGAAAATAGTTTATAATACTATGGAAGCAATGGAATTTAGTATCTGGAAGTACTGAGGTACCAGCTCTGTGGCAAAAGCAAATATTTCACAGATCGTCAGTGATCTATGTTTGAGTGCCTGACTTGTGTTGGATAGTATTTTAAATTATTTGGACTGTAAGATTATCTGGGCAAGGAACATGTCTGCCTTATATTCTTTATCAAATATGCTGTAAGAGCAATGATTGTGCTCCATTTTCCATGACAAATTGCTAAGCCAGTGCTGCTACTTTTGATGACTATCTCAGCAATTCAGCTGTCAGCTCCACAGAATGTTTACTCGCATTTCTGTTGATTCATTAATTTTGAACTTGTGGAGCTGCTGTTCTGTTAAGTTCCATTGTTTCTGCCCTTTGAGAGCCATTGAGCTTTGAGTCTTTTTCATCATTTTAGCATATATTTGCCAGACTTCAGCTCGCTCTGTCTACATTCCCCAGACCCTGCCGAACCCACCAGTTTCCGTTTCTGAAATTTTTGTATTGCGTTTGTACCTTATTATCTGAAATTTTTGTATTGCGTTTGTACCTTATTATCTCAGATCTGGAAAAAAATGGCATGTGAGCATGTGTTCTGGTGTTTCCTTGGCAATTGTCTGTCCAGTATTCACACAACTGCACAAGTTAGTTGAGTGTTTTGCCGTTTTGCATGACAACGGTGATACTGATGGACAAGCTGGTAGGCAGCCCTGATGTTGTTATAATGTTGAAATAATCATTCAGGACTTTAAAAATCCCATTTCTGTCTGCAGCTGGCCAGTGGATTGCATCATTCCTTGTAATATCCGGACTTACCTACTGTGAAGATTCATGCAGTTTTGACCCCTGACTTGGTTGTTATGTCTCATACTTCATAAAACCCCACAGTAACTAGCACAAAACACAGCAGTCTTCTTGCTTTTGGTAGCAGATTCAATGTATCACCTATTGCTTTGCTCTCTGCAGTGGTTCTCCATTTGCTGGTTTATTCAGGGCAGTGTCGCTTGTCATTCTATTCAAAACCCTTGTCAGGTTTGGCCCAGGCTATCTGAAAGCTAAAGGTTTCTTTCTTATCTTGACCTCTGCTGATAGTGGTGTTTAACTGGAGCAATGGCAGCCTGACAGAATTAGGAAACTAGTGAGTGCTGGAAGCGTTCACAGGATTTAGACTAAAGAATCTCACCCCTCAAGGTAATCTGGCCAAAGATTTTGGGGGTATGGAATGGTGGACTCGATGATCTTAAAGGCCTCTTCCAACCTAAATGATTCTATGATTCTTAAATTCAGTGTCAGCACAGTCAGACTTTCCTCTTGTCTATAAAAGCGATGATGTTATTTCTATTTCAGACTGAGAAAGGTAGGGAAAAAATTGGTACCATTGCCTTGCAGGTATTTAAATTGTCATGCTGGGAACTCCAGGATAACCATTCTTAATGCACTGATTTTGGTTAAGAACGTGTCATTAAGGGTTTTTTCAGTGTTACATTTTGTTGTTATGGTAACCTGTGAAACACTTTTAAGTAAACCCCTTCCCAAAAGATAGTTGCCTCTAAAAAAGCTCCCAAATTCCTTGGGTTCAAGTAGCATGTGTCTGTCGAAGCAGCTCTTAAGTTGCAGAAACAGAATCCAACCATTAAACCTAAGGTCAGGTTTCAACTGGTAATTTTCCTCTTCCTTGGAGTATTGTACTGAAACATATTTCTAGATTTTGCTCTCTGTATTTGTTGACTTCTGCTTTTTAATAACTTCTAAAATAACCCCCCAAAACAGACACCACTACACTCCCCTAAACAAAAGAAAAGAAAACAAAACTTTTGAAAGATTGTGTTGATTTACTTGACAGAGTTTTCTGAAAATATTTTGGAATTCATTTACTTAGAATAAACATATTTGTATCTGTGTTTCAGCTAAATGATCAGTATTTTAACTGGCAAGTTGATAACAGAACTATTTGAGTACTTGATAAGTATCTAAAATCAGAGGTAGAGAATGGAGGATGAGTTATCAGCGACAAGGTTGCATTCTATGTAATTTGGGGATTTTGTTAATCACTTTTTGTTATTTGAAATCCATAAATTACATCAGCTGTTCACTTTGGAACCAAAAATCCGCCCGCTGAAGGCTAGCTGCGAGAGGGTCAGAAGATTTTTATTGTCATCCAGGTGATATGTCTGTATAGCGTAAAGAATCTTTCATTTTAGGAGTTGTTTTGTAACTGCAGTCCAAGAGGTCTTGAAAATAGAATGGCATATTTGGACTTGCATGAGGAAACTATATATACGAGAGGAAAAGAATTATTGTCTTGTGCAAACAGAAGAACTTAAGAAAGCGTTGAAGACTTTTTTTGGTTTTTTTAGGCTGTCTTTTGGTATTGAACAGGCAGGAACCCAAATCCCATTCTTCGTAACTCCAAAACTCTTCCTTATCCTTCTGAACCCGACATTGTCATTCAGTATGTTAACAGTTAAACACTGTGATGTTTCATTTAAATGCTTGCCTTCAAAAAAATGTGTTGACTTGTTTCTCTAACTAGAGATCACTTTCATGTCAGCCTGAAGATCACTCTTATTAACAGAAATGTACACGTTGGATCATTGCCTTGACAGAACAGAAAAGACATTAAGATAATATTGTATAGATTGGTTAGAACTAGTATAATGCGTTTTTTTAAAGTGGTCTTAGATAAAACATCCTTAAATTACATCATTTGGACCTGCTATTTTCTATTTTTCTTCCATAGCACTTTACTCAAATAGGCCTCTTAAATCCTGAGGAAGAGTAATGCCTAACCTACTTAAAAAGGCTGCGTGGATGCTTTTCCTCAGAAAGTATATATAGATCACCTTGTAGATCAAGAAAAGACACATTTTTATTCTTAAGAAACGTTCTATATTTCCTTTAAATCTCCTATTTCAGTTAAGTCTTTCACTGTCCCAGGGGAAACGCAGTATCTCTTTTCTGAATTTGCATGAAAATATTTTGAAAGGTTGAAAAGACCCGATTAAGGCAATGTTCGTTGAACTAATCATAAATATGCACACTAGTGCAGAGTTAAAAAAAAGCTTCTTTCCATAAAAGACATTTTATCTAACCTTAATGATAAGCTGGTTAAAGTACTGCAGTGTATGTGTGGCGATTTTTGGGTTTTGGTGTTTTTTTTTTCTTTTATTTTTTTTTTAACTTAGCAAGCTACAACACCCCCTTTTCCTCTGAAAGTCATTCTTTGGAACAGATGGAAGAGGGTTACATCCTTCCACAAGTGGGGAGGTATCTAGGCAAGCAATTGGCTTTTTTAAAACATGCAGTTCTCTACAAGATACTTTAAATGGTAAACAGAACATGTACGTTCGTGCGTAACATATCGGAGGCAAAAAAAGGTCTTTATACCCAACCAGTTTGTACGAGTAGAAGCATTGGGTTTACTGTCTTTTTGAGTAATAGTTTTTCCTCCCTTTTGGGTGAGCCTGAAAAAAGTGCAAATTTTTCACCTAGTCAGATGCAATGGCATAGTTTTAACATTTAGTTCACGGAGGCTTAGCTTGACCTCTACTAAAGGATTCTTCACTTTAAAGAAGCAACCGATAAGCACATCAATGTATTTGTCTTCACCCATCTTCATCTTGTTCTGAAAATACTATCGTTGTGTGACAGTCCTCTGATTTTTAAGCAAGGAATAATAATTTAACTAGAGAGTATGTCACCATGTGACCCACATTTGAGAACAGAATTGCTCATCTGTTTTAGCTTGTTTTTACAAAACTACTCCATTTATTCTGTAGATATTTTGGACATCAGACAAAGGACTCAGTCTTAGGAGTAAAGGACTATGAAGAAGCTACCAAATAATTAACAAAATTAGACAGAGTGGATCTAGCTTTTTTTTTTCCTTAAAAATATTCCCTCTAACTCCTAAGTGAGTTTTTCTCCAGTGTCCTGAAACTTCTAAAGAAGTTCTGCTTCTCATTTTCAGTCACTGTGGACAGTTCAGAACTACTTAACATCTAGAGGTATTTTTGTTGAATGACTGTTGTTTCCAAGTTTTCTTTTTAGGTGCTACTATTTCCTGATATCAACGTTGTAACAAGGCTATACTGCAAAGTTGCAGAGTTTTTGGACTGTTGGTCATCGATTTATAGTGAATGCAAAATAGAGGGCAAATGATTTTTTTCATTATTTTTTAATCTAGTGTTCACAATTTCTCTTCTTCGTTCACATCTTTTGTTAAAGAATAGAGGAAACTGTAGTGTAAAACATTGTGCTCTTTGAACTGGTTTCCCACGGGCCCGGAAGGTTTGCTCTGTCTCGCATTCAGTTTTATCTTTTTGCATCCATAGCTCCCCTGTTGAGTGCTTTTCATCTTTTTATGTGCATGCTGATCTTAGGCATATTTAAATTCTATTTTCTTTTATGCATGTGGTTTGACTAGGAATTCTTATTGTTGGTCAGACGAAAGAGCTTCTTTTTAATTGCAAGGGCTTGAAGATGACTCTTAAGATCTTCTTAGCTAATTTCTGGTGAGAAGTAAGGCACTGGGATCTCTTTCTAAGCTGGAAGTACCTGTCAAACTCTGAGGAGTATATAACGCGGTTGTTACACCATTATAAAAAGGCAGCTATGTTGGTTTTTGCTGCCTCTTTAAGAAAGATTCTAGACTGCCCCAGACCAAGTGAATCGTTTGCTGTTTTCTTATTCCTTTACCTCATAGACTGTATCTCCCTTCAAAGACAATGTTAAAAACCCTGCAGCAACCCCTTCCTGTAAGAGGACGTGCAAAGTTCTTTCATCAGAGGTCCTAAACTAAAAAATATTAATTCCTGAACTTATCCTCCTTTGCTATGTAACTTTGGGCTTATATTTGCATTACAGATGATACAAATTGTTTTCTGTTGCTTCTTTGGTTTTAATCATTAAGAGCATATGAAAGAGTAGCTGGACATTATCCTGACATTAAGTGAATTTTAAAAAAAATACAGATCCTAATCAACAATCTGTATTGCGAAATTATGTTTACAGTACATAAATGTCAGCATTACATTGGATCTAAATTTATATTATAGCCAATGAAATAGCAGAAATTAATAAATTCATGATATTAACAGAAAATTTAAGTGTTCTGGAGCCAGTAAGTAAAACTGCTTAGTCCAGAACCTTTTTAATTTGTGCATTTTCCCCATTTATCTCATTCTAATGTACTTGGAACTATTGTACGTGAGCAGCATCCGAGCTGCTTCATGGAATTTCTTCTCACTTCCCTGCTGGGGAGCAGCGTCAGAACGGCTCCTTGGGGAGCTGCTCACAAAGCCTGCGTGTGTAGTTGTGATTTGGTGGTTTATACAGACAGATTTTTTTTTTTATTATTTTTTTTTGAGGGGCTGTTAGTGCTGGTCCAGTGGGTAGTTTAAGCGTACATTTGTGTAGAGAATTAAGAGTTAAAAAGCGGGCTGTGAAAGGCTTTGGCAACCTAGAGGGAGCTAGCAAGCTCCAGCCGTGACTCATTCTGCCTGTGTCAGTCAGATAAGCATCAGCATCTGTCACCGATGCAGGCAGGTAGGGTTAAACTCCGAGCATGCAGAGAGTGAGGAGCAGGGAGCCTGCACTGCAGGGGTTGGAATGTTTGTTCCCGGTTCTTCAATTCTCATCAGCCCTTCAGCTACAGGAGATCTATACTGGATCCATGGTAACGGTTTTAGCACACTACACTTCCATCAGCTTGTGACAACGGGCTGTGTTCTAGTTGCTGACTGAAGAGCTGTCTCCTTTATAGAGCAAAAAAGAGATTAGTAGTTTTGCAGTGAGTGAGGACCTGAGTAATGAAATAAATAAATAAAAAAATCTCTTAGAAAATGGGATTTAATGAGGTAGGAATTGCACAGCAGGCTTTTGCATTCATTCCTTTCACACATGTAGCCAAGCCAGCAGGTAGCTCGGGTGCTGCACATCATTGAGAAGAACTTGGTCTTTTGTTCTGTTGGTTAATTAAACTGAGGCAAACATGAGAAAATCAGCTGAAATTAAACAACTGCTTAACAAGTTAAGTGGTACCAATTTAGAAATTGTAGTAAGAAATACATTGTAATTCCTGCTATTTATACCTCTCTTCAGAGCTGATTGTATCAGAGCCAGACTGCAGTGGTGTCCCAACAAGAGTTCCAGATCTTTAGCAAGCTCTTTTAGAGAAATAAAATCTTACTGATATTTCTTCCCTTCCTAAAGACTGATTAGCTTCTAGTGGCTATAGTTTATTAGAATCTTCCAGGAGAAAGACCAGTTTGCTGTTGATTAGAAGCCCATGCTGGGAAGATTCTTGGTAGCATTAAGGGGTAGATATGTCCCTTTGCTGACTAGCAAAGGATCAGGCTGCATTCTCTTGTAGTGTCACTAATTGGGTAGGTTGGAGACATTTTCTTTTTCTAGATGGATCCAAATTGAATTACTTTTAGCTATATTACAGTAATAAATTTCTTAGCCTGGTGCTTTGTTTTGATTCAATGTAGGTGTTTAAAAAAAACCCCTAACCTAAAAAACCACCCCAAAACCCAATAATTCCAAATCCCCAACCTAAAAGCCAGTTTAATCAGTGTGGGAGACATTCTGCCTGCAGAGTGGTAGCCATGTTGGTAGCTTAAGGGTTAATCTCTTGTTGCTGTAATACGATTTGAGAGCAGCAGCTCAGTCTGCTTGTGTTAGCAAGATTAAAAGCAGGAGCTGCAGTGCCATTGCAAGCACTGAATGAGTGAGACTGTTGCAGAGTGAACTGTAGCTGAATTTTGTCTTTTCTTCTTGCTTTTTTCACCAGCTCCTCCCCCCTTCGTTCCTACTCTCAAGTCTGATGATGACACCTCAAATTTTGATGAACCGGAGAAGAATTCGCGGGTTTTATCTTCTACGTGCCAGTTGAACCCAGCAGGCTTCTCGGGTGAAGATTTGCCGTTTGTGGGGTTTTCATTCATCAAGGCATTAGGGATCCTCAGAGCAGAGTAAGTAGGAATTATTGCTTAGGTGGATAGGACCATCGGAAAAATGCAAAGGTTTGTTACAGTGAGGATGGTGTGTGTGGCAGAAAAGCTGTTTTAACTGGCTTGTACTCTGCTTTAGGGAAGCTGCCAGATTCTGGCTTTATCTGTTGCTGCTGTGGCTTGTGCATGTCCTACCATTCTGTGATTATTTCTGGGATGAGGGGGAAGAAAGGGAATGGAAAGACTGGTCCTAGAACAGTTATTGTTAAAATTGTTGTTCAAATACTTTGAATTAGTTGTTCCTTGTTAACCAGGGAACAGTAGGGGATTGCATTTCTGGTATTGCAGATCTTTGAATGAAGGAGAATACGAGGAGTTCAGAGATGGAAAAGCTGGGGGGGGTATTTTATTGGGTCAGAGAGTGGGCACCAAGTGCTGGGGATGTGTAAGGCTGAATCAGTGATCCACAGAAATGGAGCTTCACTGATCTGGGAATGTGCAGTGATGGGTCAGTGAACAAGAGAAGGAGCTTCACGGCAGGTGACTGTGCTGTTGGGTCAAGTTAAATACGAAGACTGGATGTTGCTGTGTTGTGTGTTAAGAGACTGGAGATTCAGATGAGGTATGCAGGGTATGTGTTTGTGGAGGGAGGTAAAGATCTAGAAAAAATGCTTTTCAATTGAAAGAAAGCATGCTTTCTGAGAGAATGGAGTCGGAGAAAAAGAAGCATATAAATAGTAGGGTATAAACCATTTGGTGTGGTGGGTGGTTAGTTTGTGATGACAGAGCTATTGAAAAAGTATTAGTGCAGTACGTTAAGTTGAGAAGTCCTTACCTCAGAATCATGAGGCCTCTCAGGAATGCAATAGCTTTAGCTGGGTTAGTGACTCAGTGCACTAAGGCGCTGTGTTTTCGTGTCAACCATCGTTCATTGCTGCTAGTTAGCTCCCGTAAGGTACTTCATTGTCAATCTATCTAATTGTTTTCTTTTTTTTTGGTCATATTAGTTGTGATAATTGCTCTGCGGTAAGTGTGTAACCAGATCTGGTGATACTCTTGACATCTTTGATCTTGCCCACACCGTGAATCAAGGTTATATGATGATTATGCCAGTAATAAAAAGGGAATCTTTAACTGTCCCTCCTCAGCTGAGTTGCTTTTATGACAAAAGAGGAAGGAAGGGAGAGGGCATAACAACCAAAAAAGTATTCTTTTGGTGAAATTATCTAATATTGTCAGCAGAAGTAGAAAAATGGAATGTTATATCTGTAGATACCTGGGGTTAAAATCTATCTTGATTTAGAAGTGAAATAACTTATGGGTTATCTTTTCTGCCTGGGGAACTGCAATTCATCTATCAAGGCTACATGACCATTCATGTAACAGTCAGAAGAGGCTCAACAGTGACTGTAGATGTATGGTAAAAATGTATATGTAATCGGGGCCCGGGACTAGAACTGAAGAGGAGCGTGAGGTAAAGTCTCGGGAACAGCGGTGTAACTGTGCAGGAGGTTGAAGGCTGAAAAGTAATACTGATATAGCAGATTGATTGATATGCTTCTTTGTGGAGCTGGTACCGAAGATGCGTATTGAAGTTATAATTGAATGTTGGTAATAGGTGAGAATGGATACAGCAAACATATATAGAGATTAATGTGCTCTGGAGAAATTTTGACTGAAGTCAAATTTCTGCTTAGTGTGGCCTGTTTTTTCCTGAGCTGGAACAGAAAGACATCCTGTACTTAATTTTCCCTGAAGTGATTTTAATATAAGTAGAACTTAGCGGTTTCTTTTTTTGAATGAGAACTCGAAAAATGCACTTTGATATTTTTAGCAGTAAATACTCACATTTTGTTCTAAGAAGGTGACTTAAATATGGCGGAGTATATGGAGACTTGGAAATGTCTGTATTTAAATAGTGCAGTGACTAGTTTATTCTCAGTATCACTGCAACACTGGGTCATAAAGATAACTTCTTACTTTTAAAATACTGTGTGGTGTATGTTTTACTTGAGGAAATAAAGTACTGTTTCCTAGATGGGGAAGAGAACAGTAAATGGGGGGTAGGCTTATTTGTTGTGAAACTTGGGATGTCTCCTCTGGAGCGTCCTAGGTAATCAAGTTTATCAGTCCAGAATTTTTCTTCTTAAAATCTTTCCTCCAAAAGTCTAACCCTTATGGTTGCTAAGTGATGCAGATCTGTTTTCCTGTCTCTGCAGCATGATAGCTCTAATGCTTCTAGTGCTGCTCACAGTTAGGCCAGGCAACTGCAGAGTGCCATTAACAAGGTCCTTGAAACTTCCAGTGCTTTTAATTTGAGGGTGTCAAGCTATGAAGTTTAGGGTTATACTCTCGCCCTTGTTCACTAGACAGTAAGAAGCCATAGCTGAGCTAGGAATTTCAAATACTTCAGAGAAAGAACTCAAGATTCAAAAAAATTGCACAGAAGAAGGAAAAAGAAGCTCTCTCGTCCATTCACCTCTTTCTCCCAGCCACTTAGGGTTAGAAGGGTTCACCTGAGTCACTGGACCTGTTGCCAGAAGTTATATAGTCAGTGTGTGGTTTAGAAGGGTCCGCTGAATGAATATGTTCTGTATGTTGTCCTGTATCATGAGTTTTGGGAAGAATTTGTGACCCTATAACACATGTAAGGTCTAACAAAAGGCATGACAATGATGTGTTGTAGGAAGCAATCAGGAGAAATCAAGGGCATTGTTTATGTCATAGGTTCCTGTACTAGCAAAGTGTTTGTTAAATAAATCTCCTGTATGGGTCTAAGAACTGGGATCAGGCTGCAGGGGAGGACCGGCTAACTCCTTCTCCCATCATGGCCTCTGAATTCTTGATTTTGGGGGAGAAATGCCTGTCTGACTGCAAATCTGGCTGCTGGTTTGGCTGCGAGCTTGTGACTGTGACAAGATAACAGGCAACTGAGAGTTTAATTCTGTTAAAAGCCAGCCCCACCTTGCTTCCTCTCCCTAACTGTGGCTGATCTCCAGTGCTTAGAACAAATAAGAAAAACGCTTAGATGCCAGAAATATGCATCAAGTGGTGAAAGAAAATCGTTCTTGTCCTTTGCAGGTGACTAGCAGAAGCCCTAAGGCATGCGCTAACTACATTATAAATCCAGGGCTAACCAAATATACCAAAATATCTAATAAAAATAAAAACCTAATAAAATATACCCAAATACCTAATAAAAAAAATAAATACCTAATTAAAAAAAAGTGTTTATAATGTAATTTTTTGCCTTCCTCTGTCCTCTCTTAGACTGGAGTAAGGAGCTAAAGGGGCCTGACTACTTATGATACAAAACTTACGTTAATACAAAATACTTGCTAAACTAGAACCTAGAGAGATATTCACAGGTAAGGCTGACAGTGGGACTAGTATCTAGTCTCAGTTGCTGATATTAAGTTTTATTTTTTTTTAATTATCTGTCAGAATATAATAAATGTAATCCTAGTAATTCTTGAATTTTGGTCTGTGAGGCTTTGGTAGATGGTTCAAATCTTTTCTGTAAGTTCTCAAGAAGTATTTTTCAAGATTTTTTTTTTTTAATTTAAAATTTGATATGGATTCATGATTGTCATTATAAAATAGTGAGAGTTAAAATGGGCCATTCTTCCAAAAAGAAGGACTACAGCTATCTTCCAACAGTTTGTCGGGTTCTGGTAAACTCTTTCACCAAAGATAGATTAAAGAGGAAGCAGAGGATGAGCATACCAAAAATACGCTTTGCTTCAGCTAGCTCTATTCACAGATTGATGGTATCACTGTTTGTTTTTGGTTGGTTTTTTTTAGGCCTGAGCAAGCATTTACGAGGGGGCGGAAGGTACAGATGAGTATAATGCTAAAAAGAATAGAGCATGAGGGACGGGGGATGAGATTATAGGCATGTTGTGTGGGGGCCAGGATTAGGACAGATGGTGTTAATCGTTGTGAGAAGGAAGAAGCACAGGTGAGTTGGGGGTTTATGAGAGTGGCATAAAAGGACAAAGGAAGGGATGAGGTATGATGCACAGGCAAGGTTAAGATACGAATTCGATACCTCAGAATCATAGCTTCTCCTATACTAATACTTTTTTCTTCTTCATCTCAGCCACATTGAGAATGGAGGAGCTTTTACGCAACTAGCACCATTTCTGATAACTCTGCTTGTTGAGGCTATTGCTGATCTAGCTGTGAAATCACTAGGTAGTCAGCTGCAAGTTAACTTGTTTTTTAGTCATGCAAGCACTGCTTCTTTTGAAAGTAAATTGGCACAGCTAGTGCTATCAGTGCTTGGTGCTATAGACTGGACTTCGGCATATTTTTAATCTTTTATTGGAATTTTCTTGTTGTTGTATGCCGGTTACCTTTTGTTAATCTTTTTTTCACGCTTCAGAGGAAACAGCAGAAACTGCTCTGTTGTGCTAAGAGAATTGATCCAGATGTAGCAGTTAACCAAATGAAATATGCTGAGATGGCACCAACCTGAATGATAGCTTTTCATCATGGCTTTTGATGTTGGTTTGAACGTGTTTAATTTCTGAGATGATGTTGACTGAGGAAGAATGTAAGTGCCCCAGCAATGTGGGTATTTTCCACCTTGTGATGCTGTGTGGAGAGCTTATATCACCGTGACAAGGCTTATTAGATTAGTCAGTATTACATTTCTCTTGATTTCCTCTGTCTGCCCCCTTTCTGATACTTTAAAGGTTGTATGGATGTTCATGAAGTTGTCCTAATATAATTTGTACACAGGAAAGAATTACTGGGAAAGGATGTCTCTTAAAAACTTTGTGTCCAGGGCTAGCTGAAATCAGCTTCATGTGGGGATAACATGTACTGTTCCCACGGCAGGAAAATCATCGTGTCAACAGGATGTATATTTTTAAGGAATTTCGTCCTCCCTTTGGACAGGGATGAGGAAGACAGACTGTAGTTGTAGTTTGCAACCTTCTCTTTCCTTACAAAACTGGTACCAACCCTGAGGAGCAGCTCCCTCTACAGTCACCTAATGAAATTCAAACTTCGGTCAGCGCGAGTCTCCTGTGCGCTGTCCCATCCCAGCACTCCTGGCAGAACAACGTCTCTTTGCAGAGCTCTGTATCTTCTGAATGCCTGAATCCGTCCTGTTGCTTTCTGGGTTGCAGTGCATATGGATGCTCTATGCTGGCTTGCTAGGAGAAATTTTTGAAATGCAAAATGGTGCCTGTGACATTAGGCTCTGATTCTTTTAATAGAAAATAAATAAATAAACAAAAATAACAAATACAATGAGCCCCTTTGGGGAGGTGAAATTGAAGCAGCAAATGAAACCAGGTCTGTGAGAACTGGCTAGAGTTTTCTTGGGTAATGCCTCAGATTTGAAAAGAATAAAAGTACAAAGGTGATGTCTAATGTTGAAACTATAATTAAAAAAAAAAAAATTGCTTTAGCCAGTACAGTTCAGACCTGTAAAGCTAAATTTTTATTATAAAAAGATTTTCAGACTTGTCTCAGTACCCATTTGCAGCTATTTACATATATTTGATTAACATTTTAAAGCAGATTCCTTAGTGTCTTTTTTAGTTAATATGAGCTTTAATTTGTATTTTTAGACTGCTTTTCTCAACTATTCATTTTTAGCCTTGTTTGTACACCCAGCTGTTACGAGATTTAATATGCATCTTTCTCAGATGGTTGCCTTTTCTCTGTAGGAGTATAGACATGCTTTATAAATTGAATTTTAAATATGATAATCTGATGTATCGGATTGATTGGACCAGGACTAAAGGAATGCTTTACAAAAGCCTTCACATTTAACATTTGTTTTTTATTAAATCCTGACCATATCTGTATTGTTGACATGCAGCATTCTTTCTTCCAAGTTTTTCCACATCTGTTTTCTGAAGAAATATTAATATTTGACCTTTCAAGGCAGAATTGGTGGATTTTGCTATGGTTGTTTGCTAATATCAAAACAGTGTTTCCTAATGACTGCGTAAGGTGGTAGTACTGAAGATCTATTTTGATGAATATATGTTTCTGCATGATTTTCATAAAAATCCATGTCTCTTTTTTTTTTTTCTGACTATCCTGCATGTCTGTTTGGATTAAGGAGTAGATTTTTCTCAGAAAATGGTGGTGATGGAATGAAACTTTCCTTGGTGTTAAGAAGAGACTGTGCTGCTGTGTGTGGGTGTATGGCTATATGCAGAGAGCTGCTCAAAGCTCATTTCTCTCCATGGGGATAACTGGCTGCATACCAAACTGTGGCCAGGAGAAGCAGAAAGCAATGTGTGGGCAGACTGTATGATCTTTTATTAGCACCTTCATTGTACTTTTGCATTTTCATCTATCAGTTAACACTGGTTCCATCATTAACTGCTTAAATATCTAGTTTGAATCATTTTATGCGAGGGAGAATGTGATTTTTAAAATTATGTTTTGATGTGTGTACTTAATTTTTTGGTTGCAAATTACATCTTTAAGACTGCAAAGCATTAAAAATATGTTCCAAAACATCAAGTGGCTTCCTATCCTTTTCTAGAATGAATTTAGACTAACTGAAATTGTAAACTCCTTAAATGTTAAGTCCCAATTAGATTGGAAAGCTTAAGAACATGTAAATATTTTCCCCAGGTTTTTGGAGTCAAATTGTTTCGAATGGTATAGTTAAGTTGTGTCTCACGCAAGAAATTACTTAGAAGTGGAACTCTGAAGTTCTGCAGTGTGACTAATCATATTGATATTGATTGAGTTCATAGGGATCATGTGAATTGGGTTAGAAAAGTTTCAGTTCAATTTTGATTCACAGAAGGTAACTAAGGATATTAAATGCTTCTTCCTGTGGTGCAGATTATGACATGTTAAAGTTTTTAGGGCTTTTGTACTTTGATGTTAATTTTAAAACCCATTTAAAAATAAAGGACAAAATAAAAAGTAATTCTCTGAAAATTTGTTATCTTTCCAAGTGGTTACGTTGACTTTATGCTTTGTTTTTGTTACGCTTATAAATCCCTACAAATTATGCAAAAATGTTGCTGTGATTTATTGTTTTGCACTCTGACATAAAAGTCACTGATGGCAAATATTAATATTGTAACTAGAAGTACACATGGATTACTTAATAATGATGTACTGTCATCAGGTTTTACGGTATGTTTGATCTGAAATGATGGCTGTTAGACTGTGATTGCTGCACCTTTCTTTTATCTTGGTATAAGTAAGTACCCAATGACTTTACCAAGGCTTCGTAAGTGCAGATTTCTGTACGTTTTACCTATATTCATGTGCTTTACTCTTTTAGATCTGTTTTTTCAAGTGTGGATTCTCCAGCCAAGGTCAGCTCCATGGAAAAGAAACTTCTTCTCAAGAGCAAAGAACTCCAAGACGCCCAGGACAAGTGTCACAAGGTATTTATTTATGCGATTGGCCATCTCCATTGCTCCAGGAATCTGCAACCACTGTATGTCCAGGGATCTGTCAGATGCTGCTGATCATCCAGACTCGTGGTGGGCAAAGTGCTTTTCCTTCAGTGAGGTGGCTTCCTGTCCAGTACAAAGGGAGATGAAATTAGGCCATACTTTTATCTTAACAAGAAGCGGCTCTGGATTTTAAACAGTCCTTTTCTCAGCGTGATAGACGACTGCTTCTTCCTGCAGGCCGTGCCTCTTCATCATACGCACAATTACAGCAGTACTGTTCTGAGGTTCTCTTCCTAACTCATCAGCTTCTACTTACATAACTGTTGTCACGTCACTGGTTATGGTGAACATCTTGTAACGGTTGCTGTGCTCCAATAAAGGGAACCCAGTGGAGTCTTTTAAAACTTACTGCTTGTTTGAGACTTTTATGAGAGTTCGATTACTTTTCTCCCTGCTCTGTTCTGGATTTGACCATTTGCTCCTGACAAGGAGATGGGGGGAAACCATCTTCTGGTCCAGCATGGATTTGGGATAAGGTTAAAGTGACCCATCTCTGCAAGTCAGGTGAAAAATGATTGTGTCTTCTTTGCTAACTGGGGTTCGAAGAATGACTGAATATGAACAAGCAGCTTGAATGAATGGGGTGACTTAGACTTACTACTTGTCCTTAAGAAGAACTGTGCATTCCTGGAGCAGAGACAATGGTATTGGAATTTAAACACCATTTGGAGAAATATAGCTAGAAGTCTCTTGGAGACAAATTCCTTACAGACAGAGCTCTGAAAGTAGCAGTTAACAAACCTTTTGAAGCCCTCTTTATAACCTCTTGATATTTATTGCAGATGGAGCAGGAAATGACGCGGTTGCACCGGAGAGTGTCAGAGGTGGAGGCTGTACTTAGCCAAAAGGAGGTGGAACTGAAAGCCTCTGAGACCCAGCGATCCCTCCTGGAGCAGGACCTGGCCACCTATATCACAGAATGCAGTGTGAGCCCTTACACGAGTTGTTTCAGCTCTGAAGGCCTGAAATCTGGTGGTCTTTGCCTTTCTCTTCCATCATGGTTTCAGTGGGGTACTTGATGGAGAGAAAATAATATGTGAGAGGATGTCTGTTGAATACGGAGCCCTGAATTGTTTGCAGAGGCTTGCTTGATTCAAATTTTGTTTCATGGTCATGTGCTTAGAACATACAGGAGTAACTACTGTCCTGGTCTTGCTGAAACTATTTGTGATGTTTGTCTTACTGGCTGTGCTAGAACATGCTTGAGTTTGACTTCTTGCAGGTTTCTTAGCCAGAGGAGGATGGGGCCTCCTCAGTACCTAAACAGAAATCTTCAGGGACAAATGAGAGGATTAGGAAACCATGATGTTGCCTCTATCTGTGGTGTTCTGAGTTCAGACTGATCCAGTTCCCTAGCATAATGTCAGAGATGATGCTAGGACAGGTGCTATTTTTCAGATAAGAGATAAAAATGAGGCCTTAAAACTGTGTCTTCAAAGATCTTTTGGCATTTTTCATGAGAGCTGGAATGTCTGCCCAGTTGTCCTGGCAAGATTTCAGTTGAGGATATTTTCATTCTAGTTAATACTCTCTGTATTTTCAGTTGGATATAATATTCTGTTTCCTCTCTTATACCAAGAACAAAAATCCAGATAATACTCTGTTTCAGACAATTGAAAAGCATTTCTGATGGGTTGGTTTGTTGGGAATCATATCTTAAAATGAGGCTGATTTTTCCTATACCAGATGCTACTAGGTAAATAAATAAAAGTTTGTATCTCTCTGTTGAAGAATAATATCAGTTGATAGGAGGACCACTGGTCTGTCAAAATTTGCAGGTAAGGTATGTGGTGAGATACAGAAGCAGCTCTTCTGTTCTTTGTAGAAGTTTAACGATGATTAAAGGATTTAACTCACAACAGCAACAAGAAAAATGAGTAGGCCTGTTAGTAACATGAAGTTGAAGGATTGTATCTAGGTTGTGAATTAATAGCGCCAGATAAAATATAGATAAATGCTGTCAATAATGGATGCCTTTTGTGATCTGTGTTTGGTTTTTGTCTCTAAACTCGATGTGAGGAAGTAGAGATTTGAACTAAGATTTCAGTGTAGTAAACAGTGTTTGTAAAATGGTCTGCTTCTATCCAGACAGAAGCAGCACTGACCATGAATTTCTTTAGGGTTCCATCTTCGGTGCCTCCAGTTTTTTGATGCCTCACTGCAGTCAAGGAGGCATTGGTATAGCTAAAGATCTTTATTATAGAGCCACCTGAAAACCCAAAGACTGTGTATTGAACATTTTGCTTTCTGCAGAGCTTAAAGCGAAGCCTGGAGCAGGCACGGATGGAGGTGTCTCAGGAAGATGATAAGGCACTACAGCTACTTCATGATATCAGAGAGCAAAGCCGAAAACTGCAAGAGATCAAAGAACAGGTATACCTGCTTCTTCGGGGAGCAGGGTGGCTATCTACAAATAGGCATTCTTGGCGTATTCTAGCTCTGTTGCCAGGATTACGTTTTACATTGGTAGGCTGTGATAGCTCCCAATCTTTGTTTTTTCACATGGTTTCTTAAATAAAATGGGAACTAACAAAATTACACTTTTGTGTATATTGCAAGTAAGCACAAACTCCAAACTTCAAGTTTTTCTTTTCCTAATCCTGAAGGTACTTTTTCTATAAAACGAGTTTAGGAGAATGTTGCAACACTTTAGAAATGCTGCATTAGAAATGAACTATCCATTTGAAATGGTCAAGCTATACAAATTCCACAGCAAATTCATGAATCTTCACCTGGGAGAGAACTGATCTAACCTTATTTTTGTGGGGTTTTTTTTTTTCCCCCTCCTTCCTTCTTTCGTATCTGGCAATTTAAAATGTTTAACAGTCTTTCAAAATGGAATCTGTGTTGCCTAACTGTTCTTTTCCTGATTTAATCTATTTGCAAATAGATATTCATACTTTTTTTTCCACCAGAATAATGTTGGAAATTCATTAAGCCATACAATTGTTCATAAGGAAAAGAAATGTCAAAATTAAATGAAAATATGATGACAAATGTAGACATTTTTAGGATTTAAAATGGTCTACAAGACAGAATCCATTCAGTTTTATGAATTAATAGCAACATATTTTATTGAGAAAAAGAAATTGAAATTTGCTATGGTGTTCAAACAATTCTTTGCAATTATCTGTTGTTTTTCATCTTCAGAGCACTTAACAAACATTAACTGATAAATTTTATAGTGTTTGAGACAAGGAAGCCCAGAAACCTTGGTAATAATTCTCCAGACATGAGCAGCTCTTATGTAAAAAGTAATGAAATGCAAACCCAACCCTCTGGATGTAGCAGGCCTCCATAGACTTCTCTACAGCATTTTTCTGGATTGCTCTTTTATGTAATACAAGGGATCTAAAGCTCAGTACGCTCTGTTTTGGTGTTTCATTAGCAAAGTTGCTTTAACTATTGAAATGTGGAACATTTTTGGTGATGATAAATATCAATAGATTCTTAGGCAGTACAGACACATGTAACAGAGGAAAAATAATGCAAGTAATTTTTAATCAAATATTTTGTCCCAGAATCTTTTAATTTGGCTTTTGAAGATTCACAATGACGTAAAAATGCTGCTTAGGTCAACAAATGGATCTATAATATCCTGCACAATTTCATATCTGGGAGGTTCTTCTGAGCTATCTGAAACCCATGTGCAAGAACATCACAACAAAATATGCAGAGATGTTTTTGCTGACTCATATCAGCAGGTGGATCTTAGCCATTAAAGATTTGGATCATTATTTTAAAGTCAGACAGAACTGGGAGGTGAGGTAGAAGAGTCCTTTAGAGTTTTGTTGTTGAAAACCTGAAGCTTGAGAGAGAGACAGTAAAATTAACAGCAAATCAGAATCTTCAAAAACCAATAATTAGGCGTTTGGTATTTTCAGGGCAAGACTGTAAGTTCAACTTAACCCCAGGTACTTGAATAGAAGAGTGTGGTGGGTTTGTGGGTTTCTTTGTTTGGGGTGTTTGCTTTTTGTTTGTTTGTTGTTTTTTGGTTTTGTTGTGTGGTTGGTTTTTTTGTTTTTTTAACTAAATCTGTGTTCTGGTCATTACTTGATGAAGACCCATATGAATGGATGAACTTGCAACAAATCAGAATATATATATTTTGAAATGCCTGCTCATTTGTGTGCAGCTACCCAGATGTGATTTGCTTCAGGTGTATGCCCTGAGCTTTGCCTGTCCATTAATATGCACTTAAGTACATCGTGATAGTTTTTAAACTATCACCAATGCATATGCAAGAGGTATTATTCTGTGTCACCTTGAGAGATGCAGCCTGTTCCTCTGGCCTGACCATAAGATTTATTCAAAGATAGTCTTGCAAATATCAAAAAACAAGAAAAAAATGAAATATTACTAATTATCTCCTCTTCTTCCTTCTTTTCTCCCTCCCCATTCTCCTCCCTTCCCAAACACTCATTTTCACAGTGGCAACTGTAGTTGCACCTGTAATTCTTTGGTCAAGTGTTTGCTGATATGAAAGCTGAGTATTTTAGGAAGTCTTAAGAAATTATGATTTCTGAGCAGAACAGAACATGTATTCCTTCAAACCGTTCTGCCTTTTTTATTCACAAATGTCTTTGTATGAACCAAATATTTGAGCTAATGTATGGTCACTTATTATAAAAAGGCTCTAATTCTTTCCAGCAAAAAAATAAGATCATCCATAGAGAGATTAACTGGAAAGAGAGAGTAGATCCTCTGTCTGCCTTACAAACTGGAGAACCAATTTGGGGATTACAAACCTAAGAACCATTCTGCCATGCTCCCCGTAATGGGTAGTAAAGCAATCTGTGTAAGGCCCAGCTGCTTTAAATATTGGCATGTTGCTGGAGAATCAGAGGCTGACATCAGGGTCAGTGTTCATGCAATCACTTGTCTAACTAAAGACAGCTGGCTGTCTGGAAGGAGCGATGACAAACCCGATTTTGTCATGAGACAGTTACTCTTGAATATGGGGGTAGTCAGGCATATTGTAAGATATTAAAATGGAAAGAAAGATAGACTCCCCCACTGTCAGCCCTTCATAATCTTTTTTCCTAGCTCTTGGTGTGCATATTTTCTCAACTTCCTAAAAATACTTTGGTTTTGGTTTTTTTCAGTTTTTTTTGTTTAGAGTAATTTTATAAATTTTATAAAATATATACTTACAGGACTTAGTGAATGCTACAGAAACATAATTAAATTATTTTTTTCCAGTGAAGATACAAGAAGCAATGTCACGAGCTAGTCTCAGTTTGAGTACCCAGTCTCATTGAGACAGTCAATTCAAATGTTGTTTTCTTCTCCCACCTTCCCCATCCAAACACGCTATCTTCTAGTGTCCTGCATGGGCAGCCATTATTTCTGCCTATATAAACAAATCTCTTCTATGGGCGATGTGATTTTTTAGGCAGTTTTTATAAGTTCATATTTGATTTTAGGTTGTCTCCCATACAGAGGAATATGATCCTTTTTAACTCTGTCAGGAGAAAGTAACTGATGGCTAGAAGCCACAGTATGCTACCCCTCTGCTTCTCCTTCTTTCCTGTTACCCAAGCTGTGCAGATCTGTGGCAATTGTCATGTTGTCAGCCTAAGAAAATATATCTTGAGGGAGCATCTGGGCATTTAGTAGAGACACCACAAAAGGCACATTTCTGTTTCAGAAATTAGAAATGTAAGTAGCTTTTTATCATTTGTGTGTAGATGTATGTATGTGTTTCTGCAGTGAAGCCACTCTCAAAGAGTCAACGTTTTGACTTTTATGAGGTATTGACTTGAAAATGGCAAGACTCAAGCCAGAATACCATGGATATGTTATTTTATTTGGCTCTTATTGTTTTATTTTGTACTTTACTTTTCTTCCACATGTTCTTAAATGCTTCTCTTGCCTGCAATCAATATTCTGGGATCTGCTGCTCCAATTATTTCCCCTGTTGCCTCTAAAATGTAATACCTTTTTCTTCCACCACAACTACAGGAATATCAAGCTCAAGTAGAAGAAATGAGGTTGATGATGAATCAATTAGAAGAGGATCTCATTTCAGCTCGCAGGCGTAGTGATCTTTATGAATCGGAGTTGAGAGAGTCCCGACTGGCAGCTGAAGAATTCAAACGTAAAGCTACCGAATGTCACAACAAATTGCAAAAGGTAGTTCAGGCTTCATGGGAGAGAGGGGTGCTGATGCTTGCTTGAATTTCTAGTGCTGTTTTACACACATACACAAGTTGTGTGCGTGACCTCTAAAGATTAGCATGGACTGTACAACCAATACAAAATGTCTTTCAATTGTACACTCAAATAAGGTAATTTATACTTTGTGTAGCTGCTTGTGTTTAAATTGCATGAGGTGATGACTGGATAGAAGACCAGTGTACTACAGCTTTTCCTGAGACTTTTATATATTTTATATTTAAGTTACAGGTTAAAGATCAAGGAAAAAATGAAACAGGAGAGTTGTATTCCAAATTGGAGAAGGTATGCTACTTCAGTGTCCTGGAGTTTGCTTCCTGGGTCTTTGATATGATGCACAGAAACCAAGAATGTCTTTGGCTAGTCAATGGCATGCACCGCCTCCCATCCCTCCCTATTTTATTTTATTTTATTTTTAAATCATTTTCTTGGTGCGATTCACTGTTCTTTCTGATTTGATATAAAGCTGTGTCTGGTTATCCTGTTCGTAATGGATTGTGTTCAGAAGCTAGGCAAAGATAGGCCGTTATGTGTAATCTGAGTTTGGGGTTAGGTTAGTGATACATAACGGTTTTCTTTATGAATAAAAAATAGCAAATGAGCAAGAAAAAGAATTCTGAGTATTCTCACACTGAACAATCTACTACTTGATGACCAAAATATGAAACCAACCAGCAGTTAGTAAAATGGGAGAAGATTTGCCAAGGAGCATTTTGGTGTGTTGGAATTTATAGGGAGAAAGGAAGACTTTTGGGAAGTGAATTAAAATAAATATCATAAGTAGTGTGCCTTTTTTCCTTTTTGGTTTTACAACACTCTTTCCCCCCATCTCTTTATTTAACTGTAGATTAATACAGAGCAGCAGGCCAAAATCCAGGAGCTGCAGGAAAAGCTGACAAAGGTAATGTCTGGGTGGTGAAAGTGAATTTTCCACGAGATTTTCCAGTGAAACCTTAATGCAGAGGAGGGATGCACTTTGTTTCACCCTCAAAAATAGAATTAGTCATAGCATGGGCGATGATAAGGAAAAGGGGGTGGGAACTGGTATCTGAAATCATTGGTGTTCTCAATATGCTTTCGGTTCTTGAGACATGTCAACAGTGTTTATTTTTACAAATGAAGCTGAGTCAGAACTGGAGTAGTGTAGAGAAATTCTAATTTAAAAGGCCAGTTTGAGTATGCCGTATGCAATGCACTGGTCCCTTGCTTCCAAAGACAGGGTTCAGATGTTTTTAGCTCACTAGTAAAATACATGTTGGACTTAATTTAGTCTCCCAGTATACCGTTTTAATTGCAAAATCACTTTCCAGTTCAGTTACTCACAGTAAAAATGTTGAATGATAAGAGTTCACAACAGAATTAAAATACCTTTGCAATGTGTGCTGAAGGAGGTATGTAATTCCAAATGTTTGCAGTTGTGGTCAGTCTGTCGCTTAAGATGTCTGTAAGAACAGTAGAGGAACTTCTCTTATTGGGATCTTTCAGCAGAAAAGTAAGGGGTTGTCATAATTATCCACTGAGAGAGCTTTTCAAACTTAGCACCTGCTGAGAGAGGGCTTTTTCGAGGGTTAGTGTTCTAGAATATGAACAGGAGGCCAAAACTACCTAGAAATAGTACTTCTAATATTTCAAACAGTCATGTTTTATTCTCCTCTCCCCTTTTCTCCATTCATTAATTCTAAGAAATTATCTGTAGGCCAACAGGTTATTCTCCTAGTGTTTTGGTAAGAGTATTTTGTGAGCCCTTTCTAAGAACGAGCTGAATTTGGGGGTAGAGTTTACTTTCAGTACATAGAGATGATCAGAAACTTGCAGTGCGGCAAGACAAACATGTAGATCTGGATTTTCCTTTTTTTTGTGAAACAGAAAATAATTGTGTAACAGAATTTGCATGTTCCTGCAGCTGTTTGTAGGTTGTCATAATTTTAGACTGCTAGGCCAAAGTTCTTTAGCAATTTTATTCAGAAAGTTGACCATCCTGAGGTTGTGAACTTTTCATATACCATGTTATTGTGTGTTTATTTTCTTATAATACCTTTTTTTTTTTCCCCTTTGGACCTTTAGGCTGTGAAAGCGAGCTCAGAGGCAACTGAACTTCTTCAGAATATCCGTCAAGCAAAGGAAAGAGCTGAGAAGGAGTTAGAGAAACTGCAGAATCGGGAAGACTCTAATGAAAGCATGAAGAAGAAATTGCTGGAAGCGGAGGTGAGTGGAGAATGTCTATCTAGAGTAAATTAGTTATTGGGATGTGTCTCATTTTAAGAGCCCTCATCTGGACGACTGTGAACAGCTTGTATTCCTGTAGTAACTATTCATAGGAAAGTGATGTTAGACATTAATCCATTTTTAATTAAAAAGCATATATTTCTTTGAAGAAAAATGAGAGGCTTTTTGTTTTCAGTGAGGAGTCAATAAGGACGTGTGGTTAGCTCAAGGGATTTTGAAGCATGATGATTTACAATATAAAAGACAACCATATACTGACTGCTTCAGCTGACTTTTTCTAGAAACTACTCATTGCTTTGCGATAATGCAGAGTTGGTTAGCCTAAATGGCAGTTAATTATTGCTCTACAGGAACGGCGCCATTCTCTGGAGAATCAGGTGAAGAGATTAGAGACTGTGGAACGAAGAGAAAACCGTCTGAAGGAAGATATTCAAACTAAATCTCAACAGATTCAACAGATGGCAGAAAAAATTCTGGTGAGCAGAGGTGAAAATGAAAGATAAAGGGTAAGAGTTTGTAAGAAAGGGGTAGGAAAGGAACGGAAGACATAGAATTGCATTGAATAAGGTGGAAATTGTTGAATAAAGGGATTTGTTTCTTCTACCAGTTATACGGGAGAAGGCTTAAGTGCTCAAATTCTCTTTGCACCTTTAGTTACAAACTCACTCCTGTACCTTTAGTTTTAATACTACTCCAAAATTCTAGTTGTCTCAGTGGGAGCACTTTTAAGTCAGCTTGTAATACTTAAATTAATTACCTAATGATGGTTTCAGAAGTAAAACATTCTCAGTACAGCATACTGCAACAATGAAAATGTTGATATCTAGCTTTTAAACTAAATTGCAAAGGAATTTAGAGGTCGGATCTCCTTGAAATGCTTACATTTTGAAGCAGAGAGAAATTAGTCATCTAAACTGTTCGTCTCCAAAGATAATATTTGTCAGGAATCCATTTTCACCCACATACCTTCTCTGTTAGCAATTTCTTGTTTCTCTCCTTGTTAAACCTATTAAATCTATAGCGAGTTGGTACGTCAGTCTACAGTGAACCAGGCAGAGGGTGTTTCTAATACTTTTACTTCCCTGAGACAGGAAGCATAATTTTATAGTGGAATAATTAAATTAATTTTGTGTTTCTCATGAGTTCTCTTTCTGTGTTGTCAATATGATAAGGAAAAAAGATTACTTTTTATTGGTAGCAATCCTAAGCGTAGGCACACCTGAGGAAGGCCAAATGGAAATGTATAAATAACTGTATCGGGAGTCAACAGGTGACCCATACTTGTTCTGGGTAGTAGCTGCATATGTAGACTTTAGCATCAGAACGCCTGAGCGCTCTCAAAAAATGGCAGAATCAGTTCTTTAGTAGTGCTGTTTCTTGCAAATTGTTTTGATAACACGAGTGCATGGTAAGTGGGAGACTATGGTTTTGCTGGGCACAGAGCCAACTTTGTGTTTAGAAATAGTGTAAAACTTTGAATTGTTTCATAAGGCTCTTGTGTATATTTGGGGATTGTTTCTTGGTTTTGATTATGTTCTCTGGGGAGAGGAAAAACTGGAAGGGAATGCAGAAATACTGACTAATTGTTTTACACCATGGGATATGTTTAGCTCTTCTTATACATATTTTCCGTGGAGTTCTGATAGAATTTTAGAGAGGCACAAAAGTATCTTATAAAAAAGTCAAACAGGCATCGAAGAAATAATCCTACAGAGTATCTCCTAGTCCCTTGCAGCTCTGATCTGGGAGCACAGGGCAATAGTTTTCTTTTTTCTCTACTTCTACCCTGTTTGTTCCCTCAAGTTGATGTCTTCAAATACTTTTGACCTTTGCTGGTATAGAAAGGTAGGAAGGGAGCTGATGATACAGAAATGCATAGAATTTCCACTATAGTGGAAATAGTTGAATAAAGGCATTGGTTTCATATGCATTCATCTACCAGTACTTGAGAAGTACCTGCTGATCTGCTTGTAGAGAATTGAATAAGAAGCAAGAAACCAGTTAGAGAAGATACTTATTACTGCTTGAAAGTTTAAATCATTGCTATGATGCTAATAACAAAGTTAGTGCTACATAGAGAATAGTAAGGGAGAACGGGAATGGTAAGAGATTACCTTTTTAAGCCCACGCTGGCTGTTAAGTGCCACTGCAGAAACTGGTGAAGCTTCTGCTACAATATGAGCAGTCTGATGCTGGTAGCTTTGAAGCTGCTGCTGATCTGGTTGTCTGATTCTGTGCCAGGACCTGAAACATGTGGGCTTCTGGGGGAGGTGAGTTGTCCCTCTTGTTGCTGGGAGACATATTTCAATTGCAAAAAGCAGCAATCCTTCCTTGCAGAAGTGTCGGGTACTAGGCACTGTAGATGACCTACTTTTGGTGAACCTCCTCTTTGATTCTCACTTCTGGAAAAAGAGGTCTATTGCAATTACTGGAGCAAAAAAATCCTTGTATGTTTCCAAGATGAGGAAGATCAGAAAAGAGAGTATGAAAAGTAGAAAAGTAGCTAAAGTAGAAATATCAGGAAATTTTCCTGTGCTATGAAGTGATGAAGGCAGACAGAAGACATGGATGCATCCCCAAGCCTGAGCTTGTCTATGCAAGAGTCAATCTAGTGGTAGTGGATGACAGACCTGGATCTGCCTCTTGTTCTAAGGAAATCGTTGGAATGGCAAATATGACAATGAATGAACATAAAGTTCTAAGCCTAACTCTTGCAAGGTGTCCTGTTGAAGGGTGATTATAGATATATCCTGAATAATATAGTCAGACAGCGGAAATAGCTAACTTTTGAGATGCAAAATTATTTAAGTCCTTACCGTGCATGGCTCAAACTAACTGATGTGAAGTAAAGAGGTTAAAAATATTCTGGTATGTTCTACCTTATATATTGCATCCTGCACTTTTCATTTTCTAAGCAATTTATAAATAGTTATTCTGACAACATTTGTCTGAGGAATATAGCAAAGTAAATACTATTCCCACTCTATGAATGTAAAATGAAAAGCATAGACAGCAGTGCCCCATTATTGAGGTCGTCTGTGAGAAAACAAGTGAGAGACCTTGTTAAAAATAGATCTGAACTTCTTGTAATGCCACTGCAGTTATAAAGTGTTTATAACTGCTTGTTTTCACAAAACATCCTTGGCCCATCTTTGGGAATATTTTACTGGGAAATGGAGATTCTTACCATGGAAGTAGAAATCTTTCTCTTTAGCAGTAGATGGGTCATCAGCAATATGCAGAGCTTAAAGCTGATAACGTGCAGCTCTCATAATGTTTTTTTTTTTAGTACAACAACCCTGGTCTTGGGATTTTTATAGTGTGAAGCCTTAAAAATGAATGAATGAATGTTTGATACCTGTGTAACGCACACAGCAGCTACTATTTCTTGTGTCTGAATTTGAGTCTCTGCTGCTTTTAGGAGCTGGAAGAAAAGCATCGTGAGGCTCAGATTGCAGCACAACACCTGGAGTTGCAGCTGAAACAGAAGGAACAATTCTATGAGGAAAAACTCAAAGTAAAAATATCTTCTTATCGTCTTCCTACAAATTTTTGTGGATAGAATGGGTTCAGGGAAAAACAGTTGCCTTTAGGCTCTGATTGCTTTGTTTTATGAGTTGCCTTCTTGCTTCCCACCACTGAAATGTTCAGAGAGCTTAGTGAAATCTGATTTTTTCTTCTAGTCCATGCCCTTGTACTGTATCTGTCTTTAGCACTGCATTAAAACATGCAGCATTTGAAGTCAGAACTATAGGAATGCAGTTGTTGATTGTAATTTGACTATTGCTGTTGAAATAATTCTTACTTGATGATGTTGGATCTCACATCCTGAAAAAGCTTTCAGTTCCTACTGATGATTTTCCAAGAGTATTCACACAGCCTACCTGCAAGTTTTAAATTCAGCAAATACTAGAGCATTTCTGAAATTCCCTCTTCTTGGAGCTGTAACATCTGCCAAGAAGCCACAGAAACCACCCACTTTGTTTTTGTCTTTTCCAGGGTAGCATAAGACTTTAACAAACAGTTAGAAATAGAATCATAGACACCATCTAAAATTAGGAAAAACAAATTGAGAAATAGGAGTATGTGCACTGGCTAAGGGTTTTTCTAAAGAACCTGCAATACATCAGCCAGTACATGCATTTTGTAAGAATCTTTGTTTCTAATAAGCATAATCTGGTTTTGGCAATCTATCTAGTATGCTTACCTAGGACTTTAATTCTACATTTCAGCTTAAATGTAAGAGGATGTAGTATTTAAGAGGAGAGAAGGAATTCTTATGGCAGAAATATGAATGGAAAAAAGAGAATTAAGAAGGTTTCCTGGCAGACCAGAGCATGTGGTAATCAGTAATGAGAAGAGAGTGATAGAAATGAGGATGATCAGAGGTAGATATTGGGAAAGGAGAAATGGTAACGCAAAAACTGGAAAAGAGAGTAGGGATTGGGAAAAGAACTAAAAGGAAAAGAGAGCCAGTGTATTACAGAGACATGTGATACAGGGTTTAATAGGAGAAATCAGGAATCCGGGTGAAAGAGGTCCAAAGGGATGAAAGAGCACACGGGGGTTTGTAACTGGAACAGTTAAAAAAATCCTGTGGTGTCCAGACTTTGTGCCTTTGAAAAATTTTCTTTGAAGGAAATGACTTTCAGTTTAACAACTGATTTAAAGCTCTGGACATACCTTCATAACATGCATGTTTCAAAAATATAACAATTAGTTACTTTAGTCCTGTTCCTAATGACAGGTATTTGTGCCACAAAAACAAGTCTTTTGCTTCGCTTTTTCATTTGCTTCTCCAACTTGAAGAATTCATAAGGTCTCAATTGCTTTGTCATGCATACTTACGGAACTTACAAATTGCTTCTTATCCATATTGTTAGGGCAGCCAAAGGATGTGTGCTTCCTTACCTCCTCTACTATACATATTGGAGTATAGAGCTTTTCTGCTTTCTATTGCATTAGTCTGGAATATTTCTTTAACACAGTTTATAGGCTTAAAATAATAATAAAAAATCTACAGTATCTCCATATCTTCATAAAATTCCATCATTAAATTCAGTCTGCAGGTGTCACTGAAGGGAGTGCTTTTTTTTGGAGTTTGTTCTTCCATGGATTTCATTCAATTGCATCTTGGGTTTAATTTTGCTTGAGATATGATCAATTGCTTTAAAAAAGATATTCTATCTTTCTTGATGATTTTCTTTCTACTTGCCCTTTGCTCAGTGAAACAGATATAATTTAGACAAAAGAAATGTCTTCATTTAGGTATTGGAAAATCAGATGAAGAAAGATCTTGCAGATAAGGAAGCACTTGAGAATATGCTCAGAAGACATGAAGAAGAAGCACGTGAAAAGTGTAAAGTCCTGGCTGAACAGAAGGCGGTATGTATAGTTGAACTGGGAATCAAAGCATTTTAAGAGTAGCTTTCTGAGACTGTGATTTCAAGCAATCTTGTTTGAGGTTTTGTAGTACTGCTGGGCTGTTTTGAAGGAAATCCTCTAGTTAATGTTAATTTTAAAAGACAAGTTTTTTTTTTTTAATTCAAGATATCTTCAAGAATATTTCCTTAAAAGTAGCCATGTAGCTTGCTGTGTACTCATCGTTTTGTGCATTGATAATATAATGGTTGCTTTCTCCTAACATTAAAGCAGTAGAAAGCAGTTGTAAATAGCTCCAGTAATTGCATCTGTGATGCTCTTTTAGCCATTTGATTGGTTTCCTTTTACTTCTTTTTGTTGCTGGAAAAAGTTCGTCCTTTTTTTTTTTTTTAAAGTTTTTATAATCACTTCTATTGTGCAGTCTCAAAGGCACATTGCTCTGTTTCAGATGATCAATGCAATGGATTCGAAGATTAGGTCACTGGAGCAGAGAATAGTGGAATTGTCTGAAGCCAATAAACTGGCAGCAAATAGCAGCCTTTTTACTCAGAGGAACATGTAAGTATAGCAACTGTTATCATACTGGTCACTACTGAACAGTTCTCAGTGAGATCTGTTCTCTTAATGTAAAAGTGGTTCTTTTTTGCAGGCCTGCTGTGCTCTGTGCTTTTTTTTCAGTGATGCAAAAATATGCTTGTTCTTCAAATAGTTGTGGTTCACTGCCTGTTTTGTGTTTCCTCAAACACAACTAGGAAAATTGGTTTGTATTACAATGTTTACTTTGGAGCCTTTCCTAAGGCTGGTGCTTTGTGCAGGTGTACCAAACATGTTAAATAAATACTAATAATTTTAATGTCTAAAATACATCTGGAGAAACATATATTCTTTTTTGAACATAAATACTGCTAATAGGTTTGTATTTTCCTTGGTTCCTGTGACGGTACATGATGTTGAAATTGAAAATGTTAAAAACACCTTTCTTTCACAAACTTTCCATCCTGCCCTGATGGGTGAGAAGACAAGTAAGAAAACTAGATTTTTAAGCCAAGAGGTTTTCTGCATGTTTTTGAATTGCTGATTGCAAGAGGGAGATATTGTGTTACTGAAATGGGCAGAAGTACCGTGAAGTAGGAGATACCCCAGCTTCAGCTTCAGAATGCTGCTTCAATTCTTTTTTTTTTCTTTTTTTCTTCCTAACCGAGATAGCATTTGCATATATCTCTATTGTCTTTTTAGCTTCAGCCTCTCTTTAGTTCTCATCAATGACTGGTGTAGTAATCAGTTCATTGTTTTTGGGGTATACTACTGGTCAAGATCTAATGTTATCTTGAATCTTTGTGTAACAGGAAATATTCTGTGTCAGATCTTTCCGTCTGCCTGAACTTTATTTTGCTTTGGGTTTTAGCTGAGATTCCTTGTCCTTATAATGGTGTTTTTCCTTTATAAGTGACTTAAAGGCATTCTACTTCAAGTATAGGAAAAGGCACAGATTGTTTGATATGTCCTGCAAGGTAGGGCTAAAGTAGTATATGATTTTCTTGAGTTAAGAGAATCATCAACTGTGGCTGTCTGCAGAAAGGTTTTCAGTGTCTGTCAACTGCTGGATGCAGTGTTAGGTAGTGTCCCTGTGGGAAGCGCTTGGATAGATTCACCTCTAGTACTGAATAGAATCAAGCTGGGATGAATTTTGGCAAAGAGTTGCTTTGGTTTTTTTCCTTTTCAGTGGTGATTGTGCCTCCAGATATGTAATGGCTCCAATTTTTGTTGTATTTCAAATATCTGGCAAGTTATTTTAGCCTGAGCAGCCAAAAATATTCATGGAAACAACTGAGAAATTTAATTGCATTGCTTTTATGCTTGTAATTACTCCAGATGACCTCCAGTTAATCACCCAGGAAGTTTGTGGAGGCAGCAAAAGCCATAACTTGCCTTCATTCCAAAATAAAACAGAGGTATTGTCTCAGTGTGTACCTGGGAAGCATATGCAAGGTCTAGTATCCCATTTTGGTGCTGAACCGAGTGTAAGAACTTAGCTGAGCTAGATACATCCTCTGAGAGCAGGACACTTGGCTGGAGAGCCACAGAAAACAAGAAAAAATATAATGTTTTAACATACGACTTGGAATAGATTATTGTGAGATATATTGTCAAGTAACATAATTTTGCAGGACTGGTGGGAGATAGTGCAGAATTAACATTTTAAGAGCAAATTGCTTTATTATGCACGTGGATAGCTAATGAATTTGTGCTTATTTTGTGAATTGTGGTGGTAAAAACGTATAAATCTGTTGTGGGACTGTATTTTGAATCCACAAAAGCTACTGCTAATCTGAGCATGTTTGAAGAGGAGGACTAGTGATTAAACCCTTCAGAGGAGAAGGGAACTCTGCTAGCTTTTATTTCATCAGTATCTGAGGAAACTAATGATTATCAGGTTCCTGAGAAGATAGCCCAGGGAACAGTAGGAAGTGGAATAACACCATTTTGACAGTTCTGGCGGGCAATAATATGTAGAGGTAAACTAAAACAGGAGAAAGGGTGAAAAGGTGGTTTTGTGTGCAATGCACAGAAATGTGAGTCAGAAGACTTAAGTTCTATTTTTAGTTTTGTTAAGTCTTCCTATTTGATCTTGGGCAACCCACATAATTTCTCTGGGATAGGATTAATAACAGCTTATCTCACAGTGAACTTCTTAAAATATTAATTCATTAAAATATGTAGAGCTTTGTGAGACTTCTAAGTAGAAGGCACACCATGAGGCAGAATTTTCCAATGCATGATAAAATGATTCCAGGAATTGTAAATAACGTAGAAAGACTTTTTTTCCTTTTTTTTTTTTAATGAGGGTATCCATTTTAAATTCTTATGGTAATAATTAATCGTTGCCAGCTCTCAAAATTCTTATGAGCACAAGTAATTATTTTTGTTCACTTTGTAGATTAAGACTTTGATCAGAGACAACAAAGCTTCGCCTCAATGTAGGTCAAGTTCTAGGTCCATTATAACTTAACATCCCCCCCCCCCCCCCCCCCCCCCCCCCCCCNNNCCCCCCCCCCCCCCCAACACACTACCCTCCAAACCCTAAATCATAGGGTTTCTCTTATCTCATGGAAATATATTGTGTGAAAGCAGTTATTCTCAGCATTTATTTTTCCTGTATAGAAAAACATGTAACAAGGAATTGGTGAAATGAGAAGAATGAACTCTAGTTTAAGTATTGTTGTAGATCACTGTGTACAAGATTAATTCTCCTGTACAACTAGCAAACGTGGAATTGTAGTGCTCTGGGTATATGTTGATGAATACACTTGCGTGTGGATCTTTTGCAGACAGTAATAGAGAGTTGACTTTTTTTAGTTGGAATGTAGAATTTAGGCTATGAACTTAACAATTCTCCGTAACAGGAAACTTGTAGTATATTCTTCCTTACTTCACCCCAGTGAAAGGACATATGGTAAGGACATTTTGGGTTTGTCACTTGTGCTTTTCTCCTACCAGGAAAGCCCAGGAGGAGATGATTTCGGAGCTCAGGCAACAGAAGTTCTACTTGGAAACGCAAGCTGGCAAGTTAGAGGCCCAGAATCGAAAATTAGAAGAACAATTGGAAAAGATGAGTCACCAAGATCACACTGACAAGAACCGCCTGCTGGAGTTAGAGACTAGGCTGCGAGAGGTGAAAACTTGGGTTTAATCCCTCCAAACAAACTTAATTGAATGTACCCCACTTCGAGTATTATAGTGACAACTAGGACTAAGTTGTTTTAGTTCTGCGTGTCATAAAAAATGGTATTTTAAGATGTATTAACTTAGTTTGATCTAGCAATACTNGAAAAAAAAAAAAAAAAAAAAAAAGCTCATTAGGAGATTAAAGTAAGTATTAAGGATTTGTCATTCTTAGACCTAACTGAATGTGAGCTTTTAGACCATCTTGCTTTCTCAGAATCATATTTATGGGGTTTTTTTACAATATCCTTATAAAGTCCAGCTAGAGTGGTTATGGGATAGAGAATAAAAGCTTAGCTATGTACAATGACCAGCTTAACCATAGCCTTAGAGTCTACAGAATAGAGCAAAGAGCACAACAGAATTGCTGTAAGAAAACAGGAGACCTGTTGCTTTGCACGCATTTTTCAGAAGTTTTCTGGAAAGGAAACCTAACAGTAATATGAAGATACAAGTTTTTAAAGAAGCCTGAAGAAGGTGCTAAGGTTTAGAATTGATCTTGAGCACTGAGATCTGTTCTGCTGCTTGTTCATTTCTTATCTGTTTCTGGAAAAAGGCATGTTTATCCCTGAGTATCACTCAAGAAAACCTTCAACAGAAGCCATTCAAATAAACCCAGAGCCAGATGATCTGGTTGGTTTCTCTAAAAAGAATCCGAAGGAAAAATGAAACGTGAACGTCAATTGCAAAATGTATGCAATGTTTACATACACGTAAAGATTAGTACTGATGTTTATGCCTAAAGATTCTCAAATTCAGATTCTTACAGATTCTCAAGTTCAGGGAAGAAAGATCATCACAAGCTGCTTTGACTTTTATGTTTTTTATATCAACATTTGATCTGTGATATTGGAGTCGCAGTTGGAACTATTCTTATGCCCTTGTTGTTTCAAAATGCCAGGTTGCTTTTAACCTTTTTCAAAGCAAACCAGTAATTTTTAGGTAGTAGACGAAGCTGCATCCTTGACTTCAGTGACTTAAGCAATCTGTCAAGATGTGATTTTTGGGGTAGACGTGGCAATGGCATCTAAAAGTGAGGTCTGAAATGAGATTACATTGCCTATATTTTCTTTGTTGGTAACTTACATTTGGATGCTACTTTTTCTGTCTTCAGGTTAGTCTAGAGCATGAAGAACAAAAGCTGGAACTCAAAAGGCAATTGACAGAATTGCAGCTGACGCTCCAGGAGCGGGAATCTCAAATTACTGGGCTGCAGGCTGCACGGACAGCCCTGGAGAATCAGCTCCGCGAGGCCAAAACTGAACTAGAGGAGACTACAGCTGAGGCAGAAGAGGAGATTCAAGCTCTCACGGTGAGCCCTAAAATTCATACTATGAACTATATATACAGATTAGAATTATGTAGGTGCATGTTTCATAACGAGGTTAAAATGAATTTATACTACTATTTTTAATTTTCAGAACAGGATATGAATTGTGCCTTCTATTGATAGGGACAGGAATGGCTAAAATGTCAAATTGTGTCTGTCTTATTATCTTTAACCATATGAATGCTTCCTAGCAGTGCTTCATTGCTGCCAAAACTGATTGATTGTTTGTAAGACCGTGGGATTAGGTGAAAGTTGTGTATGAAATTGTTATTGTTGGGGATTGTGGTCTGTGATTTACTTATGTGAATAATATCTCATGAGTATGAAAGTACTTGATGATCATAAATGTTTTGATGATTTCCCCCCCCATGATTTTTTCTGCTTTCACAGTACTTATTCGGGGCAACAC
>RSEF01000015.1:12240850-12302013 GCA_003993805.1 Himantopus leucocephalus
CCCCCCCCCCCCCCCCAATTCCTAGGAGAATAGTGTTGTTAGCACCCTAATTTTAGTCCAATGATTATTTCATTACAAATTGTCACGTGTGTCTTGCAGTCTCTGGTAAGGTGTGTGAATGATGTAAAGGGGGAAAAAAAGTTCAGCACCCACCCCACCCCCTTTTTTTTTCTTCCACACTCCCAGTAAATGGAATTCTAAATTACATGCTGCTGGTTGCTATCTCTTGAGTACAAAAAGATGCTTTCAGACTGCTTGATTCTAAGAAGTATTTCCTTCATAAAAGATTCTTGTGGCTGTGGGGGGAGAGAGTGGAGAAGTATACGACCTGCTACTTTGGATGCCAGCTAACCCCCACTGAGGAGCAGTCTTTAATGGCCTTCAAATCCAGTTATTTTGAAGTGTTGAAAATGTGCGTTCTATTGCTCCAGTGGCATTTGATCGAAGGACTGTTCTGAGTATTTCTGCTATTGAAATTTTTCAGAAGGGATGGTGGGCTCAGCTGAGATAGGTCCTTGTGTTATGTTGATGCTTTGGGTAGATGAATGGGAGAACCGTTCACTCAGAGTTGTTATAAAGCAGGTATATGCTGAGAAACCACAGCAACAATGTCAAGGCTTAAGAATAACTGAACAGAACATGGCATCAGTTTTCTCTTTTGCTCAAAACTGAGGTGGTCCCATCCCAGCTGAAAGCTTTGCATAACAACTGATATCACTGCCAATAGGATGGCGATGTGCTGGATATCTTTCCCCTGCACCACCGCTGAAACAGATTAATGTTTATGACCTGTGTTCACTCAGTTATTGCTTCAGTTAATTTGGCAAAATGGTAGTGCTTTTGGGCCAGCTGTTGTAAGATAGTCCAGTTTGGTGGGCTTGGGAGTATTTCTGTTATGGATTTTTTTAATACACTACTTTTATTTTTCACATTGCCTGTTGTGGTAAGATAGCTTTTTAGCTTTCATATTTGACTTCTGCTGAACAGTTTTCTTTCCTGTTTAGTCTCTTGGCTCTACAGAAAATGCTCTGAATGAAGAAAGGTGGCTGGATGTGCTAGTGCACTAACCTTTCATTTGTTAAGTTTTCAGATAGCGTATGACATTAGATGCTTGTTAAATCAGTTTGATGAATTTTGAGAGAGGCCATGAGGCTGAAACAAGAACTGCTTTGTCATGCTTTGCTTGTAAATTAGGAGGTAAAGTGGTGCATGCAATACTGCATTCTTTAAAATAAGCGTTTGCACTTTTCCATACTTTGGATGCTGTCTTCCAAAGAATTGATTACTATGTTTCATCACTGCTTTTTAGAGAGGCTCAGGATTAAATGGCACTTTATGGTAGGATTCAGGTAGATTGGCAGGGTTCTTTGGGATAGCTTGCATAATACTTCATTATAGTTTTTATTTGCAAGCGTTAAATTGTATGCAGTATTTATTTTATATGAAATACCAATCTGGATATGGAAGTGAAATTTAAATGTCAAGAATGTACAAACTTAACATGGAATTGACATGTCTTCTGGTGACCATTTCAGACGGAACCTTTTACATAATTCAGTTCTCGAGTTTGTACATTTTTCTAAAGTAGTTCAGAATTGGGAGCATAAGTGTATTTTGATTAAGTAGGATATGACGTTTGCTAATCAGTTCTTTGCCGCTACAGAGTGCTTTCATAGCCTGCAGCATCTGCCTTCCGAACTTTGCTTGCTGGTAGATTGTTCTGCAGTTTGTGTAGCAACAGCTGTTGGATTCGAATTCTGATGTATGAAAAATTGATGATTAACTTCTTACCTCCTTTAGGCACATAGAGATGAAATCCAGCGTAAATTTGAAGCCCTTCGTAATAGCTGCACAGTGAGTATTAAATACAGATCATTGAATTATTTTGAAATTAAGCATAAACAATTTACTTATTTCATCCTTGATGACACTAGTTCCTAATGTGGACTTCTGGCTTCAAGGTGTTAGTAGGAGCTAGACTGATTGGATTTGATTTCTTTTAGGTTTCAGGTAAACCTCAATTTTGAGGATTTAGTCTGATCATGAAATTGACACTAGTCTTCTTTTTGGAGAAGACAGTAAATTAAAGTATCTCATTGCAGTGCAGCTAATAAGAATGGTGTAACAGCTGCAAAAAATGATTGTAGGTGAAGATCTTTTCTGCTCACAAGAAGAAAAGATCTACCTGTCCAAATCCTGAGCTGCATTGTAGATCTAGGCCAGAGTGGAAGAGACTTCATGCTGCTCTGGGTTTTAAGGAGGACTTCAACACTGTTTGAAGAGGCAAGAAATGGTACGGTTCTAAATAATACATTGACATGTAGCAATCTGCTTAAATAGCAGAGGACTCTAGGATCTTAATTTGCACCTTCTGTTGCTTGAGAGCTTTTAAAATGTTTTTAGATTCATTTCATCAATCCAGGACAGAGGTCTGAGGGTTTATCAATAGGGATTCTTTCAGATTAACACTATCTTCAGACTTATGATGCTTGATGGAGAGCATCTGTCTTCCAATGACATGAATTAGAAAAGGACCACTGTCCTCTGGTTCAGCACTGATTGCCCATCTTTCTAAGCTTTTTCTCCTTACCCCACCCTGTAAGCAGGGCTTAATTGCTGCTTTTTTAATCTTGATTGTTTCCCTACTTGCAATGATTTCCTCAAACTTAATTTTTCATGCTGTAGGACTAAGTATCTAATGTACATGTTTGTCATCTTTCAAAAATTTCAAAAATATCTTTTTCAGGATGAGAGTTATTCTGTTTTCCACAGTTGCTCTTACAGCACTAAGGAAGGGGATTATTCTGTTCTGTTCATAGAATATACTGATGTGAAGAAATGAGGAAGTAGGGCTTACCAAAGTGTGTTAACCTCTATCTAAATGAAATCCTGCACAAGAAACTTTACTTTTTGTTCCCGTCTTTGTTTCTTAGATTGATCCTCTATCTCCATATGTGCTATCGTGTATCTTACATCCATAGCTATCTTGTTTTGTTCTGTCTTCCCATTCATACAGAACGACAGCTTTCTATGAAAATGCTTATGTGATCTCCATGCAGGCAAAAACCAGTTGTGGAAAATCTGTAGCTTCTTTCCACTGCATGGTAGGCTGCCTTTCAGAGATTGTAACTCATTATCTAGTAGCACTTTGTCTCTGTAAGTGTGGTGAGCAATCTCCAGCAGTGAAGAGTGACCCATAACATTTCAAGAATGTTGAGAGCTTCAAAGGTTCTGCATGAAAGGATTTCTAGGAGTGTTGTGCATTGTAAGGCCCTTCACTGGGATAAGTGGGATCAGACTTCCTCATCAATAAGAAATTAATTAAATAGTTCCTAAATGAATAATACATGCTCATCATACATTCTCTTTCCAGCCCAGGAGAATGCATGTATAATTTAATTGACCATGGATAGAAACTTTCTTGTTCTGTGTTATGAGTAGTTCTAGCTGTCCATCCTGTCTATTGAGGAGCACTGGGAGAAAATATAGGATGATCTTCTGTTTACAGTGAGGGATTGGGGAATGTTTATTACGGTGCCTTCACCAGATGTTTCAACCTCAATTTTATCTGATTAAGACCACTATGATGCAGGCTTTGGGTTTTGGTGACCAGGTGATGCTACTGGAAGGTGATTAGAATTTACTCTTAAAAATAAGATAACATTTAAGGGAATAACTGTAATATGCTGCTACTTATGCAGCACGATGTAAGTGGGTTTATTCTTTTAGCAGGTTTTCAAAAGATATCCTTTTTAAGCTCAAACAAACTCTTTGAACTATGCTGGCAAACTTTGGCATGGAATTATTTTTTATTTAATCTTAATCTTATTGAGAAGCCTGGAACAGCATAAGAATTAGGAAAATAAGATTACACGGGGGCTGTGGGGGGAATTGAAAGATTGAATTACTTCAGTACTTTTGTAGTGTTCAAAAGCTAAACAGAAATACTTAGTCTACTTTCTTTACTATTTCTTCTGTTTCTTTAGCTTCACAAAGGTCACAGCTTCTGGTTGTAGAGGAGGCTTACACTTCAAATGTGTGTCTACTTTCCTTGTACCCTCATTGCACTCTTGTTCTTTCTTTTGCTGAGGTCTCTGACCAAGTAGACGTTTTTTAGGTTCTCCTATCTGTTCGTTTTAAATGTGCTGTGTTTTGGGGTGCATATATAGAGACCGTTGCTATATTGTTGAGTGTAATTGCTGCCTTGTTTGTGAATTTACATTCAGTTGCTCTGATAGCTCTGCATTGTTTCATCTCGTGACATCTCTTTTTCACTACTGGGAGTCAAACCAAAAATGCTATAGCTTTTGCTTTCTCTTGTCTCTCAATTGCGGAAAAAATAATAGGATACATAATTACAATACAAATTTTAAATTCTAGTACCTGCTGTACACATACACAGACGCACACACAAAGAGCAATATTTTATCATACTCTTGTCACAATGATAACTCATCCAGCAAATTTGTTGAGGGGGGAGGACTAGTTTCTGACATTTTAAGGATTATTCTATCAAAAATATGATCCATTGGAGTGTTGGAAGTGTCTTCTTGGCAATCAGAAAAAGATCTAGAAATAAAAGACATTTTCTTAAGTCGGAAAATTTATGTATTTGTCAGTTGTTTCCACCTGCCTCTTAATTATGGCTTGTTCTTGGATCATCAATGCATTTGATGTTAAAAAGGCAACAAAGTTACCTAAATAATATTAGAACTGTTTCAAAAATAAAACATTCAGTAAGAGGGCAGTAAAGTCTATAAATATTTAGAAGAAAAGCAATCCTATAAAGTATTTACACTCAGCTTAGTAAAATACTATTGCTATTCCAGGGAACCACCGAGTGGCATTTCTTAATACTAGTTGGATATTGGATTTCCATATAGTCAAGATTTCTCCAGTAAAACAAGGTTTATCTCCCCTCCTTGAGGCTGTTTTGTCATCATTTTGTGTTCCTATCTTAAGCATTAACAGCCTTGATCCTGCACTTGTCTATGAGATTGGATATTGAGGCATTAAAACTGCAAGCCTGTTAGGCATGTGTATAATTTTAGTCATGCATAAAGTCTTTGGTTTAAGATCCTGATTCCACATTGGCTCAGTGGGTTGACATACAAGACTAATCTGTGTTCTTGGGAACTTCCAAAATTGTGTCTAAAAATGTTATACACTTTGATGCTAAATTATGTTTCAGAGTAAAGGGATCTTGCCCACTGTAACAAGGCTAATACCCAGGCAAAAACTTTTATATGGCTTTGTTAAATTTGTGGGGGGAAAAAAAGAAAAATTTGGCTACTGGGTGGGCATCATTTCAGGATGAGGCTCATGGCTGGCAGAGGGCGCTTGTCTTCGGGGACTAGGATGGAGGAGTACAGGAGACTGTATGTTTTCATAATGGGTTGCTGTGGGAAGGGGAGGAATGCAGACTGTGCAATGTCCTACTGCTCTGCAGCTACTAACAAGAGCAATGTCCCTCAAGCTAAGCCATGATGAGTTTTTGGAGACTGAGATCTCAATGTAAGACATGTTTCAAGTCACAGATGTTGTCTGACTGTGGAAAGGGGAAGAAAGTGAGGAGTTCATTGTTATGTATCAATCAAACAGGGAGAGAGACAAGACTGGTATCTAGCTCCAGCTGTGTTCTTTAAGAGGCTTGGTATTCTGCTCTATTCCAGTGGTTGGTAGAAAGCTAGAAAAGCTCATCTCTCGGATCCAAAAGTGAGTAGGTTAAGTCGAAGTGAGTCTGATGCTTGCTCTTGCTTCCTCCTCATGATAATTTGGGGCTGAGAGTTAGCTTTTTCTTTTTTCCTCTTTACTTGTGACAGCTAGCTTTCTAGTAAAGAGTAGTGGGGGTGGGGAGGAGTGGAAATGGGTAGAGTACAACTATGCATTAGTCTGGAAGTTCTGAATTAAGGTTGCAGGAAAAATTGCATTAAACTCCAAATAACATGCTGCTGATAGCATCCTGAAACAGTTAACCTTGCTGTGTCCTAGCATTTTCCTGCACGTTTCTTTGTGGCATCTGAGAACTGGGACGTCTTCATGAAGGAATAAGGTTATGGAGAAGTTTGTAAAATGCAGCTAGTAGTATTCTCCAACAGCTTCCTTTTCTCCTTTCCCCTCATTATCTTGCCTGTGGTTTTGATAGGTGGAACATGTGGATTAAATTTTGTACATTGTGTCTGATAAGCAAACCTGATCACCATGGCCCTGAACTGCTTACTGCTGTGGTATTTAATTCGTGATCCATGCCTGGAGAAGTTTGTAGGGCCAGGTATAATAGCTGTGAATCTGCACAATCTCACAATAGAGAAACACTTTGCTTTTCTGAAACTATGTGATGTGGAGGGAATTGTACTGAATATGGTCACTTTTGCTGAAGAGCTGTTATGCCTGGGTTGCTTTGTAATATTTAAAAATGAGTTACAGTCTTCTGTATCCATATAAAGATAAGTTGTGTGCTTAGATGTGGCATGTAGTGAACAATCTGCCAAGATTAACGTGGTGTAGTTAGATTATATCTCTATTTTGTGGATTAGTTGTGATGAAGATGTGCATAGATTGGAGAGAAAACTTCAGTTGCTCTGTAAGTGATGATACAGTGGCACTGATAAGGCTGCCTAGATTGTTTAAAATTGCTTTTCCAAGCTTTCAAGTGTTTGGTTGTTTTAAAAACTTTAAATGTGAAGATTTTTCTAATTATATGATGGGTTTCTAAAGGATATAGTAGTGTTTTCTTACAGGCTTTCCTTTAATATACTTACAAATTTAACTCCAGAATAGCACAGGGTTGGTTGGTTAGGTTTTTTTTGTTTGATTGATTTTTTTTTTTTTTTTTTTTTGCCTGGGGATTTCCTTAATTGAACAGAAAAATACCTAAAGCTATTAACTCTTTTCAGGTACAGGAGTCTGGCATAGGTTGTATGTATGTATGTGTGCCTAAGATAACATTTCCTATCAAATGTCTTTTTTAAATCTGTGTCTTCTTTCTTCTTCGTTCCCAGGACAGGGATCTCACAGTGTCCCATTTTCCTGTGTCCATATTACCCATTACTATTTAGGCTTTATAGTGTTTATAAACTCTGTAACCCTGTTGGGTTATACGTAGCTGCAGATAACTGCAAAATTAGATTTGTCAACATATTTCCCCTTTCCCGATGAAAAAAGGAAAATTGTACTAAGAAGAACAAATTTTGTCTCTTTTAAAAAAAATAAAATCTATCAATCGATGTAGATGACATTATGTAGGTTATAATATATTTGGAATTTAAGCCAAGCTGTTTTGGAATTGTCAATGAATATAACTGTTAGGAAAATATTCAAGAAAGGAGATCATGTCACTTCTTCCAGAACTCTTCTTTCTTAACTGCTTTGTTATTTGTCTTCAGTTTTCCAGAGATATCCTACTAGATAAAATGTAACAGTGAAATTTAAAATGGTCTCGTTTAATTTTAGTTATATTCAGGGAAAAAAGTCAAAATCTCAGAACATGTAATAAAGACAAATTGGAGCTTAGCTTCCAATCCTTAAGGGATAAAATCAACTTGAAATACAGCCAGTTTTTAAAAATGAATTAAGTAGTTTGACATTAACTCTGCACGTCACCCCATCAATTTTGTGTTTCCCTCATCTCTGCTTTCTTGTATTTCAAAATTAGTTTAATAATTTTTATAGAAAGTACATGCATTAATATATAAAATATATGTTGAATGAAACCATGAATGTATAAAAGATACCTTAAAACTGCCTAGATGTGTGGTGTGGTTAAACATAAAAATAAGAACAAGTAGAAGAAAATTTGAGATAATCTTATCTGGCAGTTAGTAGAAATCTCAGATGTTACTTGTAAGAATGGTAGGTAAAGCACTAAAAACAAATGTTCTTTTGTTCCTTTTTGTTTGTATAAATACATTTCTAAGTTCTTATCCCCACAGCGATATAGACACTAACACATCTGTATGATACAGGCTGCGTTCTTTGAAAACTTGACGCATACAATACAGAATATAAACATACTTTGAATAGGGCAGTAAGAGTGCTCAAGAAACAATCACACAATCAGATTTTCATTAGAAATGTTGTGTTTTAGAGTATGAATCGTTTTGATTTGACCCTAAACATATGGGTAGCAGGAACTCCCCTTCACCCAACAGGGAGTAATGTCAGTTGGACTTTTTCTGCTGACAGTTTAAAAATCAAATACTGTTAATTTAGATCTAGGAGAGGCATGGTAAAAGGCTGCCAATGTATGCGTTATGTATTCTTCAAAAAGAAATGGTTGTCATCTTTCCAGATAGCTGAGAAGAGATGTATGCTCTGTGCTTTACTGCTTTAGATATTTAAGTCCTTGGCTTGTGTAGGAAATTGGAACATTTAAATTTGAATGTGTGGCCAACTGTGCTCTGGGATTTTAATTTTTCCCATTTAATGAAGTATCTTATTCACTTTGACATCTAGGCAAAAATGCCTCTAGAACATCTTTGTAAGACTTGAATATGAATTGTATAGAACTTTCCAGTTTCTGAAATTCTTTTTATTAAGCTGATTTCAAGATTATACTGAGGTTTCTTTCTCTTCTGTTGTGATGACATTGTTTTTGAGTTGGGAGGAGGTACAGGTTTTCATCCATCTAGTGTTCATGGCCTTTCATTCATAAAAACTAAATGGGACTGTGAAAATGGCCCACCATTGTTCATATTTTTCTTTAAATTGAAGGGGAATGTGGTTTAAAGCATATAGTATAACGCTATTCTGATTAAACAAATGGACGCTTAGACTTCATTAAAGGCAAGGCTATTGTCCTTGTGGAGTTTTTACTTTTCACTGATTTTCTGTTAGTCTGTTGTGCTGCTGCACTTTTTTCTTTCTTCATATATCCTGTGCTGCAATCCATAATGCTGTTACTTTGATAGAATATATCTCTTAATTTTTTTCTGCTTTTCCTGGTTACATGCAGTGTAGTTACATTACATATAGTAATGTAAACAATTGCGAGGCAGATTCATCAGATTGTACTGACTGTATTGCACCTCTTGTTCAGTTTTCTTAAATATCATGCTTCAAAAGCCTCTTTGAGAGGTATTACCCTCATTTCACTTACGGGAAAATTGAGGCAAGAAATGGTAAAGTGATTTGGTAAAGGCACACTGTAAGTCATCCGCAGATCTGAGAATACAACCAGAACTCCTGACTCTGAATCCAGTGCTTTAGATGTGACAGTTCTCTCAAATTGCATCCAATAAATTGTACTCCAAACCAAATAAATAAAAAAAAAATCAAGCTAGTTTCTGTAAAAAACAAAATTCTATTCCTAATTGAAATACACTCCTGTGCATAAAATCTACCATTACAATATTGCTTTTGTTTAAATTTGAAAAAGAAAAAAAAAAGGCACCTTGTGTCTTTGCTTGGCAATAAATGGTTCTGTGAGAGGAGAACACTTTTTCAAAAAACTGTACTCACTGACATGTAATTTATTTATTTTTTTTTCTAGGTGATTACTGATTTGGAAGAGCAGCTGAACCAGCTCACTGAAGACAATGCAGAACTGAACAATCAGAATTTCTTCCTGTCCAAACAACTTGATGAGGCCTCAGGGGCCAACGATGAGGTTGTCCAGTTGCGAAGTGAAGTTGACCATCTCCGTCGGGAGATCACTGAGAGAGAAATGCAGCTTACCAGTCAGAAACAAGTAAGGCTTTATAAAACAGGATCACAGTCTCTTCGTGATAGCTAGCTAATTATTGGAAAGGCAAAAAATTCTTTTAAATCTGGAAACCTGTAAGGAATGAATATGCTTCTGGAGCAATGGCTTAAACCATTTATCATTTAAGCCTTCCTTCCCAGAGCAGTTGAGTGAATGGAAACTGTAGCTATTTCCTATTGCATTTTAATGCAATTTTATTTAGAAATATTGCACTCTGAAGATATTGTGACTTAGAATTATTCATTTTAATTTTCTGACCCTGGAAATTTCAAAATTTTCATGAGATAGAACTGACATTAACGGCAGTCACAAGTGAATGTATGGAAGCCTTGAAATAAATGGGTTGTGATTTACCAGCTTATGTTTGCTGCCAATTTGCATGTACTGCAATTTAAATGGTAAGGCTGAAGCTTAAAGTGCACGCTTGATGTGGGATGTGAGAATTGATAGAAGGATTTATTTTTAGACTATGGAGGCCTTGAAGACAACATGTACAATGCTGGAAGAGCAAGTAATGGACTTGGAGGCCCTGAATGATGAACTCTTGGAGAAAGAACGGCAGTGGGAAGCATGGAGAAACGTTCTAGGGGATGAGAAGTCCCAGTTTGAATGTCGAGTTAGAGAGTTGCAGAGGATGCTGGATACTGAGAAACAGAGCAGGTCTCTCCCCCCTCCTCCTCCTTTTATTAACTTTTATTAAAATGCTCTATTGAAGCTTGTACAAAAATTATATTTAGAATAGGATATGGGAGTTGGAACTAAATATAAATTCTTGTGAGGTAGTTCTAAAAATGATTTATTAGTTAATAGTCGTTCACCAGTGATATTGTTCCTTTTGTTTCTTTGCAAGTGAGCGATTCATGGGGAGTGCTATTTATCATTGTAATGTATAAAATGTCTCGATTTATTATCTTCTACTTTATTATATGGAATAATAGTCTTTGCTCCCAACTGTTCCTGCGGGGTCTTGAAATTTTCAGGCTGGAGTTCTAGCAGGGGCAGGAACAGGGTTACATAATATAAAAGTGTTGCAGCAAACAGTCTGGGCTTTATAAAGTAACATCTTGAATTTGAGGCAAACTCCTGAAAGAGTTATTGATGCTGCTGCATGCTAGGAAGAGGTCAAGCCCAGAAAGGAGTTAGATAACATTATTTTCCATTTTAATACAGAGTGAGAGCAGATCAGCGTATTACTGAATCTCGCCAGGTGGTAGAACTAGCTGTCAAAGAACACAAGGCAGAGATTCTAGCCCTCCAGCAAGCACTAAAGGAACAAAAACTCAAAGCTGAGAGCCTTTCAGATAAGGTAAGTAACTTTCAACCCTAGACTTTCATAATTAGATGAGATACTTTTCTAGAGATATTACTTGTAGAAATGTGGTCTTGAGCAGCTTTTTCAAGATGTTAGAGCAAATTAAAAAGACTGGAGGTCATAGAGTTTATCTTCAAGCGAAAGACCTTGGATTTCCTTTTGAAAAAGACTGAAGCAGAAAGCAGCCTACAGTGCGTGAAATGTACAATGAAGTCCGTCAATAACTCGATACCTGCATTTGAGCAATGGCACACAACAATGTTGTTTGTTTGGTTTTCCCCCTTATAGTAAGTAAAGGATAATTGTGTCATGTTTCTTTAGTGTGTGCTTGGTGAAGTTGGATTTTAAGATTGTGGAACGCTGTATTTATTAGTGTTCTGTGTTATTCTGACCATCTATCCCACCTACCTAGCTCAATGACCTGGAGAAGAAGCATGCTATGTTGGAGATGAACGCACGCAGTTTACAACAGAAGCTTGAGACAGAAAGGGAGCTCAAGCAGAGGCTTCTGGAGGAGGTAACCTTGGAAATTCATGTTATAAATGCAGAAGAAGGTTCCATATCTTAAGGGGGGGGGGAAGTCGTGTGATTAGCAGTGTTACGCATCCATCCTTCTCTATAACTAGGGAGATTAATAAAGTCAGGGGGTTTGTTTTTACTCAAAACTTTGCAAAGTGTGCAGCCATGTCAGGGAGTTCAGTAAAAGTGAACTGCTCCTCAAGGGATGGTGAGCTGGGGGCCAAGGGTGACAGCAAGTCAGGCAAGGACAGGGACCGTGCAGCCAGTGGGCACAGTCCCACAGTACCTGAACAAGAAGAGCAGAGCATGTTTGGTGAAGGTAATCAGGTTCAGCCAGTGGCCCAGTGATCATTACAGAAGCCTGTAGTGATGAGGCACATCCTAGGTCAGGTCTGCAGGACAAGGTCTGTGCCCAGGCACAGAATTCTTACAACATAGCTCTGACCGCACCAAGCGGAAGGACCATAGCTTAAAAACAGCTCTGGAGCCATTGTGCTGAGGGTGCGTGGGTGGAGGCCACAGGTGAGGCTTCTCACAGCTCTTTTTTCATTTAGCTTGGTTCACAGAAGTCTGCTCCAAGGTTACACACCTGCACCATATCAGTGAGACATTGAACGCAGGCAGCCAGACCTGGGTAGTGGGGGAAGGTGTTGCAAAGGAAGATTTCAAGGGAAGGGTGGTTACAGGCAATTAGAGCCTTTTGGTGTACCTGGGGTACTGGCAGGTTATCCCAGAGTTGAGAACTCCAGTATGCATCACAGTGAAATATTTCTGGCTCTTTCTTCATAACATATGAGCGTTAATGTTTTTCATACTCAGGGACTTTCTTATCAAGAAAGTATAAAACCTGGAAGAATTATGAGCAGTTTCTGTTTTTAGTTGGAGACAAAGATGTAAGCAGTTGGACGTAATTTATCTTATATAACTATAGAGGAGGGAATTTATACTGGTTTATAGGAAAGTTTTTTTTTATTATTATTATTGTAAAGTACTGAGATGGCTTCTGGTGATTGTATAGAGAGCTTGAGAAAATGGCATAGAGAAATTCTTCATGTATGTGCAGCCTAATTAACAATTATGAGATTTTAAATGCTCAAAAACTCAAATAACTTGAACATGCAGTTGAAAGAAATGGTATTGCTACAAATTAATATAAATACACTGCATAGAAATGCTTGTTTAGTCATAACGCATTCTGAAGGGAAGGAAAACTTTTAGAGTATTGTAGTTTTCCAGCTATTAAAGAATTGTCTGTTTACTTTTAAGTTCTTCAATGATGCTTATTTTACAAGGAATCATAACATTTAAGAGCTTTTAGTTAAAAACAGGCAAACAACAAAAGCAAAACACTGGCCTTTGTTTTCCTGTTAACAGCAGGCAAAGCTGCAGCAGCAAATGGATCTGCAAAAGAATCACATCTTCCGCCTAACTCAAGGTCTGCAAGAGGCTCTAGATCGAGCAGATCTTCTCAAGACTGAAAGAAGCGACCTGGAATATCAGCTAGAAAACATTCAGGTGAGGAAACAGTGGGCAGGACTCAGTGCTCCCCATCCTAAAACCCCACTTCCTATGGAGTTTTTTGGATGTGATCTACTGTTTCTGTGTGACACTTTCCTTATGCTATTTTTTAGCTCTATTCTGCTGTTGAGTTATCTATTTATTCTATTAAGATGAAATTTCTCATATGTGTGTGTGGTTCACAGGTTCTCTATTCCCATGAAAAAGTGAAAATGGAGGGCACTATTTCTCAGCAAACCAAACTCATTGATTTCCTGCAGGCAAAGATGGACCAACCAGCGAAAAAGAAAAAGGTGGGTGAATAAGGTTTGAGAGGCATGGAATTCAGTGATGGTTTTGTGATTAGTTACGTGCTGTGTATTCATAATAAATTGTTTTATCTTTCTTTGTGTAACACAAATGTGTCCTCATTTAAGAGCATTCTGAGTTGCTGAACACAAACTTTACTAGGCAGAACGTGTTCTTTGTGGCTTTTCCAGTATTTTGTTATTCTTACGATATTTAGGTTACAACCCAGCATCTACACCTCAGTGAGGCTGTAGGAACACAGAATTTTAACCATGCTTTTTTTTTTTTAATGGTAAGTATGTATGTGTGTATGAACATATTGTGTATCTAGAGTGGTTGTCTTGTAGTTAGAGCATAGGATTGATTAGTCAGGTGATGTGACTTGTGTCACATCTTTGTCATAAGCCGTTCTGTCATTTTGAATTTAAGTAATTTAATTTTAACCACATATTTTGAGATCCTCTGTTTAGATGCTTTCGGAAACTCAAGGTGTGAGTACTAACAGGTAATGTACGTCCCTCTTTAAATTAATCCATACCTCAACATTTTCTCTCCAGTGCCAATATGAACTAAAAATCCATCCATCCAATATGAACTAAAAATCAGAATTACCATTAGGCCCTCTGGCCGGACTGCCACTAGCTAGTTTCACTTTGCCTAGTTTAAGCCATCTCTTACTAGGAGTTAGGAGTTGTCTGTGTGTTTCTGTTGCTAGGGCCTGTTTAGTCGGCGGAAAGAGGACCCTTCTTTACCCACACAGGTTCCCCTGCAATACAATGAGCTGAAAGTGGCACTGGAGAAGGAGAAGGCTCGTTCTGCTGAGCTGGAGGAGGCTCTACAGAAAACACGCATTGAACTCAGATCTGCTCGTGAAGAAGGTAGGGGTTAACAGAAAAGGTGAATCTGGAAGGAGACGCACATTTTTGGTCTGAAAACGTGCCTTTAATTGTGTGCCACTATAGCAATAACATATGTTGTTTAATTCTTATCTACTGCTGTGAAGATGCAGTAAGGCTACACTTTTTTCTGTGGGTTGTAACCCCTGAATGGTTACACAGAACCACTGCTCTCAACTAGTGTTTCGTATCGCTTATGTTAATGAGTGGCATTTATCTCGTCTATAGCTGCTCATCGGAAAATATCAGACCACCCTCATCCATCTACTCCAGCCACAGCCAGGCAGCAGATCATCATGTCTGCCATAGTCCGCTCACCAGAGCATCAGCCTACTCCGATCAGTTTGCTAGCTCCACCCTCCAGTCGCAGGAAGGAATCTTCCACACCAGAGGGTAGGTTCTTGGTGAACTTCTCTGTGTTAGTGTTTTTTGGTCTACTATTTTAATGCTATCTCTTTTTTTCTAAATTTCAAAATCAGATTTTTTTCATGCTACGAATATCAGATGATACTCAAGGGAGTATGTTTTTTCTGTACTACTCTCTGCATTGATCAAAAGGATTTATGGCTGTTTCTTAGCAGTTAACATTTTTTACTTGTCTACACTGCAGATTTGTTCTGCTGAGCAGAAAGATTCTATCAAGACTTTTGGTAAAGGGAAAAAACTTCAGTTAGGCATAAAAGGAAGATACCAGGTCAAAGATATGACATTGATATCCTGTTAACTAGAAAAAAGGGATACTCTTCCATATCCTTGAGAATGGAGCAGAGAGAATCATCAGAAACAAATCAAAGGATTGAGGGCTCTGCTCATTTATTCTTAGTTAACCAGTATTCCAGAGTGAGTGTTGAGCCCAGAGTCTCTGAACTAAGACCTCCAGCCTTTAGCTGGAAAAAGCCAGAACCCACAAACTGGTCCAATCATCACAATAGCTGCTGGGGAGGCAGAGGGTGCTATAGCACAAGGATGGGTAACATTGGCATGGGAAGGCAGATGGTGGGCAGGGAAGAGAACCATGTTCATCAGTAAAAGACCATGCCTTGAAGGATAAACTGTGTTCAGTATAGATCCGCTAACAGGGATTTTAGGTACGCTTAAAGATACGCTGGCACTGATGGTTAGCATGAAGGCTGTATGAAGACGGCCTGCTGTGTATTGATTACACCATTATAGGTGTTGAAGGGTTTGTTAGCTGTAAGCAAAATTGAGAGATTAGTTTAGCACATGGTAAGAATTGGAGCTAAGTGCAGCCTTGAAGTTTAGATGGTTTGATTGACATAATCTTGCTACACCAAACATTAGCCATTTCGGTTCCACAGTCTGTTCTCAAGTGGCACATTCTGTGCATCTGTATAAGGTAATTACTGAGGTGGTACTGTAGCTTAAGATTTGCAGATTGCAAAGGAAAATAGTGTCTATGTTCAGCAGGGCTTTGATAGAGATCTGTAGGCACTTTTTATTACCTTGGCCTTAAATGCCAAAACCTTCTGTAATTTTCATTCCTATCACAGTTTTCATCCTGATAATAAATTTTGTCACTTCCAGAGTACAGCCGACGCCTGAAAGAGCGAATGCATCATAATATCCCACATCGTTTTAATGTGGGGCTAAATATGAGAGCAACAAAATGTGCGGTGTGTCTGGATACTGTGCACTTTGGACGGCAAGCGTCTAAATGTCTTGGTAAGAGCAGAGTGTGTGCATAAACAAAGTGTAGCTGGACGGTAGAATGAAAAAGCATCAGCCGTCTAGAACAGATTTTCAGTGAAAGCTGAAGAAAGGACCAAGTATGAAGACTTTGAAACTAGTTGGTGCAAACATCCTACATTAGAAAACATCTGATGGTTTAGGGTAGAGCGAGATTCTTGGAAAAGCTGGGGTTTGTGCTCAGAAGTTGAGGCAGCTGTGTCATGATTTTTTGTCATTCAACAGAAGTTTTTCTCTGTCCGTTTGTCAGAATGCCAGGTGATGTGTCACCCAAAATGCTCAACTTGCTTGCCAGCTACTTGTGGACTGCCAGCAGAATATGCCACGCACTTCTCTGAAGCATTCTGCCGGGATAAGATGAATTCTCCCGGTCTGCAGCTGAAGGAGCCAAGCAGCAGTCTGCGTCTTGAAGGATGGATGAAAGTGCCAAGGTATAAACATGAATCTTGGTGCCATATCAGGTGCTGAAACATTTGGAATAGTTTCTTAAGTTATCCTGGCTCTTACAATGTGGTAATTGGTACATGCTCATTACAATTACTTATTAGCGCTGAAATTTGTCTTTCTAGGAGTTGCATGCTTGTTTTATTTAGAATCCAAGCAGAAGATCCAACATGGCTTTGTGCTTTTTTCCTTCAGGAATAATAAACGTGGGCAACAGGGCTGGGACAGGAAGTATATTGTCCTGGAAGGAACGAAAGTGCTCATTTATGATGCAGAAGCAAGAGAAGGTAACTTAGCATTTCTAGGAAGAACGTTTTTTTTAATCTTCAGATATTGTTTGGTGAGTTGAGAGGCTTAAAGATTGTTGCTGCTCACTGTGGCCATACCTAATTTAGCTAAATCTTCTGTAATAAGGCAACGTTGTTGTTTTTCTGGATCCTTAACAGTTTTATTAGCTGGTATGTCATAATAATTCAGTTGTGAACCATCCTGTCTGTATCCGCTTCCATTTTGCTATCACAGTTATTTTCTTGCTACTTACTTGTTCGTTCTTTCTTAATCTGTCTCCCCATTCTTCCTGCAGCTGGACAGAGGCCTCTGGAGGAATTTGAGCTCTGCCTTCCTGATGGTGATGTAACTGTACATGGAGCTGTAGGAGCTACTGAACTTACCAATACAGCAAAGACAGGTGAGAATCTTACGTAGATGAGGTCAAATGGATTTCATCTGGCTTGCCATCCCTTGGCATTCTGTTTAGCTGAACAAAATTTTCTACCTTTAACTTCCGTTCTGTAACTGTGTAATTTTGAGGTTACCTCTATTTGAATTAGGTGAATAGGTCAGTCATCTAGATTTAGTTACACATGGGCGGTCGCTTCTGTCATGGTAGTTGAACTGTGAATAATATAATCATCAAGCCAAATGGAAGTAAATTTTAAGTTTGTAACATACTTAAAAGCACTCGGTTTATTTAGATTTCTTCTCTTAATGCTCTCTATCAAGTGTGAAGTGTCATAATTCATGCCACCATTGTGCTCTAACCAGAAAGTCATTAACTTAGGAATACTGTGGGGTGTATAGTCTCTCATTATGAAATGTTGATGTTTTGATTTGTATGTATTGAATAGAACTGATGAAAAGATTATGTATGTCTTGACTTTTAACATTAAAGGATACAGATTGTTAAAAACAAAGGTTTCCATAACCAATTTTTACAGATTTTTCTTGAACAGTACAGGGAAAACTTTAGTCGAGTGGCTGGTTTTGTATTTTTTTCACAATGGCATTTCTCTTTGGAATAAAAGGCAAGAAATTATTTTTATGTAGTAGAGACAGCATTGTATGTATGGATTGCATACATCCAGCTAATATTTAGCTTTAAGTAGCTAGCAGGACCTGTAAAGGAGAAACCTGTGTATAAATTGCCATGGTAACACATCATGATAAATACAACTTCTCTCCAATGAGGCTGAAAGGTGTTGATTTTAAGTCCACTGACACTATTCCAAAAACTAATCTAAGTCTTATTCTATCTATATAACATCTCAGATGTGCCATATATCCTAAAATTGGAGTCTCATCCACACACCACTTGCTGGCCTGGTAGAACACTCTACCTGTTAGCACCCAGCTTCCCTGACAAACAGCGCTGGGTCACAGCACTGGAATCAATAGTGGCAGGTGGGAGAGTTTCCAGAGAAAAAGCTGAGGCTGATGCTGTGAGTATAAAAGTTTCATTTAATAATAAAATATTCTGGGAGGGAGCAGAGTTTTGAAAAATAATTTTTCAGTATTTGACATACTGAGGTTTAACTAAAGGTAAGTTGTTACTTCTGCCTTATGTACAATATGAGCACCAGGAAGCCAGTTCGTTGTGAGACTGATGCTTTATATCACGATACCCTTCTTTAGACTTGGGGAGTATCGTAAGAGGATCCCAAAATTACATCTCTGTAATTCCAGCAAACAGAAAAGGAAGAGTAAGCAGTTAGGACATGGTTTAAATCCAGTCTCGTAATGTACCACATGGAATGAGCAAGCCTTGAAAGAAAGAAAGAAAGAAGCAAAAAGCTCCCTCTTCTCCCATTCTTACGGGGTTGGGGTTTTTTAGTTTCGGGGGGGTGGGGGTGGGGGGGGTGGGTGTGGGGGTGTGTGTGTGTGTGCGTCTGTTTTTTAGTTTAAATTTTATTCCTGATAAGAATAAGAGGTTACATGGAGTTGTTTTGGTTTTGGATAGCCTTTTTCATCATTCTTGCATTGGTAACTCTCCATTTTCTGATAAAGGGAGATTTGATTCTGCGGCATTGCATGTTAAAATGTTAGCTTCGGAGGTAGGGAGTCATCTCTTTTCTCATGCTAGCATTCCTTTTGTCTCTGAGGAAAAATACATGTTCCCACCAACGTTTGGACTCTTTTTTTAATCCTTTCGCTAGGAAAATTTCACTGCTCTATTGCAGGAGACTGGGGGAAAGGGAAAGGTAGGGACAACAATAGATGCTGTCTGAGTTTAGAGTAATTCTGATGGGGTTTGCCTGACTGCGTTTCAGGTAGATAAAAGTTTACTAATTCTTTTGTAGGAGGTATCCTTGCAACTTTTAGCTTCCTGAGAAAAACAAATCTGTGCCAAACTTTTTGCCTGTCTGAAATGATGACCTTACGTTGTTAAAATACTAATAGAGAAAACCAGCAAGATGAACTCAACAAAAAAAATATCTTTTTGTCATTTACAGAAGTTGCTCGGAAACTCCCTGCTGAAGCTGGAGGGTGAAGACCGTTTGGATATAAATTGCACAATGCCCTTCAGTGACCAGGTAATGATAGTGTTTGCTTGGGCCTTTCTGAGTATCGGATATTTCATTCATGGAAACGGTATCTTAACAGCGATCTGTGTAATTATAGACTTGTTTGTTAGTTTGTTTTTCCTTTTCGCTGGTAAACAGTATTGTCCAAGTTTGCTCTTTGAGCATTCCTTGCTCTCCTCATGTAGTGCTATTTTTAGTTTTTTCCTTTTGTCGCTGTAGGTAGTACTGGTGGGTGCAGAAGAAGGTCTCTATGCCCTGAATGTACTGAAGAATTCCTTAACGCACATCCCAGGAATGGGTGCTGTCTTCCAAATTCACCTTATCAAGGATCTGGAGAAGCTACTCATGATAGCAGGTAGGGGGCTATATGTTACCATTTGTCCTGCAGTAAATATATGGTAATTGCTCTGTACTGCTCAGAGTACTGTGGGGCCAAAGGGCCAGGCTTTCGTTGAGATTCCTTACAGGCTTTTTTCTTTTTTTTACCAGTATATTTTCAGGAATCAATTACTGTGGTTAATACAGTATTGTCTGAGGTTTTCTTGTAAATGAATATGTGGATGAAGGTTCAGTTAAAACTTCATGAGAAAGTGATGTCTGTTTCCAAAGCCGAGGGAGGGAGAAATGAGAGATGGAACATTTTCAGTTTAGGGGTTAGTCATCATTTTAAGTTCAATTTTAAAAGTGTGGAGCTGATCAGTGAGCATATCAGTACATAACCTTTCTTTTTAACATAGTTAATCATTGGAGGACCACGATGTGAACAACTCTTAACCTCTCTTGCTCTAAACACTAATCCATGGAACAAAATTGGGACTTCTTTTATGGTTTGTTTAAGATTCCCTTATGAAAGGAACACCAGCTTTAATCTATCCATCTGTGGTTTTCCAGACATAATCCTTCCTACACTGATGTAGGCATGCTGAACATTAGGGCGTATCTTCATCTGAACGCCCAAATTATCAAGTGTCTATATGACATTTGTAGAGAATGAAAAACAAATTCTCTCTCTGGTTCTATTTGTTCTGCATTTTCCCCCTTGTAAAGATTTAAGCTGTCCATGCTTTATTTGCGATGGTAGAGGAAAAAAAACAATTTGAAAAAGAAAATCTCACACAAAAGTCAGAGAAGGCTATGTTACTGCTTCGCTAGACTTCCGAGAGGTATTGGGCTTGGCCTATAATGCAGTTTGTTAGGGCACGTCTTGGAAATCTATTCCTGATTCTGTTGGCACAGAGAGGCTAAAGCACCTTGTACTTTAAGAAGTCCTGAAGGGTAAAAGAAAAATTCCTGGCTAATTTTGAATAGTGTCCTAATGAGGCCACTGTTATTGTGATCTAGTAGACCTTAGCAACACTAATAATCCACAGAGAGAATGGGGGTTCTCCCAGTGGATTTACTGCCTGTTGTGTGGTTGGGTTTTTTGTAAGTTTTCTGTTTCACTTTTAATAGGAATAATATGGAATGAATTCTACATGGTACTTTGTGACTGTTACCACAGTAACAGCCTGTAATGATAAGCTGCTGCTTAGGTAACAGAACAGGCTTTTGTAGAGAATAGGGAGTTTTCCCTTGACGAAATGTAACCATTTTTGTTTCCAGGAGAAGAAAGGGCCCTGTGTCTTGTTGATGTAAAGAAAGTGAAGCAATCTCTAGCCCAGTCTCACCTCCCAGCCCAGCCTGATGTCTCACCAAACGTCTTTGAGGCTGTCAAAGGATGTCACCTTTTTGCTGCCGGCAAGGTGGGATACAGCTCCCTTGTGCCCCCAGACCACCCTTTAGACTGCACTGAGATTAATATTAATGAAATCAGCATCTTTCTTTCACTGGCAACAAATCCAAGGTCTATATTCTTGTTTTACATCTTTTTGTTCAAATAGGAGGAGTTTAAGGACTGAAGAGAGGCTGAGCTGGAGACAGTATGGAGGATCTACTACTAATATGAATGAATTCAGTCAGGATGACATGATGGTTATAGCCTAAACTGCTACATAATAAGAAATGCAGCATAGCATAGTATAACTGCCTCCTCACAGTTAACTTCAATTTTGAGATTTATAATTAGTGAATTCCATCCACTGTTTGTTCTTGAATGTCATGTAACAGTTTCCAGATTAGTAAATTTACTTAGGTGTTTGTGTCACTTGATAACTCTTGATATTTACATTAATTCCCAGTTTTAGTATGGAACATTTATCCACAGCAAAAATTCTCATTAACAATTACTTCTACGGACTACTATGATAACAAACTGAACATCATTTATTTCAAAGTCATATTTAAGATAACAGTTTCAGGGGTTAAAATTTAGACCTAACCTTCTTATCCCTTTTAATGAAACATTTTTCTGTGGAAAAACTTCTAATTTTTTATTAACTTCTTTCAAGTATAAAAGAAATCACAGAAGCAGTTCAAATTTATGTTCTTTGTTGAGAATGAGAAGACGCTTTTCATTATTTCACTAATTCACAGTAACTACCCTATTAAAAATGTACATGTGTATCTCTGCAAAGTTCTTTTTGTGGCAAGAGGTACTCAGATCTGTTTCACGCCCTCAGCATTAGAATTTACTCTGTATTACCATCCTGAACTACACTTGTAATCTTCCTTACAGGTTGAGAATGGTCTTTGTATCTGTGCAGCCATGCCCAATAAAGTGGTGGTTCTGCGATACAATGAGAGCTTGAGCAAGTTCTGTATCAGAAAGGTAAGCTTAGTAATTCCCCTCTCAGGTAAGGTAATTCAAATATTGCACTAAGACTTTGCTTTGTAGCAAACACCTTACACCTTTTTGCATGCATAAGAATGTTTTTTGTCAGCTAAAATGGTAACAAATTGCAATGTGCATGGACTAAAATTGGAGTAGGCAGCAATTTCCTTTAATAAGAGTTGCCATATTTGGAGAGATGCAGGACAGAACTGTGAATTTTTGAGATACTGGACTCAGCAGTAATCATACCCTCGCTTATTTACCCGCAAAAGGCTTTCTTCCTAATTATCCAGCAGTGTTCCCTCACCTCTGTTGTCTTTGCAGAAATCCATAACAAATGACTTCTCTCTTCTTTGCAGTTGAGGAAGTAATGGGTATCTGAATTGGTTTACGGTACCACTGAAAATCAAAGGGTATTTGGTGTCATTCCATCACAGGATGGGCAGCTGTTTCTCATACTTGCCCTGATATACGTGTACTTTCTCCTGGCCAGCAAACAAGGCAGTAAGACATAGATCTCACACCTCCTCTGTATGTAACCCTGTCTACCTGCGACACCGGTGCTGTGTGGTACTGGTACAAGTATTGCTTCTTTCTGCCGTGCATGGGTATGAAAAGCAGAACTATGGCAACTCTTCTTCAGACAGCCAGTTGCAAGCAGATAATAGTCCGAGCATCTAACCCACTACTCCTTTTGAAGACAAGTCCAATCAACTGTCATGAATAAATTTTATATGCTCTTACGCATCCAGAAAAAAACAATGTATTAGGGATCTCTCCTCAGAACAGAGAGTTTAAACACTGCCTGCCTTAAAATGGGCTGGTACCCAGAAACTCGTGTCCTCTCCAATGCACGAGTTAAGGGATGTTCAGGTCAAAGTACATATATCCCTCTGAGCTTCTGCAGGTTACTTTGAAGGCAGCTGTTCAATTTACAGCTTGACTAAGGCTTTTATGCCCAGAGCGCTACACTTGCACTGCTGTAAGGAAGCAGAGTCGGCACAGTAATTCAGACGCTGGCCTCCTTGGAAGTAAAGACATGTTCGATGGAGAAGATCTTGGCCCAAACAATGTGGATGCCAGTAGACCTGGAACATCTACAAGCATTGTAGCTGACATCAACTCTTGCTCACAATGGAGCAGCAGCCGGCAGGAAACACTGAAGATGTAGAGTCACCGTCCTCTGCCAGTGCTGCCATTCACCGCCATAGAGCCAAGCGCCTTGACAAGGGCTTACATGCAAAACATGCAAAGGCGTGGTTTAGAAGGCAGGTTTTCCTTCTCTTCACTAGTCCAGACAACTGAATTTAGATCCTAACATGATGGCAGCAAGCCCAGAATATGCTCTTCTGTTCTGCCAACTAAATTTCCAGATAAACTAGGAGTTATGCAAGGAATCTTCTCCTCAGAAGATCTGTGGATCTGTGGGTTGTGTCAGGCTAACCAGCGGAGCTATCCTAGCTGGTCAATCACAATGCAAATCTTGGTGGACAACATATCTGTGTTAACGTTGTACAAAGAAGGAAAGAAGGTTGTGTGTGTTTGTCTTCCTATTGCTTAAGGCGCCATCAAGCTAATTTCTTAAGTGTTAACAGCAGAGATGCTTTAGGGAGCTGATTCTTTCTGTTGGGGAAATCACAGTGATGGATGTGCTACTGACAAGAGTTTTGCTCTGCGGGTTATAAAGAGTTTGGGACTTGACTGGGGCTCAATCCTGCTGCAGTTGTCGTTGGATCTTCTGTCTGCCTTTCTAGCAGCTGCCCTGATTCCTGGTGACTCCCAGGCGAGGAAGTGATTGTTCTAGCACAGCTGTTCAGGAGCTGGGGCAGTTTTGACTGACAGACTTCCTAGTGACAAGTCTGTCATTGAACCCTAACTGCTCAATCCTGGTCTTATGTCATCTCCAGACACGCTGTTCAGACCTGCAGCCGTTGGCATGGCTGTGACGTAGTGTAAGGAGGGAGCCACTCCCTACTGCTCCAGAAAACTGAGCTATGGAGCAGAAGAGTACCTTCCAGAAATAGTGTGTTCTTCCAAAAGGAAGAGGGTCTTATTAGCGTTAGCACCTGGAGTCGAGCTGATATGCAGGTCTATACGCGAGCACGTATCACTTCCAACAAAACAAAACTTTTTCTTCTAGCAAGAGTACTTTTCCATATGCTTTTGAGAGACTGTTAGTGACTTTGACGTTGCTATCTCTCCCTTTTTTAAAGATAAATGTGGCAATATATAATATTCCAGAATAAGCAAAATCTGTAAGCTGTTATAGGGAATTAATACGGGTCCATACTTTCCTCTTTTCCAGGAGATTGAAACGTCTGAGCCTTGCAGCTGCATCCATTTGACCACTTACAGCATCATCATTGGAACCAACAAGTTCTATGAAATTGAGATGAAGCAGTACACGCTGGAGGGTAGGAGACATTTCCTGAAGAACGCACCAAGTGGCTCCACGTATTCTTTTGGTGGGGCTTTTCTAAAGCAGTTTAGGAAAATGTTGGTGCTGATCAAGCTGGTTTTCTCCATTCTCTTTGCAGAGTTTCTGGATAAAAATGACCACACTTTGGCCTCTGCTGTGTTTGCTGCTTCCACCAACAGTTTTCCAGTCAGTATCATCCAAGTGAACCCAACAGGGCAGAGGGAGGAGTATCTGCTGTGTTTCCATGGTAAGTGTGTTGTGCAGTTGTTGCACTACAACTGCTCTCTTTGGTACGTGAACTGTCAGAAGGTACCTAGGTAGTGTTGTAAAGCTGAACAGACCTGACTCTCTAGTACCTGGTCACAAAGATTTCATGAAGGCTGTGAATCTAAAAGCCCTGAGAGAGTTGTGGCTGGTGGTTTAAACAGTAAGATGCACAGGGCGTTGGCACTAAAATAGCACTTACTGCTCCAGTCTGCTGAGGTGCTTTTGGTCAGCTTACTTCTGGCTGACAAGGTCTCCATGCCTGTGGATCAGTTGCCACAAGTAGGCTTCTGTGCCTGAGGGAAGGGATTGTACTCAATGTTAAGTGTAAAGAGGTGTTTGATTATCTTGATAAAATGTTAAGGGGTTTTCAAACTTTGGCATTCTTGTTTGGTTTCCATGCGGACGGATGAGACCTTTTAATCTTCTTGTGATGAAATAAAGAGGGTGTTATTTTTTTCATACAGCTGCTTTTGTTGGCCCTGTAGGCTAGTGTCATGGAAATGCACAGGAAGTCTTCAAAAGCCCACTTGCAGTAATTTTGGGTGAGTTAGGGTAGGAGTCTCATGGTCTTCCCAACTGTAGATTAGCTAATAACCTTACCTTAATTGGTATAGAGAGACCTAGTATGGCAGTACCTTTTGGTACTGAAAGTACTCCTACATCTATCCAATTCAATGTCAGTCATTCACGTCGCACTGGGATTTGCAAGATAGTAAGCACCCTGACCCTGCGAAAAAGCCCACGGTCAATTGCCTGTGTCCCTTCAAAAATAAAATGAGTAAAATTCAGGTTCATGCTCATGATACGACATTACTTTTATTGGCAGAGTTTGGTGTCTTTGTGGATTCCTATGGAAGACGCAGTAGGACAGATGACCTGAAATGGAATCGCTTGCCCTTAGCTTTTGGTAGGTGTTGAGGGACATTCATTTGGATTATGGAAATTATTGAAACCGGGAAGCAACCTTGCGGGACAGGTATTTTTCACTCAGCACTCCTGTTTCCTCTTCCCTGGCCCAATTCTCCCAGAAACTATGGCGATTTTCCCATGATTTAAGATCATTATAAATCCAAATGGCCAATCTTCTGAACTATAAACAAGTTGAGGAAAACTAAACCAAAGTTATATTTCCTTAATGTTCCTAGTCTGACAGTGATACTTGGAAGTTTCTGAAATAGTCAAGAATATATAACATAAGTATGGTTCCCTCAGGCCTTTCCCACTACCTAATGGGATTCTGTTAACAGTCTGTTTGTAATGCCATTTTCATGATACTTTGGTTAGTAAAATTCTTGACATACAGAGAGTTTCAAAGTAACAATTCTTCTAGCTTGCATCTCCCTATTTAGTAATAGGGTCTATGTCTTATTACAGAAAATACATTCCCTTAGTTTTCCCAAGGGGCTGTGAGGCTCTGTTGTGCTCACTGATGCTTTTTAGAAGTTTTTAATGGAGAATTTTATTTTGGTTTTCCTCCCTCTGTGATGTTCCTTCAGCCTACAGGGAGCCCTATCTGTTCGTGACCCACTTCAATTCCCTTGAAGTGATCGAGATTCAGGCACGAGCTTCTCTAGGGTAAGTTGTTCTCATTTCATTACTTTGAACAGCATGTGCTGCGAGAATATGTGTACTTCCCCCAAAAAGGTACAGTGTTGTCATTGTAAAGACTTGTTCCTGCAATTTTACCCAGAACTCCTGCACGAGCCCACTTGGAGATACCAAACCCACGGTACCTAGGGCCTGCAATTTCATCTGGAGCTATCTACTTGGCCTCCTCCTACCAAGACAAATTAAGGGTGATTTGCTGTAAGGGCAATCTAGTGAAGGAGACCAACAATGAGCAGCACCACAGAGGATCTTCTGCTACACGCAGGTATGATGAAGTCCTTGTGTTACGGTCCTTGTGCACCTTGTAAGCAAACTTTGCTCCAGATGGCTTTTTCCCCAAAATGTTGGGTGCCCTTGTTCCATTCTTAGAGATACAGGCTGGCGTTAGCCAGTCATTGTAATGCTGGCATGGAACAAGGAGTAGAGTCACCGATGTTTTAAAATCCAGAAGGCAAAGAAACATCGACTCTGTAGGGATGTGTGGGTAATNAGCCAGTCATTGTAATGCTGGCATGGAACAAGGAGTAGAGTCACTGATGTTTTAAAATCCAGAAGGCAAAGAAACATTGACTCTGTAGGGATGTGTGGGTACTCCTCCACAAATGCTTTGTGATCTTCAGCTGCTGTCCTTCTATGTTGTGAGATAGCTGTGACTTCAAAGCTTGGTGAGCTTAGATGCTATTGATTATGACAGTAAACATCGAATGACTGTAACAATCTCTAAAGCAAGAGCCCCTTCCTCTTAAATAACGAGTAAGCCTTAGGGAGACGGCGTTGGGAGGTTGTGATGTGATCTTGTTCTGTTCAGCAGAACAGTACTACTTCAGCCAGGTGAAGTCACACAGATGTGACTTACATTAGCAATTTGTTAAGCGCTTCACTAGTGGTGCTAATGTAATGAATACTCAGCTGTCAAAATATCTCTGCACTTTTCATCCTGCCTCAGGGAGGTCTGATGCTTTTTCACCTAAACACTGCTGGGTGTTTGGGGAAAGTTACATTTTTGCTAAAAGAAAATGTAACGTGAGGTTTTTGTCGCTCAGCTGTTCGCGTCCATTATTTTTGAATGACAGTAGCCCTAACAAGAGAGGTCCGCCCACATACAACGAGCACATAACCAAGCGGGTAGCATCAAGCCCAGGACCACCGGAAGGTCCAAGCCACCCTCGAGAACCAAGCACACCACATCGGTACCGCGAGGGAAGGACAGAGCTACGGAGGGACAAGTCACCTGGGCGACCACTGGAGAGGGAGAAGTCTCCAGGCCGGCTTCTGAGCACCCGCAGAGAAAGGTCCCCTGGAAGATTGTTCGAAGAGAGCAGCCGAGGACGAATGCCTGTGAGTGGTGCCAGAACTCCTCTCGCTCAAGTCAATAAGGTAAGCGAGGAGCCTGGAGAACCTTTCTGTTCTCAGGAAAAGGTGTGGAAGGGCTGATGGGACACTAAAGTACAAGAGCACATCAAATCTCCCCCCCAACATCTACTAAATCAGAGATCATACGGTGTCACTCACTGGCCCTGGGAACACCTTCCCTTGTGCTAGTTCCGTAACTGCAAAAGCAGCTTGATTCTGCAACGCGCTAAAGTCCTCCAGATCTGAAAGCAAAGGTGCATTTACCAACAGAAATCAAGTTACTGAAGACTTGAAGGGGGACGATGTCTGGAGAAAGGAATGTGGGAGCTTGCTGTGTTCAGAGTGATGCTGATAGTACTTGCCTTTGTCAGAATTATGCCACCTAGAAGCAAGCAGGCATACAGCACTTGCTCAGTGGTAGCAGCACTAGTTAGGTGATGTACTGCTGCTGGCACCTGTGCATATGTGAGAAAAATACGTGCAACTCGTAACTGTCATTTTATTTCCCTGCCAGGTCTGGGACCAGTCTTCAGTGTAAGTCTCAGCTAGACAAAGTTACTCATCTTGACCTGCAGGAAAAAAAAGGAAATATACTGAGTATATGCACTCCATATGTCTGCTGCCCAGTTACCAAAACAGCATTCCTGGGCCAAAGCTAGCTCCGCATCCGGAGACGTGACGCTTTTGAAGATTGTTCGCATCTCAGTTAATTTCTCTGCACTTTCCTGCACTCCTGTTTTTGCACTTTGTACTACTGTTACTCTTTCAAGCAGTTCATGAACTTTTTGTACTCACTTTAGTCCCTAGTAGTTCACCGAGGAAAATAAACGGGACTAGAGTCCCACCCCAGGTCTTTAATGTGGTTAGCACCCCCTACCAGATAATTGATCATAGTTCTGAGACATGCTGGGAATTCCTGATGGCCTGGAAACAGAAGGGCCAAGGTGAGTGAGTCTTTCAATAGAAGGTGTGATTGGATATTCTCTACAGAACACAAGAAAAATTACTTCCCATTAGTCCGTTCACCTGCCACTTCTGAAAGTTATTTTGTTCTCACTGAAATTGCTCTAGAGCAGCTCTGATGGGGAGGGAAGAACCCTGCTTTAAACAATCCCATGTGCCCGGCCCTGAGACAAAGTGCATTACCTATAAGCTACTGGGGTGTAAGACTTTATCCAGGTCTTCTGCATGACAGTTCACTGCATGCTGCTGCACCATCACTGGCTGCTCTCTCCTTTTAGGTTGCTTTGCTGAGTAGTGTATTGTACCTCACTTGTAAATTAACTGAAACCTTTAGATTACGCTGCAAAATAACTGTTAATTACTCTGGAAATTTGGCAACGAAGAGTTAACAAGCCTTATTCTATGACAAGAATTACAGTCACGCTCGTGTTCTCCTCTCAGCACTGAACATGGTCCCTTTAGACGTGATACCGTAGTCCTGACAGTCCCACGTTCCCCAGAGAGACGAGCAGCCCAGGGCTGGCTCCTCCCGTGAGCTGTAACTTGTCGTACAATAAGAACCAAATGTCATGGCACAAGAGGATACTCACAATGAACAGCTTTAGCGGTTACTGAACACACCTTCGCCTATGCTTCTGCGTATCTAACCTCGAGCCATTTATTGCTTTCTATTCTCTTTTGCTGTGAACACGAAGCAGAGAGCAAATGATTTTCAAAGCAGGTTTTGACCATTCAATCTGCAATAGCAACATTCTAAGTGAACAACCATGTTCTTTACAACTGGAAAGAGCAAAACTGCATCCAATCTTCCCTTGGCCACACTCTTAAACTTCTGCTAGTCCCTTGCAAGCCTGTGCTAACCCTGTTCTAGAAACCCATAAAAATTCAAATGCCTTGTCAGTGTCCTTTGGCGAGTTTCATGAATATTGTATTCCGTTCTCTTGTCTGTTGGGTTGTTTTAGATCAGATGATTTGGCAGGAAACTTGCTGAAAGTTTTTGTCTCCTGGTCTGAATATTTTGAAAGGTCACTGAGATCAGTCTTTAAATCTTTGCATCTCATGGAAGATCTTCAAGACCTCAGAAATGGGCTTGTTGAGTCCTGAAAGTGTATCTCTTGTGTCTTGTTCGTGAAATGCTTCCTGCTATAGAAATAGCTCAAAGGACTGTACATATTTACAAGAAACTTTATATTCGTAACAAAAGGGAATTGAATTGGTTTCTACTTTTTTATTGTAAACTGTGTGTTTTTCAACACTAGCTTTTTGTTTTAATGGTGGTTGTGGACAGCCATCTTCAGACACTGGAGGGGCCTCAGCTTAGTCCTCCTGCTCCCATGAAGAAATATTGTAACATTAAATTGCAATTGAAGCTTGTTAGCATAAATGAGGTTTTAGGTCTCTAAAAGTACAGGATTTTTCTTCATTACCTTTTTATTATCGACAAGGGAGGGAACCAGAGGGACAGTTCAACGCTCCACCTGGAAAGTATTGAACTTTGTTGTTGAACAATAACCAAATAAAACAAATAACTATCTCGACTGGCATGGTGAAATGAACGCTTCCTTCTACATAGAGTAACACCCAGCCATCCTGCCACTGCACCCAGCGTTAGAGGCTGTGTAATCTATAGGCGTGAAAGCTTACCAAAGAGCTAACCTTGACAATATTTAGCATTTTAATAGTTGTTATTCCCTGAATAAGTAGCATAAGTGGCTTCACAAAAACAAAGCATGTTCATATGAACTACAACAGGTGGATTTGTCCAAATATTTTACTATAGCAGCAGTCAGCTGCAAACACCTACAGCTAAATTCTGCCCTCGCGTAAGTAACTAGTGCTATGGGTAGAGGTAAGACACCTGTGAGTATCTGGGAAAACAATCTCGCCCTGGTAAATGACCCACACATCTTCAGCTGGAAAAAAACATCTAATTAACAATAGTGTGATCTAATGACAGGTTTGGGATTCATCCCAGCAGTGTACTGGTAGCAAAGCGGACGGAGATAGTTACTCATCCCACTGCTGTAATATGCTGGTGCTTTAAGGCCTAATAGCTGCAACTTTTAAAAAAAATAACTCACAAATCAAGTCAGATTGAGTACAACCTGCAGAGTTACTGTACAGCTTAACTTACACCTGCTGGGAAAACTTGCTAGATCAGACTTAAATGTAAATACATCTATTTTTAACTGAACCAGTTTTTACAGGGTCTGAAGTATTCTTTCACAGGAAGAGGTTTTTAATATTCACACTGCTGCCTACAGTAACTTAATTTGTCCTCCTACTGTTCAGTGTTTTTGGGTTTGTGCACATAGCCGCCCCCTTACCCCCAGTAAAGGGCTGTTGGAGGGTGTGTGGGCGGGTTACTAATAGCTCTTCTTACATTTTGGTCTACATGACATTCTTCATGAAAATGCTCTACATAAAACCCAAGCTGCTTGATTTATCTATTGTGCCTACTATCTGATGTATATGATGAAATGCTAACTTGTTAAATGTTCCTTTATTTCTATTTTACTGTGCACAAAGAATACTTATTTAAAGCTCATTGTTGCAGTCCTATGATGCATGATCAGAATTGTAACAAAACTAAAATAATCCAGAAACTGGTGGAGTAAAAAAAAAAATACTTATCGAGCCTTTTGATTACCAAGAACCCTGCACAAATCCACTGTCAGCTTGACCACCACACGCTGTGCTGAAATTTAGGGGGTCGGGGAGGGCCGGGAGCTCTTGTTATTCCTGCCGTAGACACAGAATGTAACGGCTTACTCAAGAGTCCCCAAAATGACTGTAACAAGTCTCTGCATCTACCTTAAAAAAATGTGCTCTCCTAGCAACAGCCACGAATAAACATAACAGCACAGACTGTGAGATGTGGGTGGGGAATGTAAGTGAGCTAATAAATCCAACCCTTGATCCAGCTTTTGCTTTTGGAGGGATTTGATTCATCCCATTACAATACAGGAACACAGTGTAATTAATCTAATTCATTCACCTGTCAAGCAGAAAACAACTTGCAGAAAAAACCCACCAAACCCCAACACTTGAAACAACAGATGACCCCCACACCCCACAAAACCCACCCCACAGCAAAACCAACCTGACCCAGCCTCCCTCCGCCTTCAGCCAGCGCTCCCACGGTGCTCCTGCTGAGAGAAAGGGCTCAGGGGGGCTGAGGCTCACCTGGACGGTTGTGGCTCCTGGGAGGTGTCAGTTGAGGGCACCAGTGCCAGGGAACATGACACCTTGTCACAGTGCCCTGCCTCTGCTGGAAGAGGCCCCTTGGCAGCTGTGCTCACTCCCTCCAGATGTGCGGTGAAAGGTGGTGGCATCACAGCACTTGCTCAGTGGGGCGCAGGGCCGCTTGCTGGGCACAAAGCCTGGGCCCCTTGCCATGGTTTCTGAGGGAAATAAACAGCATTTTGGGGCTGCACCAGCTCATGGTGCAGTGCTGGCTGCACACCAAGTGCACTTTACCCTCTGAGAGACGGCTGCTGGCTGCAAAAAAAAGAAGGGTCTATAAAATATTTGGTTCTGTCCAGTGGTTCCACAATTCCAGCACTGATGAAAAGCCTGGCGTGAGTCAGGCATATACATAATTGGGGGGAAAAAAAATCCACAAAGCTGGGCAGGAACTAATGATAAATACTGTTCAGTTTTGCCTACTTTCACCTTCCTTTCTGTTCGCTGTTTCTGCTTCTTTAGTCTTTGACTTGTGAAAAATTTGTTTTGCAACTGAAAAAGAAAATTACTAAGCTACCTCTAAGCGCCTCTCTTTAGTAAAAAAATTAATTCTGTGTCATTCAAATAAGCAACTTGTGGTATCACTTCCCTACTGTCGTTAAAAGCATTTAAGAGGCCGCGCTGCATGATGTTTGTCTGCCAATACACGCTCACATCTACTTCACTTTGAACACAGCTGAACAATTCCTTCCACTACTTGCCTCACCTCTGCTGATGCTTATCCTACCAGACCCAGCTGGGTACAAACGCCGTCACCTCCTTTGCTGCCATAGCACGGCACCTTTGCTGGGCATCCTGCAGGCCCACAGCGAGAGCCCGTGGCAGTTACTGCTGGTCCACGGTGATGGGCCAAGCGTGTCCAGCCCATGGCACACACACCACACCTGTGGCATCTACACCCAGCAAAGCCACGAGCACAGACGGGTACTGGGGCTCACCTGCCCCCAGCGCCTTGCTCAGGCCACTGAACAGCTCAGGGCACAGACCAGGACTGCAGCGCACATCACTAGAGAGCCCACCTTGCCGCTTCTGCAGTGTCTTGTGTTACAAGACATTGGGCACTAGCGCACTGTTGTTGACACCACTCTGGAAGCAGAGAACCGACAAAGAATGGCTGCGCTCAGACATTTATCTACCAGCTTACACTTCTGCATTTAAACTTCCAGGCGTTTTGACTCAGTGAGTTTACGTTTCAACAAAAGGCAATCCTCCTAAATCAGCTCACTGGAGCAGTTCCAACCTGCTCTCCCTTCTCTGCCACGGACATGCCTTTGTTTAATGCTCTGACACAACCAGCTCAAGCTTAAAAGGAGCCTCTACCTGCCCCCCCCTGCCCCCCACCCCCTCCAAAGCACACAGCCCTCCCTACAGAACACACGGCTCTGCAGGTACCAGCCCTGACCGCAGCCCTGTCCCTGACCGCCTCACAGGGCAGCATTTCTGGGGGTAATAAGCATTAGTGGGTGCAGGCTGTCCCCCTGCACAGTCTAATCCCCTGCCATACACCTGCCTGTGACACTGCAAACCATGTCCAACACACAACCACACGCTGTCAAGGAGAAAGGCTGGAAAAAAAAAGGTCTGCTTGAAGAGTAGCTGGATGGAACAAAGAGAGACTGACAGGAGGCTTCCGGCCAACACCAAGCTTCTCAGCCCTAAGGAACTGATCGCTAGAGCTTGTAAGCAATTGCACTCTTGTTCTTCCTGCAACCTTTACATCACAAACACAACCACCTCCCTCATCTTCTTCACTGATTAACTGCAAGTGGACAAAGTGTTTCAAGCTGCATCTATGAGTGAAAAGCTTGCACAATCCACCATGCCATAAAACTGCAATCAGGCAATCACAGGTTGTAAAAAAATAACAACTGACGGAAGCTGAGGTTACCAAAGATAGGAAGAATAATAACAAAGCAAGTCACCCCCTTTTGTTGAAAATACTTTATTTGTTTCTAAAGAGGCTGAAAACAAAAGCAATCGTATTTCAGAATACCAAATACTATCCATAGCACAGAACAAAGAAAGAGTTTTCAGAGAAAACCATTGCACTGGACCCAGATCGACTGACCTACTCCGGATATTGCAACAAGGCTGGTGAACAGATCCAAGGAGGGCAAACCACCCTTCCACTGAACGCTGGGCTGCTGCAGCTTTTGTCCCCACAGAAAAGACTCCTTACCGATTTGTGCAATGTGCTGTTCCCTACGCTGGGCCGGGGCCTGGTTATCATTGGCACAGTCACTGGCACTCTCGGGCACCAAAACCCAAACAGCAGGAAGGACCCAGCAGGTCACCCCCGGAGCCGGTTCCTCCAGGGCAGGCCCGAGGCACGCTGCAGGCAGTTTTGCATTAATGTTGCATTTGCTTTGGGATAAAACAGGCTGAGAGTACCAAGTACAGGCAACCTGGCGTTACTGTAATCACTTAGCAAATATAAACAGAATAAAAAGTTGCAGAGATCCCCACAGCTGTGGCTGCGGAAGCACCAGGGATTTTACACCCGCAGTCAACGCTGCAACCTGGAGCGGAGGCCCAGTCGGAGCCCTGGGCACAGAAGGCGCAGTGCTGTTGCATCCAGCACGCTGCAACTGCTTACACCCAGGGGCAAGTTTGGCCACTGCGAAACAGGTGACTGACAGTCACCTTCAGGCTGTTACTGAAGAACAAATCCCTAAACAGAATATGTCGACTTCCTTACAGCTACCTAGCCCAGCTTAAGGAAGTCCTTATCAGTGACAGCAAGAGAAACTGGTCTCAAAAAGCAGATTACTGCAAGACACATTTATGATTTACAGAAAAACCCAGCCATTAAAAACAATTGTCTTTACCAGAAATTCCACAGGGGAAAAGTTGTATTTCGGTTCTCACGAAGAGAAAAACTACAGAGCTATTCACAGTAGAAACAGTGCACCCCGGTCTACCGTAAAATAAAAATGAGCTTGTAGGTGATTGTTTTAGCCTAGAAAGGCTGATACAAAAAGAACATCAATATTCACACTTATTTCAGCCATGCAAGCTTGGAACTTGCAACTGAAATAATTGGGTGTTTGATGAGTTACGAAAGCAGTAATGGGCTTGCTTTTGCCGAGCGTTGAGCTCAAGTAAGATTCCACAAGAATCCTGAACTTTCTAGACTTTGGGCTGGCTTGTTTATTCCTTACAGTCTGCCTCACTGCTAAAGGTCTTTAACCTGTTGCTGCCCTCACATTTTTCAGCCTAATTGAATTGGTGGGTTTTTAGCTGAGCTGACAATGGGCACTGACACCTCTGCCATCTGTCTAGTTGCCACAAAGCTGTGATCTCCAAGAACTTCCAAGGTGGGACTGGAAAAATAAGGCAAACATAGGAGAACTTGGAAGTCTCAGAAACAATATGAAATGAGAGTTCATTTGCTACAGCACAGAGCAGGAGTACATTTGGTTAAGAGAAGAATTTTTTTTCTGAGACGGCACTGGCCCAGAACAATTGGTCACAAACTACTATGATGTTCATATTGGCTTGTACAGCAAAGTGGTCACGTATTTCTTCTTGTAACGATGTGTAGCACTAAGCACCATCACTCCATCCTACAGGAGATGGAAAACAAGTGAGAAACACAGTTATCCGAAAGCTGCGAGTGTGAAGAACATGCCCTGGCCTCTCACCTTGATAGAAAGCGCGTAGAGGTGGTTCAACATGACATGGTTGGGTTCAGGGAGTAGAGCAGGATCGCACTGGAAAAAAGAGAAAGCGAGACAGTGTGAAAATAACAGAACTCACAGTTTATTCATCGCAGCTGATGGGTGATAAAACACCGTCTGTAACTAGCCATACCCTCAAATACATCACACGGCTTCTTAAGCTCAACATCAACGCTTGCATCAACAAATGTGGCCAAAGTTTCAGAACAATGCAAGATCCCTCCAGGGTGAAACCCTCTGCACCCTCACTGCAACCATGAAACACACCTCAATTATTTCTGATGTGCTTCTGACATTTTAGTAGTGTTGCAGTGAGAAGATGAGGGTTTCTGGGAGTAAAATAACAATCTAGTTTTCTTTCCAATTTTGAAGAGAGACAAGGAGAAAAATAAATTTACTTCAGATGAATCCCTCTGGGCACACGTAATAAGGAATTTACCAACATGGCAACTATTCTGAAGTTTTTCCTAAACTGTCCCCTGTCTGTACCCAGATTTCTTCTCCATCTGTTCACACCCTCAAGGCCATTATTCAGCAAAACAAACTAATGTACTCACAGAAATGCCTGTGTCCTTATTCAGGATGACCTGCAGCAGGTGGGGGGGAAGAATAGGTGGTGATTTAAAGCGCTCCTCTGCCTTACAAACATAGGGCTCCTGGTGGTACGGTCCTGGGGGTGAACTTGACAACTCTGCCAGAGAGATGTTAAATATTTATTCTTAAATAGTCTGTAACAATATCTGCTCTTTATAAGTACGTTTTTACTGGTACTGCAAGTCGATTTTCACATCCAGGAACACATGGCCAGAAGAAATCAATGGCATGTAGGTACAAGAACTGCAGCAGCTGATGCAGTGCCAGAGGATCAGTCACTGCACAAGAAGTGATTTAAGATGCCTGAAGTCTGTCTGACTTGAGACTAGCTGTGAGGATGTGGGAGGTGGAGTTCTGAGGGCCCACTGCACTCCAGAACTTCACTGTCATCTCTGCCCAGCAGTTCTCCAGCAAACACTTAATAGTAAAAATTGCTCCACAATGTTACCTCCAAGGGAGGCACTAAAAACATGGTACGCACATGTAGAAGGCAGGTATTCTTCCTGTGCAGGGACGGGGCAATAGAAAGAGCTTTTCACAGTCTAAAGCAATGTAAGAAAACGTTGTTACAGCACACGGCAGGGAGGCGTCTACTAGGATCTCCTCCTGGCTTATTGCACTGTCCAAGTCTCACAAATCACACTCCTTCTCCAAAAAGGCTTTCTCCAGGGGAAAGTGGCATATAGCAAGACGTAACCAAGCGCACCTTCTGCCTCACATTCAAAGGACAGGTCTTCTGAAGGAGGATTGTCTCCTCCCTACAAAAGTCTATAAAGAATAGGTGGCAAGGTTGATCTCAGAGATAACTCAAGCTAAATCTTATTATGTCTTCTATTACACTAGAATATGAAACTTAAGGCAAAAATATCATTTTTATATTATTCTAAGATACAGCTCATTTATACTAAACTGAGAGGATATGACATATTCCTGAGCCTATGTCAGCACTGCTAAGATACATCTAATTTCTACCTCTTAACATGCAACTTCTGTGACCTCCTCAGCCCACCTCCTGAGCAGAGGAAGATCGTATTAGGAGCAGCGTGGCCTGTCAACATTGCTTTGATGTTGTAAGGTAGAGATTGATCCACCGAGTGTGCCAAAACCGGCCATTTCACATCGCACAGGCAAACAAACAAAGCACCCATGACTTCCTCCTTATCAGATCTACAGTGACCTATGTTGCTCTGTCAGAGGCTTCCTCCTTTGTGCATTTGTGATTCCTGCACACGTCCACAGGGCCTGACAAAAGTGGAGATTAATCTACACCGGAGCTTTAACTCCAGATGAAAAGGAAGATGGAATTTTTAACAGCTCTAAAAGGTGTGATATAAAATTACCAGTAAGCTCATACCAGACATGTCTGAACATTTTTGGGAGTCCACCATCAAAGCATCAAATACTTCAAAGTCAGTTTTCTTCACCTGTATGATGTTATTGACGGTACCTAGTTGGCTGGTTACTACTGGCTGGGAAGAAAGAAGATAAAAAAGTCAGAATAAAAAACTTGCAGGGCTATTAGATTCTCAAAACTACACAATCAGCATTAACAAGAATGAGATACGTTGCTTTTAAAATATGCTAGTACCAGAAATGGAAAGAGCTCCCCATTACTCATTTAGTGTTAGGTTAAGGGCAAGTACAGGATTTAGAACTGGGGGGGATGCCTGTCAGTTGAACATGCTAGGTCCTGCACTTGATAAATTCTTGGACTATAGATAAGGCTAGGATCGGGTTTGGGCTAAAGTTAACAGTGCCGACACAAGGAGCTAAGCTTTACTTGTAGCTTCTACAGGGCTTTCAGAGCCAGGCTAAGACCTGCGCGGCCTGACGTAGGACACAGTATGGTTGGTATTGCTGGTTTACTACTATAGCTAAAACTAGAATCCAGGGCAGAGGATTCAAAGAGCTAAATTAACTGCAAGGTAAACTCTGAGGTTCTGCAAGGTTTGCCAAGACAGCGAGAAGACTGTAACCAGCAGCTGTGAATGCTAGTTCTGAAGTGGGTAGGGACTGCTGGGCAGGCTAGGGTTAAAGCTCTTTTTACAGCTGAGAAGGAAGAAAAGGCCTGGTAGATTTCAGCACAATTACCGGACTATGAAAAGATCTAGAGCAGCAATAGCAACATTCTGACACAGAGAGCAAGTACAGCACAGAGAGATTTAGGCTGTCAGCAACGCTACAGTGCTTTAGAAGACAGTTTGGCACTAGACAAGAGAACCTCACCATCACTTATAAACCAAGACCCAAGAGACCTCGTCACCCGTTTGTTACAAAATCTCCTGTCCTTTGAGGCCGTCAGTCTGATGCCACCACCTAGGCCAGCTGGGATGAGAAATCTCTCTCTCACCAGCTTAACAGTCAGTTTCTGTTGTTACCCTGTCCTTCTCTCTGAGAAGACCAACTACTAGTAGAGAAACCAGCCAGTTTCGCATCTGCAGACGCCTCAATGAATAAATACAGTGAATCCAAAAAAACATTACCTCTGAAGGATCGTGCGTCCACTGCCCGTCCACAAAGAACTTGTACTGGTGCTCTCCTTCTGGCAGGTCCAGGATGGCCACAAAGTTATTGTGACTGGAATTTAAGACAAGCAATCAGCCCTGAAATATTCTGAAAAGTACAATCTAAACTGTGACAAACACTGTAATGCAGAATACAAGCCTCCTTAGCATACAAAAACTTAAAAAGGCTATGCCACATTTAAGGGAATCTCTGATGCAATCTAAAGGTAAAAGGTAAAGAATCAAACTAAGGTTAGTGTTAACAATCATTTCTTCTGTAAGTCCCAACACATTCAAAATCAGTATCCGCATTCCTGGAATGTGGATTGGCACTGAGCTTTTGTAAAGTCACCCTCATGTCTTCACATTATTTGCTAGCACGTGACAACTCATTTTATCTGTGAGACTCCTGTTGATGGAAAAAGATCAGCTTACTCATGTTTCCTTGACTTTCAGTATTTGCCATCATAAATTGCATTTCACAAATGACTATGAAATAAACGAACAATAAGTAGAAGATGAAAGCAGCAACTCAATATTTCTGAGTTACTTTGTGACTGAATAACTGCTGCTTGGTAGTTTTGATACTCCTGTGCTGTGAACTTCCTTATTCTTCAGAAGTCTTTACCAGCACTTTGAGGTGAGAAGCTGAGAAACAGCTGACGCTATGTGAGCAATTCAAACAGGCCACATAACCCCAGTACCTCTCTTTACTTCTTCTCAGGTAAGGTGTGAGCATACCATCACAGAGCTGGATTTGAAATTTCAGTTTGGAATAATGAACTTTTCCACTTGAGCGTATTTGATTCGGTAACATGATTTTATCCAAGTATCTCCTTTCCCAGAATACCTAATCTGACAAGAGACAAACCTGCCTTTTTTTTTTTCTCCAGTAAAGAGACATTTTTGTCCTTCTTTCAGATTCATTTCACCATTTCCCATCTCCTAGGCTTTCCACTCAGAGTATGACATTAAGGCCACTTCCACTGGCCTTTTTTCCAGCTCCTGTCTTGATAACTTATTTCACATTGTTCATGCACAGAACAATTGGCCTATATCATTTCCTCAGGCCACTGTGCTCCTCCCTCAAGTTTCCTAAGAAATTAAGACACATCTGCAACCATGACAATGCAGGTAGTCATTGAGATAAGAAACACCAGAAATTGGCAGGAGATCAATATTTCATGGATACGTCACCGTTGACAAACAACAGGGCTCAGATCAACAGTTAAATTCAGACTCTTTGCCATCTGTTAAGTTTTAAATTTTTGAGAAAACATTGGTTTAAATGAAATATTTACTCAGGTACAGAATTAAGCAGAAGGCCAGAGCTCTCTGGCAGGAAAAAGCACTTGGTACCTTAACACAGATTTATTCTCTCGTTCATTAGTTTACCAGCATGTATCCCAGGCTCAGAGTTTCCTAAGCAGAATTTAGACCCTTTGAGCTGGGCAAAAGCGAATGATACAGCACGGAAGTACATGTATCATCACAGACACTATGCTTAAAACAAACTTCACCTTACACACCCCAACTCTACCCCAGGTAGCAGACTCTGCACGAGGATTGTTTTGGGTCATTCATGCACGGTGCCTCGTGAGCAAATCACTCCTTCAAAACTGACACACAGCTCAACTTTCCTCCTGTGCCATCCAAGAATCAAAAAGTCAGATTCTCATCAAGGCCTTCAGAAAAGAAGCAGGAAAGTAGTACATCCAAGCACAATACCAATCTATCAACTGACCACCTTTCTCACTGCACTAAGTACTACCAGTCCACAGGGAATATCACTGACACAACAGCAGCAGTTTATTACCTCCTTGTCAGAGGAATTTTACTCCAGTTGTTGAAGGACCCAGATAAATAAACTTCTTTCCCTCCTCCAGTCCAGCGAAAGACTGTTGGTCGAGCTTGAGTGGGAGTTTTATCATTCACTTCCAGATCTTGTTGCCAAGCCAGGAATTCTTCTTTCTCCAACGGAGCCTACAAACAAAAGCCTGAATCAAAAGGAACTCTTCCCTGGCAGGCTTAGACAACCCATATTTTACTGAAGGCATTTTTGCTCCCAGGCACGATTCTCTAAGGTACAAGTAGTTTTCAACAGATAAGAGATTTGAACAGCATCTAGAAATGCACGGTTTCTAAAGTTCATTTGCACAAATTCTGCAAAGATGTTAAAGTTCTCCAAATTTGCAGAAAGAGTAGAAGGCAAAATAATTCCCCTCTCTCTTAGCTTAAAAAGAAAGTACTTGAGCTCACAAAAGTTTTCAAAATACACAGATATAAGAAGTGCGAGAAAAATAATTAAGAAGAAATATGCTTAAGGAGCACTTAAATTATACATCTCATAAGCACAAAATTTGTAGTTAGCAGAAAGTTGTCTATAGGAAACAGCTCTGTCCAACAGTCAAAATCTAAGTGTAATTTTCTTCTAGATATTCTTATGAAATATAATACACAGCAAGACATTTCTAACAATCCATCTAATACTGAGCAAAAAAACCCAGTTAACAGATCTTTCAATATGGAAAAATGTCACTGGTAACTGCAAGACCATTAAGGATGTAAAAGAAGCTGGGGCACCATACCTAGAACTGGGGAAGAGCTTTGAGCCGCTTAAATTTTAGTTTTTCTACAATTAATTCTTGCTGGAAACCATGACGTTACACTCAGTATATCTGCTTGAACATCAACGCAATGTATCTCCTTAGCATGGGAAGCAAGGGACATTGTCACTTCTGTGCGTAAACTCAATAACAGAATTACTGAAGCCTGCCAACAGCACTACAACTGGACAGCACTCCCAAGCTAGTAATGTTAGAAGACAAGAACAAACTAGCAATACCTTCATTTCCTCTGAATGGAACAAGTCTGCATCTTCAGGACTGTCCATTAAAATCTTTGGTCTATCGCCCTCTTTCGTACTGATGCCTCCTCCCGAGTTGTCACCTCGAGATGCTTTATGCCCATGACGCTCCAGTCCAGCTCGCTCACTGCTTGTGTTCCCCATTTTTAAGGACCTAAAAGAACAGAAAAAGCCATATCAGCACATGTACTTTTAAAGCCAGAACACCAATAGGCAGGAAAGCAGTAGACCTAGGCTCTGTTTCTGAGTCGAAGAGTGTAAGAAACTCTATTAACCCAAAACACTAGCCTCTTGAAATTGTATCACCCTCAGAACAAAGACACTAAATGACAATTTTTAGCTACTCTTGATAACGTGCTACAGTTCAATATCCTAGCGTCTCTGCAAAACTCAGCCACTCTAGGGGTCGACCATGTATCTAGGTATCTGCCACTGCAGGACACTGGTATTCTGTCTTCCTAAGCTAAGCGCTTGTTCTTCTGTCTTCTGAATACCCATGCACGTAACATTCTACCATGTAAGCTGAAACATCAGTAGAACTTTCTGTCAGAATGCTTCAAAACCAGCCTACTAGAAACATGACGTCATCAGAAAATAAAGTTTTCTCTGGTAGTAACCTGTGGAGGATCCTCATAGTAGCTGGCTGCGGCTATAAAGCACAAACAGCATGGTCCACTAGAGGCTTTTCTCTGGGAGAGACAGGGGCCTGCTGTGCAAGAAACACACCACTTCTTGCTCCACAGCCTGCGTGGCCACGTCCGCAGGGAGAAGAGATGAGACTGGATGTGCATGCTGCATCTTATCTGAAAGACTACTTGGAGGTGGCAAGCGGCAGCTTAGTTGTAGCCAAGGGCAGCGTAAGTTGGAACTGTATGCACAGGCCCTGCAGAGCGCCCAGGCGGTCTGTACAAGCACCTGTGTGGGGTAGTGCCCTGCTTCCCATCAGCCCAAACTACGGACACAGCCCAACTTTCTGCTGTACAGATCCCTGCTCAGCCACAACCTGAAACCAGTCCTGGTGTGCATGGCTTAAGTAAATTAAAAACTAAACAAATAAATAATTTAACTGGCACAATAAAAAATAAGCGTACGTGCAAATATTAGCTGGCCGTACAAAACTACAACAGCTTTGTACATTCCGTATCCTCTTTAAACAATCGATCCCGCGAGGCAGACTTTCGAGCAGGCCCACACGGAATGGAACAGCCGCTGAAGCTCCATCTGAACGCGCCCGTACACCTCACCTGCCCCCCGACCCGCGCCCCCGGCCCCCGCCCGGGAGTGGCTGCACCACCCCGTCCCCGTAGGTACGGCCAGCGCCCCCCCTCGCCCCCCGTGCCCGGCCCGGCCACAGGAACCCACCTCACAGCCCGCCGCCCTCCCGCCGCTTCCGCTTCCGCCCGGCCGCCGCCCCGGGTACAACCCGAGCGCGGCGCGAAGGTTCCGGGCGGGCCGCGGCCGGGCACCGCCTCCAGGCGCCGGAGGCCGGGCTGGGCGCCGGCCGTGCCCCCGGGGCCGTCCCACAGCCGGTGCCGTAGGTGCGAGGGCCGCAGCGAAGCGTGGTGGCTCTTTACCCGCCCCTGGGAGCTCAGCCCTACGGCGAGGTGTGGGGTACGCTCGGGAGAACCGGAGCCGAGCGAGCACCGGGAGGCTGGAACTAGGCCATAAAGGCATTTCTCCGCGGAACGGGAGCAGCAGGCGGCGGGATGGACGCTGACCGAGGGGTGGGTGAAGCTGTCTGTGGAACCACCAGCACACACACAGCTCGCTCTCCTCTGAGGAAGCCCCGATGGAAATTTAGGTCCTTAACTGATAAATGTTTCCCAAATTAAATTACGCTTCTGTAATTCTAACATATTTCTCGAAGCATTTCCAATTACACTATCTCATTTTACCCTCTGCTCTTCATCAGCTGTCGCTGTCTGTCTTCTACTTTTCTAACAGGCAGAAAGTTGTGAGGAGTGCAGGTTCCTGAGTCAGCAGTTCTCTTTACAAGGAAATTGTTGGGTTTTTTCTTAACCAATGGAAGCAACCTGCAAACAGACAGAAGGATTCCTACCAAATCGAACTGTATCCTTGTGGCATGCTGTTACATTGTGGGAAGAATTCTGCCAGGATAGACAGATTCACCGTGCCTAATCGCGAGTGCCCGGCTGGCTCCCGCAGTATGTTTTGAGGAACAGCTGCTCCCAGTTTGTCTTTCATGGGCAGAATACCTGGGCAGGGGACAGCCTGCCAGAGGGGGCGGGAGGGGAATGTGCGTGGGCAGCTCATCCCCAGCCCCTGCAGAACCGTCACCCCGCTATAAAATGCAGCTGTTGTTATTACGGTATTTCACACAGCTTAGCACTCTGAAATTCTTTGTCTCCAAACCCGATTGTTCTGTTGTCCCCTGTTCTTTTTTGGCCAGCACCAATGCACGTGGCTCTGCGTGTGCCGGTTATGTCTGCAGGGCTGTCTGCAGCGTAGGCTGGAGATACACGCTACCACATCTTGTCCATCACTTGCCCAGTAGGACCGCTGTGATGATCTCTACAGCAGCCAGCCACACTCATTGCAAGCAACAGTACCTTCACTTTGGGGCCCATTCTTACTTCTTTGCAATGGTTTTTGTTACTTCTAAGAACCACAGATAGGTAATAAACTACAGGATAAGGACACTAATAGCTCATGAGGCTGTGCTAACTAGTCTATGGTGGGCCCAAGCATTCTTCAGTTTAAAGTTCTGGTATTAAAATGTGATGGTTCCTCCCTATATGGTGATGAACCATCCATCTATGGTGTGCTGCATGCCAACACCTTTGGGAGTTACTGGCCTGTGGACAGGAAAGGCAGTGGACACAGGCATCTCAACCTCTTGGTTGCTGGGCTTCACCATTGCTGCCTTCTCCTCCCTCTTTTCCCCATAACTGCTTCCTCTTCAACCCTGATTCTTGTCTTCCCTCGCTGTCAGTCGTGACAGGTGGGTGTAGCACAGCCCTAGAGCACTCAGCCTGCAGCTCTTTTTGTGAGGTGCCTGGTCCCCATGAATTATGAGGGCTGCATGACATTACACTATGAACACCGAGTCTTATGCAGGGGGCTTACCATTGCTGCCCACTAAGTCATCGCCCTGCCTCCTCATGGGCACGTCTGTATGCATGGTCCTCATGCGCACTGGAGTATTATTTTCTCCTATCGGCTTGAGTGGGAGCCCAACTCCCTTACAGCTGTTAATGCAGGAGATGTGGGAAGCGAGAGATTAGATGAAGACATGCTGCAAGGGCCTGGCAGAGCTCATCCACCCACTGATTTTCTGCAACCCTGGCGTTTCGCTCTTCCCTTTAAAAGCATCTGTGACTTTTTGCCTCCTTCCATGCTCTGCAACCTGAAGGGCATAAAAACTCCCCCTCCTCCACTCCATCCAGGACCAGCCTCCAAATTCCAAAGGAAGACTACAAAATACCTTTCCTGCTCCTGCCCCTTTACATACCTGTCTTAACCTTCTTTTTCTCACTGCCAGATGAGGATGTAACAGATGGGGAGCTGGTTCACATTCTTGCATCAAGACTTCCATATGCATCACAAATGGGGTCCTGGTTAACTTCCCTAGTGAGAACATCAGAGGTGTCACTTGCCATTGAAATAATCTATCACAACAACTCTCTAAATTCCTAAAGTGCCATATCTCTGAGACGGGGGACACAGCAACAGACCACTCAGTGTTAGCCCTCACTAAGCACTCCTGACATTGGTACCAGAATAATTTGTTCCATACGTGCTTAGCTGTGTACATTGCCCTACAATTTTGGGGGATGCCCACAAATAGTGACCGTATGCATCTTCACTGAGGAGAGAAAGAATTAGGTAAAAATCTCCTTCTTGCCTCTGACACTAACTGCCAGCATGACCTTCAAGAAGACTCTTAATCACTTGCCTTTAGCTATTAGCTTTCCATCAGCCAAAGCAATATATGCTAAGTCGAGTGAATATTGCAAAATCTTTTCATTAAATACAAACTCAGAACTGCGAATTATTTTGTTCTGGTGTATTCAGGGCCCCACTTGTGTTCACTACCCACATTTCCATGCAACAAATACTGACCTTAAGTAAGCATTAAATTTAGACATCACAAAAACAAATATGAAATTTTGGTATTAGTAATCACACCAACGATGTGGATGCCCTAGGATTTATGGTTGTCTACTCAGGAAAAAGTAGTGGTATCATGGAAATTGTACAATGAATCACAACGAGTTTGAATTGCAAGTGGCAGGCTGGAGGGTAAGAGGATCAGGGGAAAATATAACTGAATAATTTTGAGTAAATGAGTAAGAAATTCCCTTAAAAAAAAAAGCACAGTCCACTTTCAGACTGTCCACATCCCATAAACGAAGATAAAAGTAATTGCTTTATCAGGTGTCAGGACTGTGCTACACCACCTCACAGGGCAATGTGAGGTTCTAAAAGGAGATGCTTGTAGAACACCGGCAGGATATGAAGAGGTACGTGGTCTCTCTGTTATTTACCATGGCACTACTCACGAGCAAACCTCAGCTCCTTTTTCCCTTACTCACATCTACCTTCTTTAATAAACATGAACTAGACCTGGCCTGACTATTAAAACTCATACAGAGCATCTTATACAGAAATTAATTTTAAGGCATTTTGGTTCTCGGCTCGTAAGATCATAAGAGTCAGCAGACTTTGTCAAAGCTCTCACAATCATGACAGAGCACTTTCAGTGCTGTACAGGCTGAGGGGTCAAGTGAAGTGATATCTTTACTACTGAGTCATTCTGCCCTCTCAGAGATATCACTTACCGTCTTTCTTCATCAGCTGACTCATTTTTAAAGAAAGTAAGGACCAAAGAGGATAGATCTGAGGTCAGGAGAGAACTATGTTAGGGGAATATACGTCTTTGATTAAATGGGGTGAAGAATGGCCTTACAAATCTTTCAGGCACAAAAAGTCAAAGCTAAACTCTCATGATAGCCCCAAGGAAGGGATGGCACTCACCAGACACTTGTGCTCTAGGCCAGAATCTCATTTTCACTGTTTGGATTATCTCCTGGAGTTGGTTAAAATGAAGATGCAATTAAGGCCCCATTGAACACCGGTTAAGATATGTGTACACAAGGCTGCCATGGTGCACAGCCTGCTCTGGTGTGCTTCCCTCAAGTTCAGTGGAGTTTCTCCTTCTCTTACCCCAGAGTATGTGTTGAAAAAGTAACGCAGTGGCCTAACGTCTCAGACTATGCAGTTTAAAGTCTTGATGAATCCATTGATATCTGGCAAAGTTCTTTTTCCTTGACATGATGCGAGCTTATCTAGCCGAAGAGAAGTCATTGCAAGTGAAGTGGAAGCTGACTCAGCTGTAGAGCTAGATATGACAAAAACAGAAGAGCCATCCTCCATCATGAGCTGGTAGATCTCATTCAGACATGCCATAAATCACATTATAAAGGACACATGAGCAAGTGCTTCTTGTAGCTTCTGTGCCACGGGGACTGAGTTAGGTGATAGCAGCAGCAGAACTTATTCTAGAGTTCAAGACAGGATAAATTTAACTGCAGAAACCTTCTGGTTAAATGTCTTACTATAACCTTCCTTTCTACCTTGTGCTCCCAACTTTGTTCCTCCATCTTTATGTTGGCTGAGTGATCTGTTTCCAAACCCCCTCCTCCTTTTAGGTCACTTCTGAATTTAGCCCATTTTGCTAGGCTGCCAGGGAGTGATGCAGAGGAAGTTGGGCAGCCTCCTTAAAGGCTCACTCACATTTCAGGGACACATGCCGTTGCTGTGCATGCAGAACATGCCGTTGCGCTTGGGAAACAGAAAACTGTGAGCGCACATAAAAATCACTCATAGACTGTTGCATCCCTTCTCAAGTCCTCTACTCCAACATAACACTGCACACCTTCAGAGACCTACTAATTAAAAATGAGATTGGAAATGGGAGGATAGTAAGAGGAAGCCAACATTCAAGTAGTGCTTCAGCCTGAAGGTACTTCCTGTGAAAGACCGAGGGCTCAGTCTCAGAAGAGCTGCGGGTTAGGTAGCAGCCATGCAGACTACCCTGCACAGGCCTTTTGACATCTCTGACTTTGCCTGGAGGTATCTCCTCCAAAGTCAGGGTAGGTTCCACATCCGTTCAACTTCCTCTTAGTTTACCCCATTATCAGGGGTGAAGGTTTGGTGATACGGACTCTTCCCTCTACAAAACTACACATTCTATAAAGGCTCCTGAACAGCTGTCAGGTAACCAGGATGTGGCTTACCAGCTTGGCCCCGAATCAATCCAGTGAATTCCTTTGTCTTTAAATCTTACTTGCCTTGGGGAATCACGTCCTTCAAATGCATCCTCTTGTGCATGTGTGCACACACAATGCACACAAAGTAAAAACTAGCTGGGAAGATAACCCAGTCTCTTCCCTACTGATGCAAAGCAGTAACAAAATCCATCTTAAATAACTGGTTGACAAAAAAAACCTCAAACAACTGGACTGATTCTGAGAGTGACAGGCACTGTGGTAGCAATCAGATACAACCTATCTCTACACTGAGAAGCAGAACACAGTTCACACTGTGAGCACATATCCAAAGATACAGGTACAAAACCAACAGTTTCTGGAGCCTCAAGCCACATTGTTCATGGATTGTGGTTGCAGCCACATAAATTGAAGAGCCAGTGCTCATCTTCAAGTCACAACCTGTAAACTCCTGGGTATGCCTGCACAGAGGCACNTTTGTGTACAACATCTGATGAAACATACACCACATGTTGTTTAAGCGTCTGGCTGACCGCCTTCATACGGCAGCAACGAAACTCCTCTTATATTTAGAAGCCCTCTTCTAAGGTTACATATCAAGATACATGCACACTGCTGTTTTGCAGAATGCAGCTGCCCTGTAAGAAGTGAAAGATGCTAACGTGATCCAGGAGCTGAGGCCAGCAATTCCAAGTTTCCATCTGTCTCTGCCTGTAATACATGCAGGAAGGAAAAGAGAGCTGGACTTCAGGCATTAGTTGGTGCCTTCAGCATGCAGGAAGACTGCATTAAAATACGGAAGCCTGGAGCAGCATTGTGGCAGGAAGACTCTGTTCACCTGCCCGGGACACAGATGTTGAGTTGAAATATGTTTTACCGCTTTTTCCCCACCTATTTCATGAAATAACATAATTCAGTGCATACATATTACAGCTTCTTTTTTTCTTCCCACCAAAAAACGGTAAGTGCAATGCCGAATAATAATGGGCCAAATCCAAATCTAGATGCAGGACGATGAAGAACAGGTAATTTCCAGGGCTTGTCATAAATAACGAAATTTGTTTATATGTGCCTCAAAATATGAAGCGGGCACTAATTCCTCAGACAACTGCATTCTGCCTTCTACACCCACTGCTGTCACCAGCGGTCTCGCTGACTTGGGCAATAAAATGTCATTTAGCTTCCCTGTATTTGATAGCTCACTTTGTATGAGTCTGTCACACCTACAACAGAATGATTTGGTTGTACAAGGACCATATTCATTTCCAGCACAAGCTGCATTTCTCAAACATGGTTGAAAATTTATGTAAACATAAATAAATGAAGAGAACTGATACCAGTACATTAGTAAAGCAAAAATAAGATTACCTATGACATAGAAGCACTAAAGGACATTAGAGGAATTGCTGCATTTTCCCCTCTGTCACATTAAGTGGTTTAATATAAAGCCTTTATTTTTATACCAATCAATAGCACTGTAGGGTAGCAACATTTATCTTCAGAAGCACTGAAGATACAATGGCTCAATTCTCAATTATATTAAAAGCAAGACTTCAAAGATATTTATGAGCATCAAGATGTAAGTTAGATTTCCAGTATGGTTTTCAAAAGCATCTGAACAAGTCAAGTGTCTAGCTCCTATTGATCTACATCCTTGTTAGGCACTTTCAAGTTGCCTATCCCTACCCTCTAGTGCCCAAACAACTTTGGAAATCTTTCTCCCCTCTTACACCACTATCTTTGGTTTAGTTTACAGTACTGGAGTTTGATATTTTGCAGAAGGATGAAACTTTTGGTACTCGCTTTGATTTTTAGTACACTGACGTAGAAAACTATTACTACAGCAATGCAATGGTGTTTACTTTGATGCCAGCAATTCAAGGTGGTGGAAATTCGACCTCTGTTACCTGCTGAGAGACCTCCTTTTGTGACCTCGTTTGACCACTTTCCCCTCATGGTAGGAAAGCCCCGAAGAGACCACCGAGGGACCATTTTGAAGAGGCCTCAACACTCTTTCTGGATGTTATTTTGAAAATAAAGCAAAGAGCTTACCTTGCTGGTATTTTGAGCATGAATTGATCTCTAGCAACTTCTGAATGCACTAGCTATAGTACAGACTGGTTGTATAGTATCACGTAGGCCAGAAATCCTGCTTTTGCTTTGATTCACTTTATTCTGAAACTGTCCAAGGGGGTAGAAAAAGGGATATTACTTCTCTAAAATAGAAGAAGCAACAAAACTTAGGAAAGACACTCCCCACGTACCAGAATGAACATGAATTAAAAGTAATTTTATTCCACTTCTCAATGACAGTTCTATCATATTTGATAATAAGGCAAGCTGCTAAAAGTCCCACAAGACAATATCAGACCATTGAAATAGTATTCAAAAACCAAAGAGGAGTTCACAGAACAGCCAGTTCTTGGGATCATCAAAATCAGTGGCAAGATTCCCACTTGGACAAATTTGATCAGTGTAAATGCTGAAGAAATCAACTGATTTCACCAGTGTTCGTGAAGTTTTATACTAGAGTAATTAAGAATAGGCGATGCATCACTGACTTCAATGAAGAACAGAATTTGGCAGAAAGAAAAGCCAAAAAGCACATTAGAAGTATAATATCAAGGCACAGAAAATACATGCTACTTCCAGGCATAAACTTTAACAGGTAAAGGTTTCTGGGAGATTTTTTTTTTTTTTAATAGGTAGTTGTACTCCTGCCAGGCATGATTCTTTTCTCGCTTGCACCTGCAAAACTCCCATGCATTTCTGGGTAGTCAGTCCAGATTTATGTCAGTGCAAGGAGAGTAAGTGTAAGTTGGCATAGCTTGCTTGAAGATGTAGTAACAATTAAAGCAAATGGAGCAACAACCGCTGAAGATAGCCATCTGTCTTAACGCTCACCAGAGCTTACTCCTTTTAACATGGTGTATTTGTGTGACAAAACAAATATATACTTTCAAATAGTTTTCAGCTAATAAAAAAAAGCTGTTCCATGCTAAATTTTCATAAAGTATTAAGAAACTGCAGTAATTTAGAGGCCATCAATTCTGTAACCTAAAGCTGTTCACTGAGTAGTATCTTAGGATCAACAAGAGTGTATGTAACTGTAAGGCTACAAAAGTCTGTCCATCTCTAACCGCATTGATATATAGACTATTCATAGCAAGATGAGAGGATGAACTAAACAAAGAGAGACATGAACAAAGTGGAACACAATGAAAGTATGTGACTTCCAAGAGGAACAGTAACAAAGGGATGAAGAAGAACATCTATTTAAAACGATCTTTTGTCAAATAAAAAAATAGGAACTTTTTACATATGTGAAGTTTAAAGAGGAAAATATGATCAGTGCAACTTTAATGCAGGACTAGAGCTAAGCCAAGGGAGTTCAACAATGAAAGACAACAAAACAAAAAAAAAATTAAAAAAATATGGATGCTATGGAAGAGAAGTGTCTCTTAAAAATCAAGTGATTGAAATCGGTCCCAGGTGGTTAAAAATCCAAGGTAAAGACCTAAAAGCTGAGGATGACAGTAGACGGCAGCCGCTGAGTCAGAATACACCCACGGCATTATAAAAATCACATAACAGGATAAAATCACAAACCCAAGGTTACGATTGTGTTACGTCAAGACTATTTTAAAGTAATACAAAAATCCTTAATGGCCTGATCCAAAAGCCACTGGAGGCAACAGGAGTTCTTCTACTAGCTTCAGCAGGCTATGCATCAGATCTTACATTGTGCACTACAGTCTAGATACGTTGGCTTTGTCTGGCTAGAGTCAGCCAGGGAACACCATGGATCCAGCATACATTCCATTTAATGAGAAAGAAAAGGGAGCTGTTAGGGCAAGATCTCATTATACATCAGGATAAAAAAGAAAATGCTGCTTTATACTGAGATTCCTTATAAATAAATAATTTTTAAAACCTGGTCACGCCATGCTGATTAACTAACTGGACTATCAGTTCATCCACCAGCAACATGCCTCTGCAGAGGGTAGGGTCAAATCTAACAGTCTGGAATGAAGGTTTCCTTCTCTTCTTCTTCCCCTCACGAGATTTACATGATGATATCTTCCAAGTACAGTCCTGGTCTTCAGATAGCATGCTGCAAAGACACAGAAATACGTATTTTTAAAGGAGGAAAAGACAGAGAGTTTGCCTGTGAGTTTAAATTATTAATTCTACAGATCTAATGGATACATTATGCCACATTAATGGTACTTGTTCTCTTAACAAACATCCCTCTAGATTAGTGGTTCAATACAATTTTGAATCAAAGAGCTAAGTTTCTAATGGCACTGGTCATCTGTCAATCTGAACTGAATTTTTAAACTGGGTTACCTGAATCAATGCAAGTTAGGATCTTTCATTGCCAGGAAATGGGCTCTTATTTGACAAAGTTTTATGAGGTCAACAGCATCTCTGCTTCCTTGAAGTGGTACATAAAACAGTCAGGCAAGAACAGTACTTACAGAAGTAGATAACTTGGTAAATACAACAGCAATACGACAGACGTTTTAGAAGGAGTGAGTAACCTCTCTTGTGCATCTGCATTAGGAAAGGAAAGATCTGAGAAGTTCCCTCAAATTCTTGTATTGGGGGTAGGTCTCAGACCTTACCCGTGGACGTACTGACTTGTCCCTGGATGCTGGGCTCTCTACTGGAGTCTGAGATACCTTCTCCATCAAGCAGCTACCTTTCAGCAGCTCCTTAAAGAGAACTCTAGGACATGAGGCACTAAACAGTAAATATATCCTGCAGACAGCATTAACTCCTTTGTTGATTGTCTCTTGGACATTACTCAGGACACCAATGGGCAGCAAATGGGAAGCAAATCCCACAATAGATTCTCTGGATCTATCCATTTCCTTCATGCACAGATGAAACAACTGGACTAGAATTTTTAATGTGGTTTGCTAAGGAAATGATGTAATCCCATTACCTCTGTGCATCTACATGCGTCTGCCCACTACTCGGCCTCTGAGCTGACTGAACACATTTGATAGACAGGTAGAGGACTTTAAGCTCTTGCGTTTTACAAATCCAGTAAAAAGAGGCAGGGTATCAAGGAGATAATCAGTTAGTGCCCTTACTGATAGAAAAGCAGCAGTATGAGCTCACTGGCTAGGTGGGCACCAAGAATTAATGTGGGTAAAAGACAACAGGAATGCCTTGACTTCAGACTTTGTGCTCTATCAGTTACTGGCAGGTCAATCCCTGCTGTGAAAGGCTGGTAAGCCTTCCTTGACTTTTTCCCCCCTCCTATGGTGAGTTACAGAGAACAGTATTGCAATATAAAGATCTGGAGGCTTCCTGTTGTCTTACTGGCTGCCAGTTTATTTTGTCTCTGAGAGACAGTCACGCAGTGAAATGGCTGTAAAGGCTTTTGAGAGCATCAGGAAGGGGACAGCAGAGATATTAAAAATAATCTTGCATGCTTTTTCCCTCTGAAGAATTATTTCTAAGTTAGTAAGAAAAATGCATGTATACATCTGTCCCTGGTGCACAGTCTGAATGCTTACTCCTTTTCCTTCTTATGCTTGATTTAAAAAACTACTGATTATGAAGCAGTATACGCTAGTATTTTCCACACAGCCTGGCTGTCTCTGTCTTCCTTCGAAGCCATGCTGACAAGGTGGTATTTCTGTGGCTTCCTTGGGGTGAAGTTCTAGATCAAGTGAGATTAAAGAAGGGGTCAGAAGTTCACACTCCTCTACGAAAGCATTAAAATATCATAATGGGTTGCATGAAATTCCAGAGTGGCTGCACACAACTACCCTTCTCGCATAATTTATTACCAGAAGATAATTCTACCCTGCCTGTGGTCCTGGGGTGCAAGATAAACAAAGACAATAAACTTCTGGTGTGAATTAAAAAAAGTCTTGGACACTGGTCCATTGGCAGGAGTTTCTTGCATTCCTTTCCTTCAGCACTTTGGCTACCCCTCCTCATACCAAAACTGTCGCTATCTCAGTCAGAGCTCTACAGAAAAGCTTGTGTCTTTACTTCAGTCTAACACTTCTTACTAGTTCTCCACATTTCTAATTGACTCATTCCCACTTGCCTAGACTGCAGAGAAGCACTAGAGAGGTGCACAAAAGACACGGGCTTTATATGATATGCTTTGCAGCTCAATTGGGAACCAAATTCACATTCTGCCCTGAGCAGCATTGTCAAGTGTCACTCAGATACTAGACATAGATAGAGTATGTCGTAAGAAGCTGCCTATTGTTTCAGACTACAAACAGGCTATGCAGCAAACCCAGCAATGGAGTAAGAATGAGTGATTCCCATGGTAACATAAAGTAGAATATGACATGTTGAAATCCAGTTAAGAAAAGGATTTGGGATATCTGGGGTCTCCTTCACTTAATTAAGGAGGTTCCAGCTGAGGATTATGTTTCCCTAAATCTTGCCAGTGGGACTCAAATGAAATCCAAAGACAGAAAACATCTTGTGTTATCAAAAAGCAAAAGAAAACAGAATTTGGAATCTGCTCCAAAAATTTGGAGACCACTCTGAAAACACAGATTGTAAACTACTGGAGAGCCCTCATTCACTGACATAATTATTAGCTTTTGCTGATCAAAATACTTAGGAAGAGACAGGAAGGCTGACTTCAAATCCATTCAAGTCAGTGGAAAGGTGACTAACAGGGTTCATGAAGGAGCATAAGAATAGTGGTACTGGGTTGGAGCAAACAGGCATCTTTGCAGCATCTGACAGTGACATGTTACAAATGCCTAAAGGGACTGTATAAGAAAAGGCTATGTCCAGGGCGATATTTCTCCCTTTATTGCCTTCCAGCTCTGGCAATCTGCAGCTTAGAAAATTTCTGAGCCCAAGATTATATCTACATCTTTGCATTTACGCCTTTTTTTTTTTTTTGTAACTTCACTCTTTGCTGTTTCAAATCATTTGTATTTTTTCTATCCACTGCAACCAGAAGGAGTAAGTCCCACAGCTGCATTGAGTGTCACGTGGAAAAGTACCTCCTTCTTGTTTAAAGCTGCTTTCTTCTGATACCCCTTCATCTCATTCATAAGAGACAACAAATAATCACTCTTTATTTCACTGCCTTTAACTACTGTTTCCTAAGCCTTTCTTTCCCAAGCCAAAGAGATTGTGTCTATTTTGTCTTTCCACATATAACAGTTTTTTCGTATCTTGCAGCACTTCTTTTTGTTTTGTGTGTACCACATCTTTCTTAAGACAAGGACATCAGAACTAGAGGCAAGATTCAGGATGCGGTTCATAGCTGAGTGTCGCCTGTCATTAGGTATCTTGCCTTTTACTCTCTAACCAGGCATATTACAGCAGATTAAAGCCACACGCAGGCTATGGCACAAAGCTCTGCACTGTTTCAGTTTGTAGCGATGTCTCCTTATTGAAGACAAATATGTCCCTTTTCTCACTGCAGTTCTTGATGGACAACATACTTATGGGCACATATCCAAGGCTAGACTTGGTGGTGACACAAATACTAGTTTAAGTTACATGTGAGCAAGAAATGGAAGTGTAATTCAGCATTCAGGACTGGCAAGGTAGGAGTGCAGGAGAAACTGACCGGAGAGGGTAAAAGTTACAGAATGGAGTAAGAATAAATTTGACCTAGTGTGGAATGGGAGATAGCCCTGATTCAGCACACATGGCAGCTTAACAGTGATTCCTCAGCATAACGAGGAACACACCAGTTTACATTGATGAAAACAGACAAGTTTTATTGCTGGGCTGTTAACTACAGCAACGTAAGTGACAGCTTCCCTTTGTCTACATTCAGGGTCATAACTGCAGAACATAGATGGTTCCTGAGTGCTGGGTGGGCCCTGTTCCAGGCTATAAATATACCTATATGTATCACTATATATCTTAATGTATGTTTGCTAAAGATAACACGCCAGTGTTAAAGACAAATGAGGCTCTCCAAAGCAGCTGTAGAAACCCTGAGCTGGCTTAGCACTGAGTAAATCTTCAAAATGAAGTCAAGGCTGTTTCTTCCATGCAGACATAGGTGTCACCTACTGCTATTCTTGTGCTACCATTGCTCTGCAACTGAATAAACCAAAGGAGGCATGCAAGGAAGCTCAAGGCTCAGAGCCCCCTTTTTCTGAAAAGTGAAAGGGTCGTCTTCTTCCCAAGTCTACCAGTATTATTGAGGGTACAATGTCACTGTTAGTTCAAAGCAGGAATTTCTTGCGCTTCCTCTCTGCAGCTTCTACCATTTCTACCCTCAATACCCCTGACTACATGTTTTCCTCCTGGCTGGAGGAGGAAATTCCTTTCCTGAGCAAGATGGAACACGTAGTAGGTTTTGGTACTGAAAAGCCAGAAGAGGAGATGTGGGAACAATTTGATAATTTTGGTTAGAATTTTGAACAGAGCATGTGGGTTTTGATACTCAGAGGCTACTGAAATTCAGCAAGTTAGGCACTGACCTCATTGAACTGGTCTTCTAGAAATACTGTTCATAGAGATGAACTACTTTCCAGTGAATGCTGAAGGAATCTAGGTCCAGAGATGAAGAAGCATTTGAGTGTTCAATTCACAGTGGTTTCAATGAGAGAGACTCAAGAACAGCAAAGCAGCTTTTTAGCAATTAAGTTGTGAGTTTGCACAGAAGGAGATGCAGAAACTCTGTTGAAGACAGCAAGGGACTGCTCGGAACTGTGCAACAGTGGTGGTGATAAGCCACAGGGCACCACTCCCAAAACTGCTGAAGCAACTGCCTGTCATATTGGATACCTTGACCCAGATGGAGCTTCAGAAGGAGGATGTAGCTGTCCAGGTTGCAGCTACAGGGAGTGCCTGCTGCCTCTCTTTGGAGATGGGACATTGGTGGCCTTTCTGGTGGGAGCTGTACTCTGACTGAAGCACTTAGTCTCCGGGGAAAAAGGCTTCAGAAGGTGAGCGAACTGCAGACCATCGGGGTGTACAAACAGGAGACCAACAGGGTCTTCACAGACACTTTGAAGAGGGGAGTACCTGAGCTCCACAAAGCAAAGGATGAAAAACTAAAGACTACACTTGAACAAGAACCAAATAGAGGGTTCTTCCCTATTGTTCCCATTCTTCCCATGGTTCTTCCCCATGATGGGGAAGGCCTGAAGTTTGTGACTTATGGCAGGAGAAGGAAGGTTCCTTCTTGGCCTGCAGATCTGCATTTCCAGGACATGTGTAGCCAGCCCCCTGGTAGAAGGTGAGGAATTGTTTTGAAGGAGACTTCAGAGCCATCTGAGCCTGAACCAAGTTTCTGTACCAAGAGGACAAGTTGTGTAACAATCGATAGAGATTCCCTCCTGCCAACCTGACTTGGATGTCTCAGGTCTGTTGCTTTCTGGAAGCGCCGACCTGGGACATCGTGGAAGAACTCCTGAGGCTCATCCAGCCCTCAAACTCATTACACCTTGCATCATTGATACTGTCAGCAGAACCATGGATAAATCAGAACGAGCTAGTGAAATTTACCAAAGGGTTTATGAATACTCAAGTAACACCCTCTGTGAGAAGCTTTAGCAGTCATGGAAGAACAGGTAAAGTAGTAACACAGATTAGAAATGGAATGGTAGGATGGTAAACAACAAGCTCTAGGGATAGATACATAAGAATACAGAAGGAGAATAAAAGGGGTTGTTCCCAATGGTAATTTGCAATGAGTCCTGTTATGCTTTGAAGACCAAAAGAAGTCAGAAGGAATGTCAGCAGGAGCAACTGGGTAATACGGTAGCTGATGAATTTCATGTGGATAAAACACACCGTAATGAATCCTGGAAGAGTCAACATTTTCATAAGTAATGATGAAGTCTAAATTAACTTTCAGTAAAAATGCATGTGTAGGTCAAGGAAACATAAAATCTGTGCATAATAGTAATCACATAAATCAGTTACAGAGTTGACTGTCATATTATTCTGTTAAGTCTATTTTGTACTGTCTTACTAACATCAAAGCATATATATTAAAGTTAGCATAGAAGTAATTTACACTCACTTCACATTAGCAGAGTGCAAAGTGGCTGTTAGTAAACGATCATCACCAAGGTACAAATGGGTGTGAGATAACTGCATGGAGCATGCAATGCCATCCACAGCAGCAGTACATGAAACTCAAAGACAATTTTGTATAAAATATAAATGTCCAAGAGTAAGGCAACAAAGGAGACTCAGGCAGGCATGGAGGGTGGAAAGGCCAGTTGGGTGCTCCTGTTCACTCATTTTCACATCAGAAGACTAAAGATTGTTGCTCCCATCAAACGCTTTCTTAGATGCAAGGGCTCTTTGGAGGGTGACAGGTGAGAGAGGGAGCGGGGGGAGTAGTAAAGAGACTGGAAAGCCAGAGCGTAGGGTCAGTCCAGTAAACCTTGAGGCCTCACAAAACTCAAGGTACCATTTGGCCAAGAGCCCTCTATGGAAGCTATTCACTGAATACAGAAATTAACATCCCAGCAGCATGATGAGGGTTCCCAGGCACTAGGCAATGCTTCCATTTAACAGACATTTTTCTCTTAAAAACAACCCCAAACCAATTTAAAAAATCTCAAAAGACAAAACTTAAGAAAAAACCAGTCATATTATCCTGATTTACTGCTGCTTACTTCCTTGAGGGTAGGAGAGAGGTATTTGCAAATACTAGCTAGATGTAAACTGCTAACTACCCCTAATATCTGACAGTGGGCACAAAGAAGCATTCACACATTCAGCACACAGGGTCCTTACTGTAGCGGAAGTAAAATGTTGCCTACAACTAAATGTAGGTAGTGTGTCCTGGTTAATGTGAATGCTTCAGGTCAGCGTTGTCTGCCACTCCTCGTGCTGCCCTTCTCTCCTCCTACTTAAAAAAAATATTGAGCTGCTATCCTTGTCTGAGAAGTGATGAGTAAGGTAGCAGAGGCAACAGAGGAATTTACTGCTGCTGTCAATTACAAAACTTGGCACACCCAGCCTGAAGTGACTTAGTTTTGAATCTGTGAGGGCCGAACAAACTGAACGCAAGCTGAACCAAAGAGAGATTCACGCTTGCAAAATGCATGGGGAATTAATGAATATATAGTCAGCTTCTGATTCTGTGGAACCATCCACTAATAACCCACAGAAATGGACCCCATCTCCACTAACTTCCCTGCAGTTCAATATGGTGTACTTCAACTTTTTGTCTGAAAATGTTGTACATGTTTAACCAGCTACTCCATTCCAATCCCCAGAGATGTTTGCATTTCAGTGGTGTGGTGATCTCTGTTTACAGTTCATACGTAAGTTTGTACCGTGCACTGAAAGGCTCTCCAACAAAGAGAGCTGATAATAAATTGATTTAAGTTGCTTATTTTAATGGGAAGTGCACATTACTATGGAGAAAAAAAACATATTGTTGCAGAACCTTAAGAAAGGATATCAATACCCTAATTACTTTTGTCCTCTTTTCCAAATAAGGTTATAATCCATCTGGATAACCACTGTGTATACAGAGATTCATTTGTCGAGCTGCTTCATTATCGTTCCAGGTGTACAAAAGCAGATCAATTACACAGCACTGAGAGTGAACAACCTTCTCTCACAGCAAGCCAAGTCAAAATTACATTTGTGGTCACTTTTGATATAGTTATGGTCACCTTAATATCAAACAGTAAAATAGTAATTGACTGTTGTCTTCTCCTTGCAAAGTTAAAAGATATGTTGGACAGATTAGGAGACTGAAAATTAGCACCTGGGGACTCTATTACCTGAAGTCTAAGGATCTCTATGCACTTGGTCTTGCAGATGGTGAAACTAACGGGCAGAAAAAAACCAAAAAGCAACTGGCGAAAATTGGAAAAAACCTATGGGAGCTGCAAGAGTTTCTAGAAAATCCACTGCTGCTAAGACACAGTTGTTTGCCCTTAACCACAGACAATAGAATTTTCTAAATTGCAAAATAAGTAAAAATTGCTCCTTTGGAAAACATGCATTCATCCCTAAATTTTAACATTAGTAGATACTTCTGACAATTTTTAGTTTTGTATTCTCAAGCCCATGCACAGAGAAGAACTGCTTGCATTGGAACTAGTAGCATTTTGCTTACCGTTGTGAAATGAACTACGCAATAGATTCCAATGATGACAAGGCCAATGATAATCGATGCAACAGCAACCCAGAGTGCATTGCGACCCAGTCTTTTTGACCCTTCTATATCTCCTTGATTATAACTGTTTAACGCCTGTAGAAGAGAAACAGAGAGTTTGTGACTTTTTTAAAAACAGAAATCCGTACACAAACTAATGTGACTGCTTTGAACTAAGAGTAAGTTCTGTGCACTTTGGTGCTGTAGAAAAGACTTTAGAAAATGGCGATTTACTTTGTAAAAATAAACATCCACTGACAACAGTCCAAGGTAGGTAGTGAGTGCAGTCTTCTGTTCCACTCATTTTCAGTATATTTCATTGCAATTACAGCTCTTTTATTTTCAGTGGTGACGCTATACTCATATGATGAGTTTTCTTGTACACACCAGCATAAAAGCTGTCAAATCAACGCCAATCCACCCACTTGCATAGATCAGTGGCTTTTATCTCCGGAAATATTTTTGTAGTATATGTGAAGTGTTAGTTAGCCACTTCAATAGCAGTGACATAAACTCTTATGCTTTATAGGACCATAAGCATAAAAATAAGCATAAATAGGCTGCATTTTTACAGAAAGCCTCAGGAAAACGTCTTAAAAAAAGCTTACTAATGTCCTATTTTTCCAATGTTTTACTTTTCAAAACAAAGTTTGAAGAATTAATAGGTAGTTTGCTGGTGGTGGGGGAAAAAAAAAACAAAACAAAGAAATATAAATAATCTGAACAAAACATCCGAGTGCCATCTTCACGGGCTAGAAATTCTGTCCCTTTGCATTTCTGGAACACACTGATAATTATTATCATATACATCCTGAGGTATGCATCAGACATACAGATATTATCCCAACAGACTTGAGTTTACCTCTATCCACCCATGATTTAGCAGATGCTTTATATTAATTACATAGAGAGGTGGGATAGGGCCACTGATCTTCTAGTCTTTTGTGAGACAGACTGTAGGGTTTTCTGAATTAATTTTTGTTTTAACCAGACTATATATTTTAAAAGAAAAGGTGCAATGAAGGCCACTGAAGTATTCTAGTACATGAGTCTAACACAGTTTGTATTAACTTTTTCCCACGAATAAGATGCTATTAAAGAATTTTAAAAGAGTATTATTACTAAGAATTATTTTGTAATATCAGGAGAGCTTGAGTTCATAAACCATGACGTTGAGTCCGAATTTCTTTATCTGATTGCACTATTGAACTATCTCAGCATACTTCCTCAGGAAATCAGGTTAGTCATAACCTGTTCTTTAGTATCTCGTAAGTATTCAGCAAGTTTGCCGATGACACCAAGCTGTATGTTGAAGTCAACACGCTGGAGGGAAGGAATGCCATCCAGAGGAACCAGGGCAGGCTTGAGAGGTGCGCCTATGTGAACCTCATGAAGTTCAACAAGGCCAAGTGCAAGG
>RSEF01000015.1:12309444-12387548 GCA_003993805.1 Himantopus leucocephalus
GGGGGGGGGGGGGGGGGGGAACCCGAGACAAACCACAAAACAAGTAAAGATTTGCTTCCATCATAGTTTTGGAGTTGGTGAGGGAAAGTATGATAGCCCGCACCCAGAAAGCAATGGGCTCTGTTTCTGCCATTGATGTAGGAAAAAAGAACTTTTTACCTGCATGGAGCTTCAGCAAAATGGAGAGACTTCTGATCAGATGAAGGCTGGAGTTGAGATTTTGCTCTGTCTTGCTCCTCCTGAGATCATTTCATTAATTAAAGTTACAGAAAACAGTAAGGTGTGTTCAGAGCTTTATGAATGAGGTACTTTTGTCACTGGGAGTTTTGCAATTGACTTGAATGGAGCCACAGTTTCCTGTTTCTGGATGTCACCCTACAAGATAAAATGCAGCCAACACAGTAAAGACATAAGAAATATAGGTACAGTATCTTTACTTTCATAGACATTAATAATCTCTCAGCTGCACACCTAGAATATAATGTGGAATGAGAATCTGCTTATCTATCAAAATGTCAAAAGAGGATTCTTTAGGAAAGAGCAAGAAATACCAAAGTTACATCTGCTTGCCAACGTATCCATTAGTGTTCAGGCATAAGCTCTTTGTAGCTGTAAAATCTCTGATATGTTTGTTCTCGGGGGACTTTAAGCACAGTCACCAGACAAGCTCAGTAAACACAGTTCGCATCACACCACACAATTACTTTTAGGATTGGTTTCGGTAGGGATGGAGACCATGGATGTACCCTCTGCAAGGGATCAGCATCTTCCAAGGCCACTCAAGCATTTAATCTATGAGAACACTTTCAGGGAAACATTGTAATGTCTTAATGAGTTTGAGTTTGTCTGCTTGTAGCTGAAACACAGACAGGTAAATAACAACCTATTATCAGGCATGTGAATGAGAACATCCAGCTCACATTGAGCCATTAATGTTGAACATAAACATGCACAACAAAGCTGCTGGCACAGCAGGTCTCTAGAGAAGGCAAAGCTGTGTGCAGAGATTAACTAGGGAGACTTGAAACTGAGGATGTAGATTCTCACTGTCTAATGTCAGACTTTTAGTTTAAGTGCCTTTATGGGGGACCTCCAAGAGGCTGATTCACAGACTGGTGGAGTTACCAGTCACATCACGCCAACAACCTGCACTAAATCTTTCTCTGAGGACCATGTAGGAGGAATCTGGGCTTGGTTAAGTTGGACCATGTGAATCCCTTCCCAGGTCTCTCAAAACACAGACCTAATAGTAGAACCTGGGGTTCCTTATGTGTTTCTAGAAACAGTAAAGTTAATTGTTCAAATGAGGCTGCTAAGGGATACTAATGGATTGTCAAGAAAGCAAGAGACAGGAAGTGGTGAGATGTGTTGAGCTACAAGAGATATTATAGATATTCAGGGGCAATTTGTGATAATGAGAGCTCATTAAGAGGTTCTTGAGACAAAGGTTCTGTCATGAGGCAGTTATTGTAGCTGAATTTAGTGGTTTGTTTTATGTAGAAGATGGGTTAAAATCCAAGAAGTATATCCTGTTAGGACAAGACTAATTAAATTTTAAATAGCACTGACTTGTAGCCACTTCCTGAGGTAAAGAAAAAGGAGGAGGTATTCAGCCAACAGTTTGGTTTCACAGACTGCAGTGATGGAGGGGAGTTATATCCCCGAGAACCTGGGCAAGGTTCTTACCTCAGAGGGAAGAACAACTGTGCTGAGATGGCTCAGCAGAAAGCTACGAAAATTATTTAAGGCCATTAACAGAGTTTTAAGATGTAGTTCCATGGAGAACAATCATAAAAATAGCCCTCCAAGAGAATGAGTCAGGGTACCCAATATTCTTGCTTACAGCCTTGCACTTCAAGCTGAGTCTTGAAAAAGAAACTGATCACTCTGCACAGAGCAGAGATTTTCCTGGTGATATGAATAAGGCAAGATGCTGGATAAATTGATTATTGTAACGGGCAAAGCAGATAGACTAGAGACAGAACAGTTTCAGGATTTTTTTTTTTTTTTAAAGGTTTTCTTACCCTGATTTCAGAGAGTGCTATAGCTTGACAGCAGGATTTGTTGTAAGGCAGAATATGGTCTCTCCACCACACTTTGCTGTATTGCTGGCTAGTAGGACTCTCCTCAAAGACACGTTCACAGCTTGCAGTGGCTCTGGAAAGAAGTTCCAGTGTCTGCACACAAGTCAAAGTCTGCATAAAGATCAAAAATGGGTTTAACACTCAGAGGTTGTTTGGGACTAACATGTATGTCCAGACAACATGATACAAGGAGCTTCCTCATTGCTTCTCCACAGCATTAAGAGAGTAGATTCTCTGCAAATCCTGAGCACTATGAACTCTTCTCAAGTGTAGAGTCACACCAGAAGGAGCTGGTAGGACCTCGTACTGGCCAGAGAGACTGGTCAGATGGGCTAGGCTTCCCTAGCTCAGTGTAAGGTGAGGGAGACATTTCCAGATCACAGTTCTTGCTGGAACAATGTGGCAACACATCACCAAACTGGCCTTACATGGGACTGTTTGATTGGCACAGTCAATCCCTATGCAGCAGAGCAGGTGACATTCAACAAACCTAATTTCAGATTACACCTTCTGCTCTCCTATGGCAAAAATGAGCACATTGCTCTTTCCCAACTACTCTTAGGAAAAAAGAGAGTAACTGAAAATTTTTTAAGAGTGCAGCGTGCCCAACACAGACATAGTAACTTGACAGTAATGCAAACAGTGTCCTTCTACAACAAACTATCTGTTATTTCTCAGCATGGTCATACAGCTGCCTATCATGGCCTCTGTTTTCAACCCTTCTAGGTTATTAAGCAGAAAAAAAGACTATAGAAATAATAAAGGAGAACTGTGAGCAACACTTTTATGCTTTTCCAAAGAACTGTTGTTTTCTGGCTAGATCATGGACTCAAGCCTTTCCAAATACAGCAGACAAGATGTTTGCAGGAACCTTTCTTCACCCAGACTTAAACTCCACTTTCAGGGAAGGAGGTCACAGTAACAGTCAATGGCCACGTAAGGCTCCAAGCCGAGTTCTACTTCTATGAAGAAAAAATTCTCTCAAGCATCTTCCAACATTTAGCCATACTTTATCCTTCCTGAGAGAACAGTAAACCTGGCTACCCAAGGGAAGAGAAGACCATAAACTGGAAATTAAGTAATTCAATGTCTAAAGTTCTCATACTGTATCCATTGCACAGTAATTTAAAATTCTTCACATACTTCATCACAATATCTCATGATTGTAAAAACCATCCCTGTTTTACAAATGGAGCAAGCAAGCCCCCAGGGATTGAAGCTATGTACACACAGCAGGGCTGGTACTTCTGTCACATAGCTCCATGCTCTGACTCTCCCCCTTCCCCAAAAGGGGGATCACCTGGAGATGGGACACATGAGATTGGATAGAGGCCTCCCATATTCCAGAGAGTAGTATTTTAGCTTGCTTTAATAGCTGCTTGTACATAAATATTCTTCTACAGGGAAGCAGGGGAAAACTAATCCACCCTTTTATTTTTAAGGACAATTCTGTATCTGGTCATTCTGGTCTTGACAAGTATGTGGGAATATCCCTTCTCTGCTTGCTGTTCATTCTCATGATTGTCAGTCCATTTAGCAACACTTCACAAACTCAGAGACGGTAGCTATGAAGGAACAAAGACAGAACTGCATTATTGGTTCTTGTTGCTAGTAAGTTAGAAAGAAATCTGTGTCACCCAAGCAGCTATTGGAGGGAAATGACTCCCTGTCTGTTCCCAGTCAGTGACGCCAAATGAGCCAGTGTCTCCACCTTTTCCTCTTTGCAGGCTTACTGCTAAATCAGTCCTTTCTTCTGTACATTTTGTACATTTCAGTGTCCAAATTTGCTTTGCACTGATAGGCCTTTGCTTAGAAGCCTCTATTTATAGTGAACTGAGGTGAACTATCTTTTTTACTTCTGCTTGAACTTCAGCTGAATGTTTTCTAACATTCATTTCTTTTTTTTTTTTTTTGGAGGCCTTAAACCTAAATACCTCCACAGTTTGGGGTTTTCAAGTTTTGGACCAGAACACTACGCCTGGTGCTTATCGTTAAGACAGAAGCCATATTTTTGATTCTATATTGCAGTTAGAGTTGAACAGAAGTTACAGAGGATCCTGAATAGGGGGAGACAGAAGAATGGCTCCGAGGAAACTTCTTATTATGAATGTTTACATGACTGTGACATTTCATCCTGGACTCAGAACAAGGAATAAAGAAATAGCTTCAGTGTGATGGCAGTGAATATACTACTGTTAACAACAGAAAATTTGGATAAAAATGGAGGTTATGTTAATGACAAACAGGTACAGCACATGACTAAGCAGTACTAGGGAATGCAGGACTATTACAGTTTGAAGAAGTGCAAAGAGAAAGAAATCTATCGTAACTCATTGTGCTGGCCCCAACACAGCTGTAAACATGAAGGTTTACTGGCAGGCTTTGGGAAGCAGCCATTATTCTTTTGGGTTTAGATGTTTTGGTATCTCCTAGCTGCTGCTTGGGTGATTATGTTGTTTGTATAGTGGAGCTTGTAGACAGGAGCAATCTGTACAGGCACGTTGAAAGCACTAAACTTACTTAAGCATGAAAAGAAATGAGAAGGGAGAGATTTGGGAGGCTGCTTATTGCTACCTATCATGTAGTGATTCAAAATGAATATTTGGATCAAACTGTCAACATTATGCAAAGGAAATTGTTGTAACAAGCTATGATAAAGGCAGTTGTTCCTAGCTCTGAAGTAAGTTTCTCTTTTGACAGTATCACAGAATGTTCATGAATTCCATTCAAGCAGTGCTTGACAATGACAAAAACCTGCTTATCCAGGAGACAGAAACTAAGCTTACTTGAGGGCCCTTAAATTCCAGTTGACTTAGTGGGAGCCTAGCAAAAGTGTTAATTTATGAGGTTGAATCAGATAGGTACAGTTTACTGGTTTTCATACATGTTAAATGTTCACACAGTTATACTTCTAAAACAGGGGGCCGCTGTATTATTTACCTGAATACTGTAGTCAAGGAGTTACAAGACTAATTTTGACTGTGATTTCTCGTGGAAGGCACAGTAGTGGGTGGACTCAAAGACAACGGAGATAACTTGTCTGAAAATTCTTTCTTTTCCATAAGAAACTGATAAGAGTCAGTATCTGTGCATGGCACAAATGTTGAATGAAGACGTCTATCCGCCCTTTAACTCTCTGCCATAAATAAATGAGAACATTCAGGAATCAAAGGCTAAACTCCTGTTGGCTTTTTTTTTTTTGCGCCAACTTGCATACATTTGCATCACACTGCACTTCAAGAATTCATTTAGACCTTTCCCTACATCTGTTCATATCACTGTCATTATTTCTTCTAGTATATAACCAGTTAGGGCACAACAGGGGCATGTCTCATTTTTCCTGCTTTTGAAGTGGACAGAGTTTAATATGTGGCATATTAAATAGTAGAAAGTTTAATGGCTGGAAGGATGCATGTTCCCTTCCTTAAAAATGGTGGATCAGGATTCTTTTTGCTATCGTATTTCTGTGGATATTACTGAGTCAGCAGTGTCTGTGGGGCTGATTCTACCACCGGGATTAGTGTATGCTGATGCTGTAATAGGTATTGTGAGACAAATGCCTTTCTAGTTTAAACACAACTTAAAATTTTACCCTTGCAGCTGTACACTCTTGTTTTTCATTTTGGACTGTAACTGTGGGCTGTGGCTTTGCAAACATCAAAGGTCCGTGAAGAGCTGTTAACTTTGGTAAATTATTCATGATAAATAAATATGTGAACAGGGAAATGTTCAGATAAAAAACCGAGTTTCCTTCACAGTCTGAGATTGTTTTTTCATTTGTTGGTAACCTTCTGAAGTACTATCATAATCTGCAGCCAATAAGTAAGTTGACTGTGCAAACCTGCTAGTGCTTGAACACACGTGAAGATGTCTTTATATGTTTTTCATGATCTATGTTTCTCCATTCTATCTCCTGGCATCTGACCTGTCTGATTTAGTCACATATCAACATTAAAGGATCTGTTACGCCAGCTCAGACAGCAATGGGCATCTGCTCAGTGCTGTGGGTGACCTGCGTTGTGCCGTAAGGAGCCCTTGTTTTATCTCAGCGTTCCATTTCCCTGCAAATGAGTTCACGTTCTTGGAAGTTTTTCTCCTTGTGACTGACAAGACAGTCTGTTGTAGGAGTCCTTTTGTAGCACTGAAATGGCAGGATTTATCTTACCTTACTTTAGCCATCTGAAAACAGAGCATCACAGCTCAGCTAAATCAAGTTTCCTTTACAATCCATGTGGAGAACTCTTGCACGCCTTAGGATTAAGTTAGGGAAGACGAATCCCAGGCAGAAATTTTGCTTATAAGTCACTTCTGAAGCACCTTTTGAGTCCACTACCATGCTAAGAAGTGTTCTTAGCTGCTGCGTTCTGTAGCGTGCCTGAAAAGCTAATAAATTTAAGCTGTGCTGAATAGAAGCAGTTGCAGAGACTAAAAGCCCTTGCAAAAAGAACATTCAAGCCTCTCCTCTAACAAAGGAGCCTAGCATACATGTCCTACATATCCTCACTACCTTTCTTCTTGGGCCAGGTGGCTCTTCCTCAGGTAGGCTTGTCCCTGGTTACTATGGGCCTGTCTGGGATACAGGATGACTGGGTGCAGCCAGTATGCCTGCTACTTGACAGCTAGGCAAAGACCAAAAACCATCGTTCCGCTGTTAAGTTTGACTGATCAGGGACCGGGACATGCTTTTTGACCAAAGAGAGATAATACTCAGGGATGTACCCAGTGGTGCACACACGCTGCTGGCATTAAATTAATTGCTGGTGTTGACTTAGTTGCTTTGAGTCCGGCTATCACCCTGCTCTCTTCTTACACGTTGACAAAAGTGAGACTTTTTCCTGAAAAAATCCCACAGACCTTAGCATGTACTTACTGCCTGACTGAACTCACGTTTGGATTTGCCGCTCAGAGTTAGCAGTTATTAAAACTTCTAGATATACTTATGTAAGTTTGATTGTGCTCTGCTCATGTTTTGCAAGGGACTGAAATGTTAGCAGTTCAGTTGAATGTATTTGGAATATGTTAAAATAGACTGATTATGTTTTGAAACTTTTCTACAGGTGAGAAGTGTAGTGTTTTTCAAATTTAGACCTTCATCTGCTAAGAACGTTATCACACCCTGAGGTTTCAGTGCTGGTTTCTGGTGGACAGTATCATTTCTGTAATCTAATTTAAAATAATGTTGATAAAGCATTTATTTAAAATATATCATAAATAAAACATTTATTTCTCTGTCACTGTGTGTGGGTAGCCTATACTATGTTCAATCTAATTTTACCTGTTTTCTTCTAGGAATAGGTACCAATAGGGAGTTTAAATAGCAGACACCTCGATTATATCTTTCTTTTCAATTGGGTACCTAATTTTTCAGACTTCCTGCTATGAGAATTCATTTCAGATGTGGCTGTGCAATGCAGTGCTGTAAACTCACCCTTTAGAAATATTAATGAACATTTATTTTCTAGGAGTCCCCGAAAACATTTATAACCGACCCGTTAGTTTAAGAATTTGAACGATTTTGCCAACTTGAGTGGTATTTGTATTATCAAAGAAATTGCAAACTAATTTGTACTAGCAAATAACTGAACGTTGCTTTTTTAGAATAATTTTCATAAATTCAAATGTTTATGAAAGTGTTTCAGGATTATTTAATATTATTTTATATTCTATTAAGGCATTTGATTCAGACAGTGAATTTAATTAGTTCTTACTCACCCCACAGTCAGTCTGGAATCTTTTCATAGATTCTCTTCTCTGGATCAGCTCCAGCTTCACACAATACAAACAAGAGCAAAACACAGGCATGGCTGTGCGTATCGTTCTGTGGCTGGACTAGGTCAGTTATGTTACTTACAAGTAGGGTAGGGCTTCAACCAAAAGGCTAAATGCACCCATTAGGGAAAGCTGGGATCCGGACTCAGATCTGAACTTGTATGATAAGCTGAATACTAATTGTTCTATAAATAATTAATACACTTAGCACTTTTCCATTGTGTAGCATCCCATAGGAACCATCTCTCCTCCTCTCACACATATACACATGTACTCTTCTTTCATTAAGGATTCCCAAATACAATAATTAGAACAGTCATCAAATTTGGATCTGACTGATCAATGCCACTCCAGATTTATTTCAATGTAATTGCCGTGGTCTAGAGCGCACTGGTGAACGTGGCCCAGAACTCATTTAACTACTAAATCAGGAAATCATTTAACGGGAAAAAAAAGCAGTTGAGACACTGTTTCTGGGATATGACATCCAGCAGGAAATAACCTGGATGTAGACATAACGGGACATGAGTCTTTTTCCTAATTTGCACATTACATTTATCACAATTCCAAAAAACCCTGTTCAAATGTATAAACTCAGTGTTCATTTTTGTCCTGTGATGTCAAACCAAGTTGCAGTGCAGATAAAAGCTCCTAATTGGGTAGACACCAGCACATCAGACTGACAAATATGCAAATATCCTACTGTGGGACAGAGCTGCCATGCTATGCTCCATGGCTGTCAAAAATCCAGACGCAATACTATCACAGGAAAAATGCTCCTTGGACAGCTACTCAGAAAACTGAGCTAGCCACGTGCCTCTAGCCAGGTGGTTTCTCTTAGTCCCCTCTACAGCTAACAGCAGAAGAACTGCTTCTCCAGAAATGACCAGAATCCAGAGTACTTACACTAACTTGTGTGGGTGTAGCTACTTCTGGATTTCTGTGTGGGTGAACGGCTTTTCATCCCCATTAGCTATAGAGAGGCCTGTAACTGTAGAGAAAGACTAGCCAGCTAGTGTTCCTTGCCTATGACTGAGAAGTCTGACTGCCCATTGATAATCCCCCCACAGTTTCCATACTAAATGATTGTTTTGTTTAATAGTTACGGTATTTTCTTTTTACACTTCATGCAAGAGAAAATATGGTCATTCTCTTGTGGAATTTGGAGAGGGCTTTTTTAAAGTTGAACAATATTCAGTACTTGCTTACGTACTGGATTCTTTTTACAAGTAATCAAGTATTTTTTTTTCAGCAGCAAAAGCTTGCTTTTTTGTCATTTTTATCTCAGCCACTTAGATTATATGGGTCACAGTTCTTCCCCTTTTCCTACAACAAATGGGAACAGCTGGACATTATAATCTTCCCTCCACACTTTTTGTGCAAGGTTTTCATTATAGACCATACATATTTCCCTTAGCTGCAATCTGCCCTACTTTGTAAACATAGTTTGAAGAACCATAGGTAGGAAACAGCCTCTTAAAGGCAAGTATTTGTTAGAATATTCGGAGAAGTGTTCTAATAAGCTATCTGTGCAAGACAATGTTTTGATGACTGTTATAGTAATCTGGCAGTAGAAATAAATTAAGATGCCCCAGTTGTCAAGCATGATAGGTTCTTTTAAAAAATCCACTACAATTTACAGCACAATGACTAAATCCATCACATATAGTTGGGTGCAATTTATAGTGTAATATACTAAAATATAGCCACCCTAATAAAAAAGCTATATAAATCATTTAGAAAAGAAATAACCATTTGCCAGAAAAAAAAAAGAAAAAAGATGTCAACAAAGAGAAAAGGCTTTCTTTTTCAGCTTTTCCCTACTTAAGGGTATAATCCTGCCCCTCCAAAGTGCACTGCAAAAGTCTAGTTCAACAATGGAAAATCAGAATCTTGAAAACTGACAGTATTAATCAGGACTGACACCATTGAAAATAACGTAATTGTGGGGCTGATGCTGTAATCAGTCTAAAACCGGCAGGAGATTTGTGTAGCTATAGCATTCCGACTCCTTTGGAAGGCATATTCTGATGGGAAAGAGTTAGCTTTGAGGTTGCTCTGCTTTGTGCAAGAGCGATTTCTTTCCCTTCCAGTGGAATACACCCTTTATTTCCCTTCTCAACTGCAGAATAATCTAGGATCTGCTTTTTATTTCTTAAGACTGCACTTTAGTATAGAAATGGCCACTTACCACAAAGAGAGTCACAGTCAGCTGTGGTGGCATCCTCAAAACATGGAACTCAGTGGCTGGTTCAACGGGATGAATGCTGCTGTTTCCCTGCCCTTCTGGCATAGCAGCAAAAGAGTATTCCTCGCTTCTCACTGTTGAAAGGGCTTCTGAATGAATTTCCTTTCTGCTTCCTGTTACCCTGATGAATAGACAAATACAACTTCAAACATGCTACGGCAACACTTGTATGTTGCACTATTACCCAACAGTCTCAACTTCTCCCTCCCTCTCCAATTTTGTCATAAAACACAAGCCTCAGGTAGACCAAAATGGATCTACATCCCATCTTTGACACCGGCCAATGACAGATGATTAAGTACAAGAAACAGGGCCATTTCAGGGTGTTTCAGGCCCCAGTACGTCCTCCCAGCTTCTCGCAATCAGCTGTTCATGATCTTTTCAAGAGGTTAGACATTGATTTCTTTCAGCCAGTAGCCAGTTAAGTCAAGGAAGCCAATGTTTTGCTAAAGAAAAACAAACACACACCCAAATACAAGGCTGCAAATTTAAAAACAGGAGGAAATTACACTTCCTACTCAGAAGAACAGAGGGATGGAACAAGCCATGCCAACCCTTATGTGGATTATAACAGAAATGGAGAGGGAAAGATGTCTGCTTCCAAAAACCATTCTTACAGCTTCTCTAGATGATGATCTTGGTGGGCTGGTTAAGGCAACCTTCCCTGATACAGAGCCTGCTATTACTTTCAAAGGTGCGATTCGGTTCCAGCCGAAGTGGGAAAGATTAAGCTTTACTTCTGCTCATTGCACTCCAGGCAGTGGATGAAGAACAGTCCTATCTAGGCCTACATTTGGTATCATCATTTCTACTCTGATGATTTAAAACAGCTCTGATATGATTTTCCATAAACCAGCCCTTAATAGTACTAAATCATTAAGTTATTACTCAGACATGCTTCCCAGTAAGATGGTCCTTGAAGGGACCTCTGAACCTTTTAGCATCCAGAAAGAGAAAATCAACTTCAGCAAGAAGAATGGGTCTGTAAAGAAGCCTCTCTGCCACTGAACAACTGAAAGATTTGTCCAGATCAATGACCTCATGCCCCTGGTACAAGTCCAGCACTCATCCTTCTTTGGAAGCTGCTTTTAGGCATATGAGAAGAAATCTCAGAGATAGGAAATTAAGGCTGGTGTATCTGAGAATCCTTCCCAGCTGCATTCCTTCTGTCACACCTTTTTTCCCTCTTTGATCACTTTCTTTTGGTAGTTGGTCAGCTTTTTATTTTGTGTTTTTATTTTGCTTTGTGTAGGCTTGCTGCATAGCAAAAAGTATGGCTACAAACACTATTAGTGCCTTGAAAAAAAGACTGAGCTACTGGTTACAAGATCAGCCTTTGCCCTTGTAACAACCTATTGTGATTTTACAGTAATCGGTACTCAACAGGGTCAATAAGAACCTTTTCATTAATCTTAACAGGAGCTGGTCCCAAATATCCTGGGGTTTGTTACCCTGAGCTGTTATCTTCTGCAATGCTACAACAGCGATATTTATTAAAACTTAGCAAAAAGAATGGCTGTTATTAATGCGTGAGGCCAAATATAGTTGCATCTCTCTAACATGCTGACATGGTGCCATTAAGTTACAAGACAGCAGAATAGAGTGGTGATACATAAAGCTGGAATTCCAATTAGAAAGACGCACCCTGACTTTTGAATACCCCTACAATGATTGTGACATTTACAATAAAACAGCCTATCTCCAAGAAAGACAGAGATGTTTATTTTATAAACCCCATTTATAAGATGCTGCTTTTCATGTCCAATATAAAACACAGTGGGAGTATTGTTGTTAATATAACAGGATGGTTGGCTTCTTTTCTACCATAGTGAAATCCTTCCTATGAAAACAGAGTAGAGATGACAATTTCAGAACCATAGTGAAGTCGAAGGGAAAGGTAAATGGTGAAAGAAGCATTACTTATTACTTTAATTGATGAGTTTTCCTGTAACGCTTGTCAACCTAATATCCAAGCAATTCTCATGCAACAATAATTTTCTGCCCTGCCACTAGTGAGATCCAGGAAAAAATGTTCTTATTTCAGTTTCAGAGATGTAGTCTGAGGAGGGTGAGGTTTGGGTGACACTGGGAACACATCAGGCAGCGGGAAACAGGATCAAGATTCTCTGTCTTAGTTCAGTGTCTGAATCCCCCAAACATCCCTCCAGTGCATGAAGCAAGTGACCAACCTAAGCTTGCAAGGTTTGTTTTGGCTAATGGAATTCGTGAATGACTGGCCCATTAGCTGAAATTGTAAAGGACCAGAACAGAATGGGAAGAATGATGAGCAGACAGAACAGTAATCCAGCAGCTCTATCACACACTCTGTTGACCTTTAGCATATTGCTTGGACTCTTGGTAAATCCATCTCCAATGTGTTAAATGGGTTACTTTGAACCTACCTTGCAAGGGTCTACTGAAGCAGTGAGTCGAAGATTGTGAGATGTTCGTGGAAGTATTTGGGAGAATCCACGATGTCTGCAGGAAAACCAAAAGTTTAAAGAGCTCATGTCTTCTCTTAAATGGGGGTAGACCTCTAATCTCTTTGTATCATTTTATATTGGCAGACAGAGACTGAGTAGGGTTGAGGATCTTGCCTGAGGAAATTGTAACTTTGTCAGGAAGCAGGAAAAGGGAAGCTGGTATTTTGCTCCAGAGGAGCTCTTTTCCACCTCAGAGTAAAAGAAGCAGAACAGTTTTCATTAGGCTGGTACCAGAGGAGGAGAAAAGATGATCTGTTTTCTTTCTAGAGGAGCAGTCCCTTTTGTTACCTGGTGGCAACAGGAGAGAGAAGAGCCATTGTCAAACAGAATTATACATAAGATACTTCATAATCCCACAAAAACACTACAGACCCTAACATTCAGCATTGACATCCTGCTTTGGGAGCTCTAAGACCTGCTCAGACATTAGCTAATCACACTTGGCACAATCATCTCATCTTACATGCAGGCAGACACATTAGGTCACATGGTCAGCTGGTATAAAGTTTTGATTTCAGCAGGATTGCTTGTATACTCCAGCTGAGGACAAGCCCCTTTGTTTCTATTTCTTATGTGTAAGGAAAACTCACAACCTTTTGTCTGCAGTTCCATATAGTGAGGAAGGACCAAGATGAAGGTTTCACCTTGTGTAACCACAGTTCAATCAGGAGGTCCCAAGATACTAAATTAAGGTTTCTTTTTGTTTGCATGTAATATCACCTGTTACCACAGGGTAACACAGCAGCGCTGACAGTGAAACTTGACTCAGTTCATGGTGAAGTGATCCCAAAAGAACAGCAGAATTGAGGCTTCTCAAAACCCATGGAGGGCTGCAAGGAAGTTAAAAGAAATGGAAGAATACATTGAACAGTGGAGTTGAGGTCTCACAGGTCAGAATGAGACCTCATCCTGCTCACCTGGCAGAAGCAATGCCACCAATTTCACTGGGCACCATATCAGTCCTATAGTTTTGGAGGGAAGTTGGCCACTGGATTTTGAGACGCAGGGAAAGAAAAGCATGGACACAGGAAAATATAGCTTCACTACCTGCACAAATGCTAGTTTATCACTGCCACATATAGGATGGGAAAAGTAGGAGCACAACAATTTATCAGTGTCTGTGAGTTCAGGGATATCATTCTACTGTTTTACCCAGCAGAGTAATAGCAAACACGTGCTAAGGTAACTGGGGAAAATGTATCTTCAGATTAAAACCTGGGAAATGCATCTAAGGATGCTTTGTTTTTCAATATTGATTTTAATAAGGCAAGAATTAATCCATAATCACAGAATAACTTCAGAATAAAATCACTGCAAAAATAAAACATCCACATCTCAAAAAAGAATGCAAAAAAGAAAAGAATTGTCTTAAAGCTCACACTTAAAGCTCATCCCTGTGCTTGCGATATTTTTTATAAAGGAGAGCTACAATAAAGACCAAACAGAGACAATGCTATTTATTTATAGCTACTCAGTATGGGTATACTGATTGATGCTTGTTATACTGTAGGTATTGTTAGAGGAACATCTAAAGAAATGACCTGACTTGTGATTAGAAACTCAGTCTTCATCCTACATGGTTAGATGAGATTGCAATTTGACGGTGAGTCCAAGACATCATACAGGAAGGAGCAACAGTGTTTAGCTTTTATTTTCTATGGCCAACTGTGGCCGGCAGAGCACTGTAGAGGGACAAATTTCAGGTGTTAAAGAGTGGTCAGTGGGACTTCCTGAAGGTAACTCCTCTTCCTAGTGTTCCTTGAAGGCAGATCTCAACAGGCAGTAGTGTTTCGCTTGAAGACAGTTGTAGCTGGAAAACCATTTCATCTGGCCGTTCGATTAAAAGGTGGAGGACTATGTACTGAGAGGGCTACTCTTGCCTGAAACCACTCGCTGAAATCGTCTTCTGGCATCTGCACAATACTTTCACGTACAAACTGAAACAGAAAAAGGTTCTTTCCTGAACTTTCGATTTCTGTGTAAGAGAGATAACGTGGGAAATATGACTATTGTGACAACAGAACAAATGTAATAGTTTCTGCAGTTAGCATAGTGTTTTATATCACCAAAACATTTTTAATGCAACTTTCAGAACAGCTGGATATGCTCTAAAACAAATTAAAAGGAAAACTCTACAATCTCCATTGCAATTTATATCCTGAATCCTTCCAAGTCAAGTTTTTGTGTTTTAAACTTGCAGCTGTCTTCTACCTACCACTGCAGTACATACATTAAAGCAACTTGAAGTTAAATATGAACTTCACCTGGAATCTCTGTCAGTGTTAGCCAGGCCATATTCAGTGATGCTCTTCTTGCTCTTAAAATACAACAGTTTCCTTTATCTATTCCAGTCAGAAGGAGCACCAAGGTCCTCCTTCCCTTGTGGCTATTTTTGAAAAATATATAAATAAATAGATAGAAGATTCAGCTACAAGCTACACTCACGTTTTTCTCTATTACTGTTGCACTAATATGAGGGATCAAAATGCAAAAGGAACAGAATGGAAACAGCAAAGAAATAGATCTAAAAACAGCAAGCAAAAGAGGCTTATATGTTGAACATTAAGGCGAGGCTGCCTCTCTGGTTAGTGACTATGCAAATCAGGGCATAAGCCAAAATGGCTATTTTTATAAGACGTCAAGAAAATACAGGTAGTCTGATCTCGACATGTTGGGTGCTAAATCTTTGTCTTCCTAAGGTATGATAACACTCGATATACTTAAGGTGCACAGTAACCTGCTGCCTCTCAGAGATTTCTGTTGCTCTTGTAATTAGGGGAAATAACTGTGATGAGAACAAAAACCACAAGGTGGCATCATTGCCATTTTTTGTAAGTTGGTTACCTGCTTAGACTACACAGCAGTATACATTCTAAATGTATTCTCTTCCCTTTCTCGTGTCCTTCCTCTTCTGCCAATTGCTTCTAGAACTAGAGTTGAGCCCAACAAGCAGATTTATTTTTTTTTTAAATGTTGCTGAAGCATAACGAAGATATCCGCTGAGTTCCTGGATCCGTGATGTAATACATTACTTGAATAGCTCATGGATATAACTACTGGGAATGACAGGCCTTTTCAGCACACAAGAAGTTAATGTTTCTCTTCAAGTATCCTAACAATTTATGACAGATGTCACTTTCACTGTGGCAGTAAATAAATCAACAATGCCATAATATTAAGATGATACTGATTGATAATCCAATGCTTGTCATAACATCTTTCTTCTGAGGAGTTCAAAGTGCCTTGTAAAAGGTGAATAGTAGCATCTTCATTTAGTAAAATCCTAAATGATTTCATCTAGTGACTTTCCACTGCAAGAATTTCACCCGTAGGTGCCTGCTCTTCCCACCCTCATCACACAGAGAATCAAGAACTGGACTTATCTCACCTCCACAGCTGCAGCAATTTCTGGAGAACACAGCTCCCACATCTGTAGATCAGCCAGAGCCTTAAGAAAAGTGTCTGGATGAATTTTCAAGTCAGGAGTCTTGCCATATTTTTCCAGTTTCTTTAAGATTTTCTGTACATAACGATCACTCCTCACAGACTCTGGGAGTCTGGCAAGCAATACAGGAAACCTTCAGCAGAAAGAAGAACAGCAATAAAAGAGAAGCCATGGGAACAAATGCACATCTGATTAATAACTCTGGGTTTGCCTGGCATTACTGCCACTTCACTGCCTCTACAACTTCCACACATAAAATGGCTCTATAGGGAATGCAATACTCTAACTGAGTGAATAATGTGAAAAAGCTTTACTTTATTGGACTTGTGCACCAATTCCCTTTGCAGGGCACTGAAATAGATGCTTCTGCATTTTTTATTTAAATTTTGGATGACAAACTTGGGTATGTAAGGAAATAATAAAATCCTAACAAATGTTTCCATTTTACTATGGATTCGTCATCTTCATCTTTTCTCTATTTATTTTACCTCTATGGATTTTCCAGTGCAATCAGTGCGTGATCTGACACACTTTCTGACTCTCTTTACTACCCCTTTTCCCTGTGCTATCATCATTCTCCTCTCTCTATGTGCTGACATAAAACTCACTGATGTAAGTGCACTGTAACAGGCAGTCTTTACCATTTCACTCTGCATATAGAGATTCAGAAGGAGAATTACACATTACAATAAAAAAAAAAGCCTCTTGTGAAAAGACTGCCTTTTTCTTTTAATGTTCTGTATAAATTCTGCAGTGCTGCTTTGACAGTCCTGGAGTCTGATGTTCCAAACCTTTCTAGACTGTGCATGACCAGGGTGTGCTATGGCTTTCACTGCAAAGGGCTGAGGATATGGCAACACATCAGCAGGAAGTGCTGCCTCCCTCCGGTTTAGGATACATGTTACTGGGACAGCAGGAGGGGGTGAGGAATTTCCTCCTTAAACCAGTAAAAAAGGAAAAACGTAGGTTCTCATCTTCTCTAGGGCCAGTTCTACACTGCTGGTATGGATATGGCTGTATAGCCAGCTCCTGATTATCACCGGCTAGATTACCCAGGTTACCATAATCATGTCACACACAGGCCTTTTATAACCCATCCATGCATTTGAGAAAAGAAGCTATGTTTAGCATACTCTTATATCTCACTGTTTTTTTTAATATTATTTTGTTTTTTCTCACTTCATGAGAGAGAGAAGACAACTAGACTAACAGCACGTACTAGTAAAGTGTTCCTGCTGTGATTCAGCTTTCCTGGCAAGACAGTGTTTGAAACAGTATGGGAAAAACCAGCCCTGTTGTAAATGAAACAAGTGGTATGGTGAAAGCAATTTCTCTGTCATGACTTGTGTCTCCACAAGGGGGGGGCAGAGATTTCACTCTTCATACCCCTCATGGACAGCACTTTGCAGAACAGGCCTGGCATAGAAAGCTATACTCATCTACCATAGTCAAAGCAAGTCAGCCTTCTCACTATGGAAGCATGATTTTCCTATGAGAGAACAGAAGACTTGTAGTACTATTCTTGCATAGGGGGAAAAGTAAAAATCCATATTGGTATAGTCTCCTTTATACTTATGGAGCTTTGTCCAAATTAAGGCTTCTTCTAGCAGAACTCTAAGTATAAAAGCAAAACCCCATCCACTTCAGTTTCAGGGCTTATTTACATGCAGGTCTTAAATCTGGGGGACAGCTGGAGCATATATGCTTGACAATTAAAACCAGAATTCTGCTAGATAGGCCAAGACTATATTTATTCATTAATGCATGACTGATGTGTTCCTGATGTGTCCTGGGCCACCTACATTTTGGATCTGAGATTAGAAATAGACTTCTTGTTATCTCAAATTACGAAGGACAGAAGGCTTACTAGCACGGAGAGCAAACCAGGAAAGGCTGAAAAAACCAACATCTATGCAGTTTGCATACTCTGTAATCCCATGTCCACGGAGTTCTCATGGACAGGGCAGTAGGGAACATGCTGTGAGCTTGCTGAGATATTCTGGTAGGCTATTTCTAGTGTGTATCTGGAAAGTGATCACTGGATACAGCTAATGTCCTTTCAAACATAAAACACTAGTAGTTGCTGTACTGGAAATCATTTAGGTGATTACTCTATTTGCCCTTGTAAGCGTTGCAGTATTATCCATGTGCAGTTCAACATTGGCAGGGAAATACTTTGCTTTTTAACATGGATGGACAGCTACAGTCAGTCTCATTTGCCATCAGTTTTAGTACTGCCAATGTTCAGTTCAGTGAGAAGTTGTGAATCTAACGCAGGTACATTTATACAATATCTCTCATGTTCAGGGTAGTGTGTTTTATATATTTCCTGGTGGAAGAAGTCTCCTATAAAGCTTTGTGCTGGGGAGGGTGTGCAAATGAAAGGACTGAGTGCTTTTTGCTTAATATCGCTGGAAAGCAACTCTTCATTATTCCCTTTCTTACTGTTTCCAATTAACCTATTTACTGAGCAGGCTGAGATCTGCTCCTAGAGATCATATCTGTATTTTTGTTGCTACCAGTTTGAAAAGACTGCATTTGTAGCAACTGATTTAATCATTTCTAGTGATACTTTGCTTCAGGGAGAAAGAAAAGAAAAAACTTTTTGTACTAAAGACAGAACTCTGGCACCCTGACCATCTCATTTGAACTGAGGGTTTCTATGCCTCCTTACCAGTTTAGTCCATCTTCACCATGTTCTCTTTCAGCTCTCATGCCCAGCTGTCTTATTCTTTCCATATCTCTTCTGAAATACTTCAGTTGTTTCAAAGCCTGGTATTTTTGACAACATCGCTCTTCCTGCCTCCTACAAAAAAACCAAACCCTTAAAAGTTAAAGCTGTGTTTTAAATACTACCATACTTCTGCATAGTTAACTGAGACGATATTAAGGAAAGCAGAAAACAATGAATGTGATGAACACATTGTATGTTCAGTCTGTGGACACTAATAACAATTTCTGCTTTTGCAGTGTTCTGTACAAATTAATATTTCTACAAACATATTAAAAGTGCTTACATTTTATATCAACTCTTGGCTGTAGGTAAGAAAGAAACTTCAAAATCAAAACATTTAAAGGGAAACTCTACCTCCACTTTCTATCAGGTATCCATTGCTTGAAAACAAACAGAATACTGTACAGTGATTTAGTGTTAACTATTATTTAAAACACAACAGAAGAGAGGTGGAATAGAGTGACATCAGCTAGAATTTTGACTCAGAGATTGAGCTGGTATGCATTCCTACAAAAAGTACTACTATGTTATAACAAAAATAAACATATGGTTTTCTTTCCAATAAATTACTTATACTATATCCTGCCAAAATAAGGTTTCATCTCTAAATGCTGACTAAACAGAATACACTTGTGTGGCTGTATGGAGAATGGTAAAATAGCTGCAAGTAGTAAAGTTTCCACCTGACTTGTCCTTCCATACTGCAGGATGCTGGAATGATTAGTTCCTTATGCAGTCATGGCAACTGCTAAGGGACAAAAACAGGGACTCAGCTCCAGATAAGGAAAGCTCTGGTGACAAAAAAAAAAATAAATCTAAGTACAAAATGGAACAGGAGAATGGAAAGAAGGAGGAATTGAGAGGGGGAAAGAAAACTGTGCCTGTAACACTATTCAGAACAGCAATGTAGAGAAGGATCTTGTGTCTGATGCTTATGAGACAAAAGAATATGCACAAACATCACAGATGACTTTCTGTGTGAAAGGAAAAGGATGACAGGCTTCAGCTGGTCAACAAGTTAGAAACATCACTGATCTGGGAAAAGGCCTTGAGAGAGGACATTGCAACTGTTACTATGAGACGAGTCAAAATAATGCTGAAGAACAATACAGTGATCCCTGAACTGAAAACACAAGATAGCAATATAGATTGTATGTGACTGAATTTATTATTTTGTCTTTGGGTGAAAATACTGTGATGTCCAAAGTAAATATAGCCAATGTTTTTACCAAAATTGTTTCCAGAAGAGTCATTCAGAAATATCCCAAAACAGTGCTGTGAATACTTAACCTGTAATATACTTTTTGTACACAGTCATAAAACTTTCTATCATCATCCCTATATTCTTATTTTAATGTCAATCCATATAAATGCATCTTTAAAAGGCCTGAAGACAAGTCCTAAATCTGGTCAGAAGCAAGGTGTGTAGTATTTTAAGAGTATACAGAAAACAGTCTTTTCCTACCTCTCAAAGCGCTCTAGAGTATCATGTAAACAACGAGCTGCTTCTTCACGTACTGCTGTGAACTTTTGCCTCATATCAGCACACAAGTTAGATTTGCTTTTAATGAAAGAGCTGATATAGCAGCTGCAACAGAAACAACATAGAAAACTCAAATTAAAATCTTGTGGTAACCATTTTGTGATAAGCTCCTGTCTTGCTCAGAACATACAGCAATGTGAGCCCATGTTAAATTTTGAGATCTCCTTATTTTCAGTAAAAATCCAAATTTAGTATCATAGTTTAGTTCAAATTTATGAAAGAATTTTATGAATAAAAAATTTTTAAAATTATATTAAATTTGGATTTGTACCATCTTTCATTCCAGTCTCATCCTTCCAGGAAAATGCCTTCACATTGCACTGAAATGTATTAAGTGTGCTGCAAGGTTTCACTGGCCTCATGTAATAAAATGCTCTCTGACATTTGCATGCCAAATGCTTTCCACATATAGAGCTGAGTTTATACAGCACAATGTGCTTCAAACACAGATTTCTACCCTTACCCCTGCCTTCTGGGCCTCTGCTTCCTTGACATTATACTCTCTTTGTCCTTAATGAATGGCATCTTTACCCTGTAATTCTTCTGAGGCACTGGCAACAAACTGTAAGACACAACAAGGTTTAAAATAGCATACAGTATGCCTTCCCCAGAATGTGAACAATTCTACAGGTGCTGATAAAACATTCTTAGTATTACAGACAAATACTCAAGGGAAAAAAATGCTTCAGCAAAGTCTAATTGTAAGAATGGTTTGTCATGTTGATCTTATAGCTGTGGAAACCACCACAGAGCTGAGTAATGAGGGAACATATCTAATATAAGGTTAGCTGGAAAAGTTACAGACAGACTACTGAAAAATGCAATGGTAGAAACAGAAACAATCCTACAGGAGTAAGATAGAACATCGCTTTTTCTACAAAGCTGCTGGAGCATAAGGCCTTTTCTGTTTGCACAGGCAAGATTCATGGGGCATTTTCCAGAAAATACATACTGTTTGCACAGCCGTAAAATGGGCTATTTTGCCACCCATGCCAAAAAATAAGTGTCATCTGAATTCACCAAATGCTGAATTCAGTTGTTCAGGGGAAAAAAAATAAAATAAAAAAAAAGCATAAGCTCTGTCCTAATGAGTTGCTTCTCCTAGTCATTCAGGTAGCATACCGCTGCACTGCAGTCTTCTTAACCATAGCTTCTTGTTTATGGACATCTTTTGACACCTCTTCATGAGTTATCTGGATGACTTTCTGTAGGGCTGATAAAAAAAAAAAGTAAAAACATGCCAACTCAATAGTGCATTCCTCTCTCCTTGCAGAGAGGATGCCATATATGCTGGCCTGAATGAGTCATCCTAAAGAAACCTTATATTTAGTATTTCTAAAATTTAAAGTTTCTTAAAAAAAAAAAGCAGCTTTCTAAAGAGGTTTCAAGATAGGTACCCAAATATGAATGCACCCAATTCATTAATCACTTTTGAAAACCTAAGCTTTGTTCTTTCAGCTGTGAAAAAACCCCATCAAGTAGAAGATACTAAGTATTTTTTACCTTAGATGCTTATAAAAAGAGCATATTAGAAAAACAGGTAGATTTGAAAAAACTATGCAGAAAGTCTGTTTTCAGTTCCTATGCTGTTAGCATTCTACTGGCATAACTGTCAAGTCTTCTGAATTTCTAAGTCTACCGTATTACTTTGCCATTCTTCTTTTAAATGTCATATGGAATTTAATATATTTAACAGGTATCTAATTACCTCTCTGTGATTCTGTATCAGCATCCACTAAAACTTAAGACATGTCCTCAAGTAGCCCTTCATTGGCTATAGTTTACAGATTATCTACCATTCCATTGAGCAGATCTCTTTCTCACTAATAACACTCTTTACTCTCTTTCTGCCTTCCACCATAATGTGAATGCTTATGTTGTCCTCTCCCTTGAATACCTGGAAAGCCAATTTAACTCACTGTTTTCCTTCAAACTGACATCTTTGTTTTTCTTCCCACTGCTGTTTCATTCCTGCTTTGATGCCAAACCCCTGGAGAGACAGCGAGAGGGCCATCTTTCTGCGTTATTCCCTCTAATCACTCATGCAGTTAAAAAAACAACTGTCACACTTCTTATTAGAATTTGACAGCTAATACTAGGATTTTTAAGTCATCCTCTGAGGTGCTCAATATGTCTTACATGGTAAAAAGTGACATTTTACTGGGCACTCAACACCTTTAAGTTGTAATCCCCAAATTCAAGAGGTCTTTTTCCTACATTTTTGTGAAGCACTGATAGTGTAATAGCAAATGACTGCTGAATGTTGACTGTGTTAAATAGCAGCACAAACTATTTCTACTTGTTAGAAGTACAAAATATTACACTGTGAATTTATAAGTGTAAGACATGGATTACTGTTACTGGGCACCAGCTAATGGGCTAAAATTTTACAAACCATGCTTATAATGAATATCCTCTATTAGCTGTGGCCAGGTGAGTTTCAAGAGCACCAAGGTACCAGTCAGAAACTCCTAAGTTCTAGCACTGACAGGTTCTAATTACGGCTCTACTGTGACCCTTACTAGTCTCAAAGTGTAAGCCTGTAAAGCTGCTGGCTATGCCACCAGACCTTCTAGAGCTCAGGAACAGTTCAAATACAAAGGCTGACCCCACAGAGTCTGGAACCTGGCATCAATCCAGGCAGGGAGCCTCTGCTCAAACTGAGCTAAAGCTGCATACAAATCTCATCTGTTCTTGGCATACAGTGTCAGAACCCTTCTTAGAAGAGTCCAGTCCTTTCTATTTATTGTTACCATTCGAGCAGATTGAGTAGCTGGATATTGGAAACCCGCCTACTCTGCAGATAATGGTGCTTTGGGGAAAGACGGCTATACCAAGCAGTGGCTGCATTTGATGTTTTCTCCAAGATCAGCTGAGCTGTCTAAAGACAGTCCTGAAAAGAGTTCTGTTGGCAGATTTTGAAGGGAGATGACAGGAAGCAAACTAGGGCTAGTACCGCAAAGATAATAGTTCCTCTTTTTGGCTGATCAACAGAAACAGAGGGCACAATACCTCTCTGCCCTCTGTTTTGTAGCATTAGAACCTGTTCCAATTCCTCGTCTGGAGAAATTGGGAAAACAAATACTCAAGCTTGTCCATATATAGTATTTTTGAAATATTAACCACTATAGCTGTGAGCTACTCAGATTAATTAGAAAAGAGAAAAACAGCAGAGAAAAATTTAGTAATTTTACTTGACCTTGATTTCTATGCCTTAATGAATCATCTGTGAAATGGGATACTAATATTTACCTCTTTTGCAGGGGTCTAACAAAGATAAATCAATTGAAAAGACATTTGAAAAGACATTGATCACTCCCAAAGAAAAGCCCAAAATTCAGGTATAAGTTTTATAATGAAGATCCTTCACACAGATCTTTATACCTCCTCTTTTAAAAGCATGTTTTTAACTTAGAATTCAAAGCTAAACTGCTGGCCAGAAAGCTTTGGGGATAAAATCCAGTTAGTGTTTAATTTCGGATACAGGTCTCATATTTTACTTCTCAGTGTGAAGAAAATGTATGTCATTTGAACTGATCTGCATACACACATTCTTCATCATACAATAATTATGAAAAATTAGACTTACATTTAGTACATTTAGATCATATAGTCTCTGTCTGCACAAAAAGAGATTTTTTTTTTTAAATGTGGCAAAAGGAGCAGGCTTAGAACACTAACCTACTTTGTAAAACCTTTGACTGATTAGATGTGGACTGAGTGATAAATGAGACTACCTCAGCAGTGACCCATTGTTATACCACAGCTGCAAGGACTGCAGCTTCCACATTTACCTTTGTTACCATGATGTAACATTTAAGCTTTGGACTAGCACAGGTCCTCACTCAGCCAACAGCACTCAAAAATCAAATTTGTATAAGCAGACATTCTACAGCAGCTGTCCCCAAACAACAGCATCTAAATTACAGTTTTACAAAAGGCTTTATACTGAGTTATGAATTGTTTCCTTCAAAGAAATCTTTTGGTAAGAGTCACATTCAGCTGTATCTACTGATTAGCTGCCTACTACAGAATCTCTTTCCCACTTTTGAAAAAATATATATGTATATGCACATATGTGTGGGTTAGGGTTATGCGTGCTCTCAAAACTATGTATGAGTTACATGAAGCTTTGTGAATTTGGGGTATAATGCTACAGGGCAGCTGTACTTGTAATCCATTTCTGATTTGTCCATGAAACATCCTGTAATCGGAATCCTGGATTAAATATGATTCTGGCAGCTTCAGAGCTCATTAGAGAATCCAACTTTTGCTACAGAGTTGCCCTGCAAAAACTAACTTCCCATATTTTTTAGAGCTAGGAACATAATCCTTGAAAGGACCAAACTGGTAACTCGGGCCAGTCCCTTGAAATCACAGGCAATCATGTGATAGACGTTGTTCCAAAGGGTACACTGAACATCCTTCCCATACATCACACATACCGCAAGGTATTTCTTTACGTTCAACAGCAAATGGAGGCTTCCAGCTGTTACAGCTCTCAAGATTATTTTCAAGTCTCATCTCACACACAAACCAATTGTTCACCTACATCCGTAAACAAATTGCTTGAAATTATAGCTTTGAATTCTCCACTACTCTTATTCATGTCATAGAAAGGCCATTCATCTATGCTGAGTGCCATGGACAGCAGCAGCTGTGTAGGTAGTACATATTAGCACAAGCTTCCTGATATATCCACACAGCTTCTGGCAGTCTGAACATAAATGTCTTTCAGACACAGAGAATGTGTCTATTCCTTTACATTTAAGAGCAATTAATTGTTTTTTCTTTTATTCATTTAATTGGTTTTGGACTTGAATATACTTCCAGCAATATGTTATAGCAATCAATTCCTAAAGTTTAAGCATGCATTGCATGAAAACACTTCCCATTGCTTTAAATTTTCTGCCAGATAATTTAATTTGGTGTCCCATAAATCTGGTGTCAAGGGAAGTTGTGAATAACCACTCTCTAATCACTTTTTTTCATGCACTTCATGATATTACAGAGATCTGTCATAACCTTGTATTCAGCTGTTTCTTTCCCATAATGAAGAGCCCTAGTCTATTTCATTGGTTCTCATATGGAAGTTGTTCTAGATCTCTAACATACCTCACCACTTTTTTCCATCAAACTTTACTACTTCTGATATCAGCCTGTCTGAATTGGAAGGACTGGAACTGAAGAGGCACAAATAAAACATTTGTATTTTTGCATAACAGGTTTTCCACTTTGTCTTCCACTTCATTCTTAGGGTTCTTTTTGCCATTTCGATAGCTATTGAACATTCACAGAACTATCCCAAATGATTCCAACAGCTCCTTCCTGAGTGGTAATTTAGAGTCTAGCAGAGCATGATGTCATCCTAATAATGATAATATAAATACCAATTAAAAGATATTTAGCAGTACTAAATGGTAATGTGCTTTTCTGGTCCAGCTTTACTCAGAAGGAAAGGAAAAGACAAGATTACCTAGCTTTGTACTGAAACGCACTGCAGTCCTAACAGACAGACTCTTCTGTCAGGCCTATCACGTGCAGGTAATCAATGACAGGAGGAATACAGAATAAGAAACCCCTCATTAAACAGAACCCCCTAAGTTAGAAAGACATGTATTCAGTGGATCTGTTGGTTGTGGTAGAGAACAGTTTCACTGTTTTCACCTCCTGTTGGACCTTACAGATGCAGATGACAGTCTGATTATACAACTGCCATAACTGAATGTTAATTAAAACTCTTACTTAATATTCACATGGGATTATATTGTCTTTAAACCAATTTGCTAATGGGCAGGGCACAGACTCGTACAAAGTTCCATATGCCTGAAAAGAAACACACTGATACATCTAGTAGTGTCTTTGACATAGATTCTCCCCAGTAACACTGAATGCAAATCCATTTAACATTGGTAGTCAAGGAAAGTAACTTACAGGGGAAAAGAGGTGGTTGTTCTTTAGCTTGTGCTGACTCACTCACAACATCAGATAAAGCTACATTAATCTTGACATTGTCTTCAGGGCAAAGTACAGTGGAAGTTTCACTGCCACCAGGGGTTTGACCACGGGGAGATGACTGACTGCTAAGCTGAGAGATGCCTGGAGTAGATGTCTTGTTTATCTTCCTGCTAAGTAGACTGTTTCTTGCTTTCCAGGTGCACTGCTGTACATGCAAGAAAAAATTAATAGAAAGAAGGGTTTTTCTATAGCAATTTGACAACAACAAATCTATTTCTCTAACAAATTCCAACATCAGATCCTTCTGGTCCTCCTGTAACTTCACAGATTTTTCTCCAGTGACTTCAAACAAGCTAGTGATATCTTGAGTAGGGTCTCCTTCATTTTGTCATCTTTCTTCAATACTCCTCTGCTATAGCATTAACGCCAATGGATTAAGCTAATTCGTAAACAAGTAGCACGGCAGCTGAAGAGCGGGTTGGTAGTAGAGCAACCTTCTCATGTACAGGGAAGAATAGGTCAAAGTGGTTTGATAAATGTTCAGGTCTCCTCCCAACACCCAATAACACTGGCAAATAAGTTTCCTGTGTCAGGAATGTAAAACTGAACTCTGAAAGCAGACCGAATACTGCAGGCTTGATAATCAGAATAACATGCATTATAAAGCAAGTGCCCCTGAATATTTCCACTAGAAGTTTCATATCAGATATAAAAAGCAGTGTTCAAGTAATGTTAGTGTAAATGACAAAGGAAATTGTCATTAATTCAGGGAGGAAAACAATAAAAGTCTCAGCAATGCAAATGCTAGAAGACACATCAAATTGACATGCACTTTGGTTTCTTCTGCTCATGTTCATTTGGACCTGACTTTATAGAACTGGCAAGACTGTATGGAAAAATCAGTAAGCCTCCTATTTAGAACCAACTCTGTTATTTATGTGACTTGCTGACTTTCCCTCTGTTTGCTAACAGCAGGAAGAATATTTGCATAAAAACACAATCTTTGGCTTTTAAAAAAGTTTCACAACTTTTGCTGCTTATTCCCCAACACAAATTGTAATCTTATATTGAATCATTTTAATTATTATGTCATGAGGGTACAAGCTGCAGGTTTTGAAAAATAACAAAGAGCAGATAGCCTGCATGTAACAACAGCTCATATTTCTAGGAGTGCCTCACCTGGGGTTCTAAAAGCACTTCACAATCTTGTTTAATTTAGCCTTATAGGGGGCAAAGCAAGGAACTAAAAGCTTAGGCAAACTGCTGAAGATCAAAATGTAAGATACGCTACAGGATGAGAAACCCACTGATTCTTTATTGAGTTCTCCTAGTTATACTCCTAAGTATCACTCATTCCCCCTTCATTTTCCTCCAGTCACTTCAGCAGTTTCAAGAAGAAAGTCTTTCTGTGGTTTTAGAAAGGTAGTAAAACAGTTACCAAGTGTTACAGATAATTTTCTAGTGTTCAATTTTCCCCTCAAGTATTAACTTTATTTTTCTTTTACAAGGCTTCCATCAGAATTGCTTGTTTTCTCCTTTCCTTGGCTTTGCTTTGAATATCGGAAGTGAATCCTGCTTTCTTTAAAGGCCTCAACATTTGGAATTTGTTTCTGAATTTGGCTTTAAATTCTGTGTAAAAAGGCAACCAAACAAATCATGACCAGAACTTACTAGAATAAGGCCTCCAGTCTGAAATCCCCATTTGACTGAAAAAGACCTATTTGTGTGAACAAGTACTGCTACATGACTCTGGGTGACAAAAAAGAGGGCAAATGCAAACAAAAAGCTAGTTATGTTTTAGCTGAATATTTAAGTCTTCCCACATCAGTCCTTATCACTAAGACCAAGCCACAATTTCAATCAGCTACATACTGCTCTTCCTATTACCTAGTATCAAATTGTTATTTTTCAAAACCTAGAGACAAGTACTTTGCAGTCACAAGATCCAGAGCATAAAATGTGGTATCAGGGAGTTCAATTAAGCAACAAAACAAATGCTTGAAAAGTTGGACTAGGTCCCAAGGAGGAAATTAACAATGAAGTTACCTTTGTGTTTGTAATAAAGAGCTCCCACATGCATGTTGCTAACTTTTCCTCTTCGATTTCTTTTACTGTTTTTTTACAACCACCAGGGTCCCTAAGTGAAAACAATTTAATTAGCTTTCCATTTCCAGAGTCTTGCATTTTGAGAGTTCTTTTAAGAAATGCAATAAATGGAGAGTAAATGGTGACTGACTGCTATTACAATGTATATCTTTGCTTATAAGAAATGGAAAGACAATGCAAGGGGTATAAGCCATGAGTAAGTTATACTCGCAAGTGAAGAACCACCCAAAGAAAGCACAGTCATTCTACAAACTATCATGCAGGTACTGGACCAGATTATGCTCTCAACTTCCTCTGTGCAAGTACTGAAGAATTTTGTCCAGCATAGCAAGATTTCATGGATAGAAATGACAGCAGGTTCATACAAGTTTGATTTTTTTAGCTTTTGGCTAAATAAAGATCTATATTGGTCCAAAAATTTAAATGTTACATCATGTTGACAAAGGTAAACGTGAAAACTGCAGTCTTTGCAGCTGTGGTATAACAGGTCGCCGCTGAGTCAACATCCAATCAGTCAAAGGTTTTACAAAGCAGATTAGTGTTCTAAGCTTGCTTCCTTCATCACATTTAAAAAAAAAATATCTCTTTTTGTGCAGAGACCATATGATCTAAATGTAAGCCTAATTTTTCATGGTTACTGTGTAATGAAGAATGTGCGTATGCAGATGACATTGTGGGAGAGGAGTGGTGGTTAGAGACAGCAGCAGAGAGCAGAAGGAAGTACACAACAAGAGATTGCACTACTTCAGAACCTGGAAATTAATCCAGAGACTTATGCATTTATACTCTGCTCTCAGCCTGTATCTGTGAAACTTGCTGCCAAATCATTTCTCTTACCCCAGTCTATTGGTTGGTCCTCATATGTAAATGGGTGAAAAACCCATCCACACTACATATTGGACTGATTCTCCTCTCCAATTTATCAGGCTAATTTTCTATAATGCTACTCTGCCACCTCTGTTATACATAGGCACAGTTTGTCTTGACTGAGAATAAACAGAGAAAACAGAACAGCTTTGAAGAGCTCTGCCCTGCAAATCAGAGTACAAATCGTTCACGGTTTTTCCAAACACTCATGAATAATTTAAATACGTTATGTCAACATGATTAATTGACTAAAAAGGTTGAGAACTTAAATTAATATTTACTTTTAACAGTATAAAAGTTCAGAAGCAACGCATCTTTGAAAGTACCCATCACTATCATACATAATTGATAGACTAAAACCAGCTACTAAATATCACTTAATAGCTGGCTATGTTCTGCAATTATAATGTATCTGGAATTCCTGTTGAGTTCACTGGGATAACCCTCCAAGGGAAGGCTATGGGAATATACATACGTATGTTACTACATGTATTTAATATGCATAATTATTAACCAGAAGAAAAAAGGAAAGAAAACAACTAAATTTTGCTCAGATAGCTCAGTGTTTTCTCCTCATTCTGCAACTTGCAATAACAGAGGACCATACTGTGCTACTGATTTGACTGCACAACTTCCTGCTGACTGCATGACGGCAAAGTCAACACAAAATTTGTTTATGTTACATGGCACTCAATTAATAAGATTTCACTCAAATAGTTATTACTTCAAAGAAGAGAAACAACAACATAGAAAAGACAAGAGATGTCAAAACTCCTCTTTCCATCTACTATCATGCATTGTACACATACATTGGATTCCAACAGGTGAATATAGAACGCATCGAACTGTTGGATTCAAGAGTCAAAGCTTCCAAAAGCCAGTGTATGACACACAGCTGCCGGAAAAGATGTTCACTGCAAAGAAGAGAAACACATCTGTTATGCTAGAGTCAGGGAAACAGTCAAACTGCATTACATCAGCTGAAATAGATACGTCTAAGCATTTCTGTAGCAGAAGACTTTTTCATTGTCCCAGTGAATTCTAGACACACCTCAAGGTTTTTGTAATGTTGATACATAACTCCGAACTTTCATAATAACTCCGAGTTTTCAGTAACTCATTAGGATTCAATCATTTAAAGTCACAATTTAACAGTTGCTATTAGTAAAGACAGACTATTTCACCATAAACTCCTGAAACTCTCAGGATACGTGTTCATCAGTTGAACAGTGGCTCTAAGTATACGTGTTATGGGTTTGCGTTGCTGTGAATTCCACTTCTGTCCTACCAAGGAGGGCAAGACATAAATCTGCCTTCAAATATACCTTTTTGCTCCAGGAGGGCTTGGAATCAAGACACTGGTATAAACAGGAGTGAAAGACCTTAAGGTCATCTTTTTCGTCTTCTTCCCTGACTTCCTCAGGTCGTTGCCTTCTGTTAGAGAGCAACTGTGGGAAAGGACAAGACTGAAGTTAAAAAAAGGAGTATGTGAAATGAAGACAGAGCCAATAAAACTGTTTATGGTGTTCACATCACCACACTGCCTCTTCTCCTCCTTAGATTTAAAAAAATACTTAGGTGTATTTCTAAATTGTGAATTACTGCATTTATTATCATTTATTAATATTAAACCCTGATATTTATGTTTACCAGGATATATAATTATTAGTGAGTTCTAATTTGTTTATGAATTCTAAATATGGTATTATTTGTATTTACATATTTATACTACTACTTATTATTAGCAATTAAGTATTTATGTGAAATCAAATTTGGGGGCAGGTGTAATAAGGTGACTGATTTGCCTGAGAAGAGAGGCTGAGATACTACTTACACTCTATTACACTTGTTTTGCATTGGTATCATGCCAATGGTGTCATTGGCATTATATACACACACTGTGCCAAAATTTCAAGATATACCTCTAAAATTCTGTTCAGTTTTTCCTGGGTTAACATATTGTGTGCACAGTACACAATAAAGATTAAGTTGAAAAGCTTCACCCCAATGAAAACAAGTCTCACGCATTAGCCAAACCAATGTAACAGAAAACTGGGCTCTTTCTAGACTGCAGGCACTGTTTCCTCACTGCCACAAGCCTGCTTTGGCCATTTACACCTGTGTTTATAAAATGCTGCCAAGCAAAGGAAATGTTTACAGCTGTTTTTCCTAAATGTAAATAACTACCTGCACCTAGTGTCAGATAATGGAGATTCAAGCTTAATAAGCACAGTGTTGTAGCCTTCATATATCAATAGTATACAGAAGATAGGAGGTCCACGCAGAAAATATAACATGAACTATTGTATGCTGGATCATAAATTAGTGAAAATCTGAAATTATACTGGCCATTAAAAAAAAAAAACAGCTGAGAGGTTAACTGACATCTGAGTGGTGGCTGAGTCTTAAAGTTATATGCAGATTTCTTTAGCAGAGACTTTCTAGATGAATGATTGATTCTGGATTAACATTTCCTTTCTAGACCTGAAGCAGTTTGGGGGTGTCAACTTACTGTTGCCTACTATAGTTGGAACAAGGGTTGAGAAGTGTGTGCCCCAAGCATTCCATTGATACACATTTTCTAAGCAAACCAGCAATTGTATACGGCACATACAACATGGGCATGGGCATCTCAGCACTGTATTTAAATAGAGATGAACATGTCTCTTTTCTTCAGCTAATTAAGAAATGGATAAACTCAGACATTGTTTTGTCTAGCAAAGGAGATAGCTAACAAAGATAGAAGCTAGCAGGTGTTCCTGCTATCTCAAAAGAAATTTCTTAGACAAAACCTCAAGAAGTTGTCTTCTTCAGTCAGATAATCTTAGATAAATTGTAACAGCAAATTTGTACTTAGAGATGATTTGGTACATGAATTCCACACACTGTTGTTCAACATGTCTGTCTTGTGCTTCCTCAAATCACACTTCTAATTTTCTCTTCTCTGTAATCCTAATGAACAACAGAATGCCAGAAGAGACAGTGGGACCATTGTGTTTGACAGAGTCCATATTCTTAGTAATGAGGGGAACTTGACTTCTATCTTGTCTACTGTTATGATAAGAAGCTGTTACCAAGTTTAGAGCGTTGATACATTTAAATAGTTGATAACCCAATGAAATGCTACAACTTGTGTAACAGCAGTAAAAAAGACTCAGTAGAGGCTTAGTATTTGCTGTTGTCTTAAAGGCAAAAAGAGGAAGGGGGGGTGGGAAAGGCCTACATCCGTCACTGGAATCTGTGCATATAAAACCATGCCAACAGTTTCAGCCGCTGTGAAAGACTGACGCCAGACATCATCTGTTAAAAAGACACTTTGTGTCCCAGCAGTTTAACACTGCTTCAGAGCTTTTCTTATTCCACGAAGTTCCTAGTTTTTGAAGTCAAAACTGTGAAAGCTAGGAGTGAAGCAAGTCTCCGCAGCAGATAACGATCTGTATTTTTGTATCTAGGCTTCACCACCCCTCTTTTAAACTATTTTAAACTGCAGACAAGCATACGTATAATGGTACAGAACTGGAACTAACACCTGTTGGCAGGGTTCCTGCATATGTGTAAATCACATGGGACAGTTTGAATGAGTAACGGCACACATGTCAAAGCCACGCATTTCTTGTTTCACATGTTCACATTGTGTACTCCTGTCCCACCCAATGCATCCTGGAGTTGACAAAATTCTCTATAAGACTCCCTAATTTTGACACCTGATCACAAGTCTAATGATTTCCCTCTTAAGACATGTTGGCAGATGTTAACAGATCTTTCCTCTAAAAATGAAGCTAAACTCTCAATTAACGTAAGTTCAAAGCAACACATGGAACATACTAAAGGATATCAGGTTTACAACAAGAAACTTTTGCTAGTGTAGATTTTTAGGTTAATTGTGAAATTTTTTAAATAAATTTTACAACTGGCAAAAACCCTGGTGCAGATGTAGGATTAAAGTGGCTTTGCCAGTATTCATGCACAAGCCTGGTATACTCTGCATTGGTAAAAGCTTTTTTACCGCTAGGAGAAGCCGTACCTAAATGAAGACAAGTTTGCCTACGCGGGTATACCTTCATAAAGGAAAGAGGAATGTTAAATCTTTTTAGGTCGGCCTTGCTGAAGAAACAAGACTTTCCTTACAGAAGAAAAGAAGTGACTTCAATAATCTGAACAGTCACAATAATAAAGGCAATGGTATTTTTCATATGTGTAATAAGTTATTTGTCTGCAACAAACGTGGATTATAGCTGAGTTATGGGTAGATAGAACAGTTACATATGAAAAAGAATAATAAGCACGGAGTTTACAAAAAGCTTTCAGGGAGGTTCTTATGTATTCATTATTTTTTTTTTTAAATTAAATAATCTTGTTTACCCAAAGTGTTCATGTGGCCTTCACTAAACTAGGATCAAAGTGCTTCATAGTGCTATTTAAATAATACAGCTGTAGGTGACTTAAGTAAGGAGAAAGTTTTAGGTGATGTGGACATTAGAGCCCAAGATTCCAAAATACTTTGACTAATACCCTATATCTTTTCTCCTTCCATAATGCTATCTCCCAAGTAATACGCTATTCCTTTCCCACCTTTTCTAGCTATTCAGTTAGCGACCACTTAGAATGCTGGACATTAAATGTTACTCTAGTAAATATGATGCTTTTCTGTTCAGAATCTCTCAGCCTGTCTGTTCTACTTCTTTGCTTTTTGGTCTGGGTTTCATATCAACAGGAAAGATTTTATTCTTATCTTTTAATAACAGTTATATATATTGTTATCCCACTTTATGATGAGGGCACGATAGCATCTCAGATGACGCTGGAGACTAAGTTTTCCAAGCTGAGAGTCAGTTCACGGAAGAAAGGTGTATGAGAGGAAGCTGGCATCTGGGAGTGACAAAAGCCACAGCAAACTGATGAGAAAAGACTGAGGTGGATGAGCTTTTGAAACAATAAGGCTCCAAAGATGTGCAACCTCTAGACAAGCTACTCTGACCCGCTGAGCAAGCATTTAATCATCTCATCACCTGGTAAGGGTTGACAATGACAGCATTACAACAGGCATTAGAGGTGCACTGGAGAGACCAGCGTGAGCCAAAGGAATGAAGACCATCTCATGATCAAATGGAGAGAAAACCTGAAGAAGGTAGTAAGCAGTAAGTCTGAACTAGCAAAGAAACTCACTCTGGAAGCTAAGCCACTTACTCTGCTGAACGCAATTCTTTTTTATTCTTAATGCCGTGGTCCCACTGTGTGAACAAAAGCATGGCACAAACTCACCAGCCCTCCTCCTTTTCTCCTCAGAGAATCAGTCCTGAGTTGGCTATGAAACCCCTCCTGAGTTCACGAACTTTCTGCCTTCTAAACTTCTTCCCTATTAAACAGCACCTCAAGCACTTTTTCCCCATGCTTGCCAAGTTTACAGCTGCTCACTTACCCGGATTTTAAGCATTTTCTCTTTCTAGTTCACACAAGTAGTAATACTCTGCCTCAATACCAAGTAAACGTGAAATTGTCATGTTTTAAAACCACTGCCCTCAGACCACCAAAAGCCCTCTAAGTGGACTTACGTGTTTATTTCTTCCTCTGACTCCTCTGCATCAGAGAAGCATTTGGGGGGTGGCTGTAACTCAGTTCTCCATCTCATGTCCTGAGCCTGCTGGGCTACTTTCAGAGCGTTCTTCCTCTCCAGTGATTCTTGGTGAAGTATATGGAAGTATTCTCCACCTTGTCTCACAGAATTGATATGATGCCTGCCAAAAATCATCACAAGTTGGTCAGTGTAAGAAAGACACACTATTAAATTGATTAATTTCTCTCATGCACAACAACTTAATTTTTAACAGAGATTTTACATTCTACTATATTCAAGAGTTCAACTTTGTTATTTTCTTGTGCAGTATGATGACAAAGGACAACAATTCCCCAATGTGAACGGGGAGATCTTTCCCTTATATCATTCAGCACCACACAGGTTAACTATTGGATGTCTTGAACTCAGCACCACTTTGTCCACTACTTGATTTAGAAACTCCCTGCCTAATTCTAATTTACAGCAGCCAATTGACCACTGGGCCCCTCACTGTCTTAACTCAGTTGTCACAGACTGACAGGCACTGCCCTGAAGCTACCTCTTAGCCACTGAATTCCACTTGTTGTCAGGAGGCTGCATTGTTAGTAACTGGGAAGCTGCCAGTGAAGCCTGTGAGTGAGCTGAAGACAACAAGCAGGGTATTACTGCAAGAGAAGAAAAGAGAGAGGAAACTATAATGCACTCCCTGTATGATGACAACAGAGGTTAAAAAAAAAAAGAGAAGGTGAGCTAGGGCAGTGAAAGGGATATGGCACACAATTACCCTAGAGCCTTTGATTAAAACGTTAGCAAGATCGTAGAAGCTGACCCAAGTCAACATACTAACCAAGCATAGGACACATCCCTTTAAGTTAATGCGTTACTGACTTTTGAATCAAGTGTCATCAAGCTGTATATTCTTTCAAACACAATCTAGACTTGAAAGCTAGGCCTCATTTGTTTTATTGAGAAGTAATAACTCTCTTTTCTTACCATGTATTAAAGCACCTGAAGGTCACATAGGGTGCAAATTTCAAGCACCAAATTCAATAGTTCTCAAGGGGAGCAGTTTACTTCCTCCTTCCTTCCCACTTGCACAATTTAATGGTTTTGGATTGGGTTTTTGGTTTTGTTGACATTATTTTTTAAGTCCTGCAACTATAAATACAAGCCTGAAAACATTTCCAGTTCAGGCAGATAACTGGTCTGCTAGATATTTCTATGCTAACTTCAGAAAAAAAATAAAATAAGAAAATAAGATGTCCCTGATAAAAAATACTGCATGCTTTAGAAAAAACCTAAGGAATTCAGAGTCGGGTCAGACTCACTTAGTGTTTTTTTCATAAGAACTTAGTATTTTGCATAACAGACTTCTTTTGTAGTACTAGGAAACATTTAATGGCCTCAAATTCTTGCTTTATGTCCTTTTCCAGTAGTTTTCTCTCTCTCCTTTCTGCCAACTATCAAGATATTTGTACATAAAGATATTTTTCCCCTTCATAGTGCTTTTTCTACATTTCTGCATGCACTAATGTAAGTATTCCTTCTTAAAGATCAACCCCCCTGCTGTAGCTGAGTATTACAGTGCCACAAAATAGCGAACAATGAGGTTATGACACGAATCAAAGACAAGTGGTAGAGAAAGATAATTATAACCTAGAAAGTTCTTTTACACTAACAGCCATAACCAGTATTATTAGGGAAAGATGCATAAATGGCAAGCACAATCAGGACATTTTTACAGATTTATCTAATATAGAAGGCTTTAATAGGTGTATTCCAAAAATCAATGATCACTCTCACATACCAATAGGAAAAGTTATGCACACTTGTGGATGAACATTTTTAGACTATGACTTCCTCCCAGGTATTACAAAAAGAAGCCCTACAGTCTCCGAGTACAGAAAAAGAAATAAATAGAATTAACAGAAATGCAGCATATAGAAAAGCTGTAATAACTACCTGATTTAAAGAAAAAAATCCTCTCATAATTCCACAGAATTATTTCTGGGATATTTATGAATGACCCTAAAAGGTTCATGGACTCCTGTCAGGAAAACAGTAAAATAAATCCAAACTTAAAATACAGAGGCGACCAACGTACTTTTCTACACTACAGATTTACTGTATATTGCTGGAATAGGACATCAAATATTTCTCCATTTAAATTCTGGCATCACCATACCCTGTTTATACAACAACTTAATAAATTTACCTGGGCTGCCTATATGACAAGTAGGTGAGAATTGTTCATTAAAATGCAAATGTAATACAGATGAAATTTTGAATACATTTATTAAAGTAATTGAGCTTCAGTCAACTGTAGTCACAACACAGATTTTCAACTGCTGTTCAGACAAAAGGATTTGTCTTATTTTTCTAAGTTAATATCTTTATCAGCATGAAAATGAAAAGAGTTTCCTGAGCAGTAATAATGTACCATGGAATACTTCAAGTTTTCTCTACAGGAGTATATTATTATAGATAAGGGTCAATGATATGCACAAGATAGTGACCCAGTAGTGTACTACACATACAGAAAATTGGTTGCAAGCGTATTTTCAGTTCTTGGTGTAACTACATACTTATTAAATTGCTCTTTGAATCCTTCAGGAACTCAAGGTCATCAGTTAATTGTAACGCAAGATCATGAAAGTATTGGGGAATTCAACTTTTACTGCTAAGATTAAAGATTCTTGGTGACTTTCTTTGAGTAAGAAATGACTCACAAAAACAAAAGGAAATCATAAATTTGTCTTAATTATAATTTAGGTGCTAGAAAAATGTTAGGAAGCTATAATTATAATGCCAGAAACCCTTCCATCAGGGTAAAGACAAGCTAGATATTTACCAGATTTTTTTACATCTTGTTTAAATATACCATGTTTAAGTATACCGGGTCATCTTCACTAAACTCAAAGGACTCATTCTAAGGTGTTATTGGGGTGCTTCAGTCTCATTAATTCTTCCTACTAACCTCCCTCTACCCCATTCCCTGAGATGCAAAGAAGTTGCAGACTATCTATACCAGCTTGATTCTCTCTCTCCAAGGCCAAACATTATATTATGATCACAGTGAACAAATATTGTGAGCTGTAAGTAAAATAACTATGTATCTAACAAACAATTTCACTACATCCATATTTCTCTGGTCATGGAAGTTGTCAGCCACTGTTTCATAAAATGGCTTATTCAGTTTTCTTATCTTAATGAATACGGACTTCCTATCAATAAAGCTAATGACAGAACATCTCCTGCTCCAAACCCTATACAGACAGAATATAGCCTTTTCCAGAGGCTTATAGCCAATTGTAAATATAAATGAAACCAACGTGGCATTGCTCTGAAAGCCACTGAAAGCACAGGCTTTCTAAATGTCATTTCCTATATTTTCATAAAAGCATTTCAATCTGTGTCTGCAACAACTCCCTACTAGACCAGTAAAAGCTCCTTTTTGGGCACAAGGCCAGGCCCTGCTGAGGCTGTTGCAAGGTGAATATCAACTGGCTACTGCCTAACTCACTGAACTAGTGACAAACTCAATATTGAGCTAAGGCTTCCCAGGTGAAAAGCAAGTGCAATTTTATGCACACTGCCACTTAAAAGCATTCTGAGTAAATATTTTCTATAGCAGAAAAAGTAATAGAACAATAACCCATTTCTGCATAAAACAGAAAGCACAGGAGGCAATAACTTTGAAACTACAGAAGATACAGCTAAACTGTATTCTGAACCTTACAGACTAACCCAGTAGATTAAAAAAACCCCAGCATAATTCTTCTAAATGAACACTTAGCATTATTTGCAGCCATGCCACCATGAGCTGTGATCCCATCACAAAACTCAAATGAGGCTGACGAGTATTTGGATCCTGAAGAATTCAAAGAAATATCCACTGAAGGAAAAGGTGAGAGCAGGAAGCTTACTTCATTTGGATTAATTTTGAAATTTATGCCCTTACCTAGTTTTAGGAGGCACTGTGGTACTGGAGGGTCTGTCTTTTTGAACATATAATAAAATGGAAGTTCTGACAACCTGAAGTTATTTAGGATCCTATGGTAATCTCTACAGGAGCACAGGCATTAATATCTGCATTCTCATCAGATTTCAGTTGATTAAATGTTACTGTCCTTGCTGCTGTTTCAGTTGGAATAGGATGCTTTTTTTTATCATTCCAGTCCCTCAAAATACTATGTTGTATGCACGTGTATTAACAATCATCAGACTATTTGAGCTGTTGCTGCATTCTAATAGCTGAAGTAATTCTTCTATGCCCCTTAACTTTCTGAGAAGGTGCTGTAATGCTCAAATAGCTAATAATTATGAAACCGCAGGGAACGCCAAGATAAAAGAAAAACCATATATACACAGTGTTTTTCTTATTTACAAAGCACACACAGAACAATAGGAGACCAAACTGCTTTTCTTGTAAATTGTCAACAGCGATACTGATTTGTACCAGTGTAGAATCTGTTCCATACTCTTATCAGTAAATACTGGAGCTGCTGACCATTTCACTCAGTTCTTTAGTTTACACTCAGTGTTGTAATGTAATGTAGTGCCAGTATGTCCCAAATTTATTTACATTAAGACTGCTTCACACCTTTCCTGAGTGATGCAAGGCAGTCTCATTGTAAGTGAGAATTAGCGCATTGTTCACTTAAAATATAGTCAGTGAATTATTACAGGGTGCATATGCTACCCAGCTTCTGAAATTACCAAAAGCCATAGAGTTAAGTTTACACGGTGGTGAACCTGAGCTAGCAAGTCCTACCATTGAGCTCTGCTTTCAGGTCACATCCTGAAAGCTTAGCATGTGACAGAAAAAGCTTGCAACTATTCACAATTAATATGTAGATACTAATGTAATGAATTATGGCTTGGTAGTGTTTACAGCCAAGTTAGAGATGCAAACATATACACATGAAGCAACGGAGAATAGGAACACACTGGTTACTACTCCTATTTAACAGCTGAGCAGTTACACAGTAAGGACCAAATGGTTAAGTATTCATACATCTAATCATCTTAAATTCAGTGAAGACCAGATGATGATGACATTAAAATCTATTAAATAAAGCTACTAACCCACAGAAACTCAGACGTGTGTGACGATTTACCATACCTAACCATTAACCATGCTGGCAAGGAACTAGAGTAGTACCACATCAACATCTGTCTTGAGTAGTTGAAGACAAACAAACAATCTGGAATACCCACATTATTTCAAATCTAGACTCCCATTTTATTATTCTGCAGATGAGTACAATATTCTGTACTCAAATATCTCTGCTTAAAAAACAAAACCAGGATCTGCATAATGGGAAAGATGCATATAATCATGTGAAAATCTGACCGTGAAACACATCATGAAACAAGTTAAAATAAGACATGAGTAAATTTGTGGTATGTTCACAGAAGGTTGTGCAGCAAAGAAATAAGGATCTTCAATAGCCAAAACACCATCCCACGCTATTATAAAAGATGTCACCAGGTGAATGTATTAATGTATTACTGCATATTTAAAGACGTCTCAGAGTGGCTTCCATTTAACTACAAAGACCTTAAAATACAGAAGATGCTGCTTCCATTGTGAAATGAGACAGAACCTCTCCTTTGAAAGTGAGGAGAGTTTCTCTAACATTAAGAAGCGCAAACATATTTGCCTACCTGGAGGTACAAAAAACAACATACCAAAAAATGGCTTATTTTTAGTTGGAAGTGTGTTTTTCTCAACCTAGAAAGAATGGTGGGCAGCAATTTCTCTTTTAAGAAGTCCCAGAACACAAAAACATCCACACACGCACCCAACCCTCCCTCCACTTGTGCCATGCTGTAACTCCCATTCCTGCTGATCTTCATATAAAAGTTTTCTGTACAGGTAGGCACATTTAGGTTTCCAGCTCTTAGTGTCTTTGAAGAAGTTCATAAACAAAGGTGACTAGGGAAAGTACTTCCAGAGCAGCACAGAGAAGACAGCTTTGTACTGAAAAAGGTCAGAAAAAAATAAATCTGTGAGATTTCAACATTTTGCTTTAAGTTCTCCAAAAAGCTGTGGAGAAACTAGTACTAAAACATCAAAAGAAAAAGTCATCTGGGCTTTCCATTTTCTTGCTGTAAGAATGTACAATAGTAACTTTATGTTCATATTACCAATGAAAACTCACTGCTTGTTAAGTGGAACTTCACTGAAGTCCCTGATCCCCTACCAGGACACACTGCTGGTTCAAGATTTTCATGTGAAAGCAGAAACCACTCCTTACAATCTTGTGTCTTGCTTTAACACATAAAGGTATTTACAGAGCAGGGACATTTTACTACTAAATAATGGAAAAAAAACAATTTTAAGTGTTAGCTTTGTTCAAACATTCAGTGACAATGTGTCATTTTGTATCGGAATACACGGGATTAGACTTGTGTTTAGATAGAGAGTAAAATCTAATAAGCAGTGAACTACTACTACTTATGAAGTTTCAAACATACACATATTTTTGCACAAAAAGAAAGGAGATTGAGACTCAAACGAACAGCCTGGAAAGGCAGAAATGTTGATGGGAATAGCAGTCTTTCCAGTGATTGATGATAGAGATAATGATTCATACATCCATACACTTAAATGGTTGTCTTTGCCCATAACTGCTGTCTAATTAATGTGAACCATCATTCATGTAAAAGAAAATTTTTGCTTCTGGAAAAAAAATGCTGCAAACTGCCAGCAGTGACAGTGCCAGAAACATGCCAATTAGAGTGATTTCTGCCAAGCAGCAAAAGGGCACAAAACACTGGTTTCCAAGCAACTGACATTATGAAGTATTAAATACATTGGAAACTAAAATTGGCAGATAAACATTTCACCTTCTCAGTCCTGCCTCACTCTCTGCTTCTTAACTCTACGTTGCCTCTCCTCCCTGCTCTTAGACTCCACTGTATCTTCCAGTAAACTGTATGCATTAAGGAATGCCAACTCATCATAATTTCTTAACACTAACATCTTTTTTGTCTGCATGTTATTAGAACAGGATTGGTATAGACTCACAGGTAAGGACAAACAAGGTCGTAACAAGAACTCAAAAAAAAACCAACCACATTTCTTGACATTTAAAAATCTTTCGGTAATAGCTGCCATTTCAGTCAAAAAATTTCCATGGTTTTGTATTAAAGTCAGCTACACAGCCACTAGTAGCAGGAAAAGAAGTAGGAGAAACTACTCTTTGGGTAACAGTCAGTCTAACTGTTGTTGCAGGCGTAAAGAACACATTAATAGAGGCTAGGCTTTCTGCATACAGAGTGACTTTTAGAGATCTGCCTTCAGGTAACTTGAACCATTTTAAAGAGCCATCAGTTTCTAATTTAAAACATAAAAAGCAGCCAGTTGAATACTGTTAAACTGCCAGCAGTTTGACATTTACTTTTATTTAACTAGTGCAGCACAGTGAAACAGAGGCACAGGAGCCATTTTCTTCAAACTATGGGAAATGCAATGCAGAGGTTAGCATGCCCTTTTTGCAAGTAAAGGCTCTACTGGCTCATGGAATGGCATGGACATTTCCTCTTTGAGCTTGCAGCTCAAACTGTCAATTCCTAGGCATCATTGGCTGAGGATGACCACAACTTGTCATCTTTACACAGGCACCTATGCTTAGATGATCGTCACTGCACAGTTTCCAGTTTCTGTCATCTTTCCTACCTCCTCTTTACACAAAGAAAATATTTTCGGCTAGTCTCATTTGAAGCAGTATGCTTATTTTTAAGTGCTATTTTTTTGTGGCAATGTTTAACAAGAGTATTTGCAGTACACTTGCATGATCTCAGTGGGCTGAGTTAGTCTACAGAAGTGATTTATGGCAACCTGCTTGTATTGTGGATTAACAACTACAAGCTTCCAATGCTTTGGTAATCTCTCTTGCTGTGCAACTGTTCCTACATCTTTCTACAATTTATTAGTTATAAAGACTTCTACTTTGTTGTTTCTCATACAATACATCCTTATGGAAGTGTGGATTACTTAAGATTACTTCTGGATTCCATTTACAGATGTCATAGGAACAAAGCAATAAGAAAGGATCTCCCTCAGAGCTGAATGTCATTTAGTTTTAGTCAGAATAGCAATAGAAATGAAAACAGAAATTTTTAACTCAAAGCTAAAGATATTTGACTGCTCAAGGACAAAGGTGTTGTCTTTTCTGCCATACTGTATTCCACCCACTGAATCTGACATTGGGAAGTACTTAGTCAAGTAAGTCAGAGCTACTTTCTGTCTACAAGGGCAATCTCCACTAGAAGTAAGATGTATTCATCTACAAAGGAAGAAGAATGATCGTTATCTGCAGATTTCCCAAATGGTTTTTCATTTTAGGCTGCACAAAGATAAGCAAATTCCTTCCTACGTTCTAATGCTGTGTTTAAGTAAAATGATATTTGAGAGGTGACAAGTGTCTCCCTAAAGTGACTGGGCACAACTCATCAGTACGGAAGAGCTGGCACAACTTTCTACTTGGGACTAGTGACTGATAGTTTTAAAAGATGAGTAGTTGGAGCAACCTCAGCGTTGTCATCATTCTCTTTTATATCATCATAAGGACTCAAGAAAGTAAAATATTACTGAGAGAAGGTATGAGGTCATAATTATAAGGTTTATCTTCAATTTAATTATGCTTTTAATGTGTAAGATAGAACATTAAAGCTTTATGAATGCAGCTAAGTCTGTTCCGGTAATGACTCTTCAAACATTTTTGAGATAATTTTAAAATTCATACTACTGTGCTATGCCACTGTGATCATTAAAAAAATTCCTCACAGTTTGTTCCATTATACTGTTTCATACAAACAAGCTGCAAGATCACAGACACTACTTCCTGTGAATATGTATCAATTAACACCCAATTAAGACAACTGCTGGGTGTTCCTTTTCAATCAGGAGGAGGAGAAGCAGCAAAAACCAAATCCACAAAGGTCATTTGTATTCACTGACTCCCTGTAGCATGTATTAGCATGCTGCTCTGCTAGCCTGACTGCTTTAATTGAAATTAAAAGTTGCTGCCCTAGAGAAGAAAACTCCAGTTTTCTTCTTTCTTTTTTGCATTTTCCACTCTTCTTTTTTCTAAAAGAGCTCTTTTTCTATAGTCTGAAATTGTTACTAATTGCTGACACGTCCTTTGGTCCAAACCAGCAGAGCAGTCACTCTCACTTGACATGATCTTTTCCCACAACTTCATATTTCAAAATTTGGTTAAAAAGTCTGTGGGTTTGATTTCTTTGCTCTTCTTACTGTTCTTTTTTCTACATGCAGATTTAGTCAAAGTAACACTGTGCAAACACTCAAGATGAATGGGTAGCACATTTTCATTGCTAAAAGGTCATACAATGACACTCGAGGAATTTCCAGGCTTACAGAATACGATAAAAATTAAAAAATAGTTAATTTATACCTTTGATTTTCAGATATTAAGTCTGTTGATTTTTTTTTCATACTGGGTCATTTGACTACTGTACCTTTCAGAAAGCATCAGAGAAAGAGGTCATATTTCAAAAATCTGTTTCCCTGACTTTTTTCAAGCAAATTTCTCCACGGCCACTATAGCTCATATCATACTTCACTTCTTAAATAATGTAAACTATGTAGGATTCATGATTTAATTGCCACAGTAAACATAATAGATTATGTTAGGTGTGTTATGGGATTACTAGTGGGATTGCAATGTAAGGAATGCGTGGTGTTACACGACATGACAGACAAACTTCATTTGAGCATTTATTCAGACAACAGTACTTTCCAGAAACTAGCATTAAAGTGACCATTGCCTACACAAGAGCAAAGAGGGACATTTCTGTTGAGTGTACAAAGCAGCTTTGACTAGGCCTTGACCATGCTAAACTTCTGATCTTCAAAAAACAAATGTGTGTGAGTATCATTTACTGTTCAGTAAACATAAAAAGTAAGTGTACATTTATTTGTGCAGTAACACAAGATTAAGTCTTCCCTGTCCACCCAGACATTTGAAGTCACATAAAGCTAGTTTTGAAGGCAACTGTGAATTAAATTTATGGTACTAGAAAAAGATGGCAGAGTTGGAGATGCTTTAACAGGTAGGTATTTTCTTACTTATCAGCATTATCCCTTGCAGGTGTGGTGCAGATACAAATGACCAGGACATAACAGACAATTCTGCTGATAATGTATATAAAGGAATGCAACCTTGTTTGTCCCTTTAGCTGTATTGGTTTGTGGAGATGAGAAGTGACAAAAGGGTTTTTCATCACTCAGAGAAAAGATATGACATCAAAACACATTAGGATCAAATCTATTCACATCATTAAAAAAATCTACATTTAATATAATTTTGCAGATGGCATTACCATTAAAAATTCAGTGGAAGGCAAATCTGCATTTATCGTAACGTGGTGCAGGAAACAGAAAAGTCTTCAGTTACAAGTAGGCTAGACTAAACACTTCATCTGCTATATCAAACAACTGCACTCACCCAGAACAATGGGCTGGATCTCTTAAGAAGTCTTTCCCTAGAGCTTCTAATTTAGTAGGACAATTTTGAAAATAAAAATAAAAATCAGAGAAACAGAGGCATCACTGAAGTCTAGAAGAATAAGTAAGGCATTTACTTACCTGGGACAGCCAAGTTCGAACTGTAGCTGTTCCACTGATAATTAATCTAACATCCCCAATTTGACATTCATAATTTACCTATGAGAGTAATAATATTTATCCATCTAATAACTAGTAGTGCTGCAGAGATGCATAAGACAATGCTTGCATGTACTTGAGTGCTAGGCATTGTAAGATTTATTAAACTAACACCTCTAAAAGCATAAGATAGTGGCAATAAGATTAAAAATTTAAAAAATAATTTAAATGAAAAATTAAAAATGTGCCCTATATGTAAAAAAAATAATAATTTTGCTTTCAGTAATAAAAGCAATCCTCATTCACACTCTACCATCCATACCAATTTAAAAGCTATATATTTATGCAGTGAGTTTAGTTCAGATACATTGCCTAGTTTCTAAACCCAATTTACAACTTACTTGACAGAGCTGCAGAGGGGTCAAGTGATTTGCACAAAGGTACATAAAAAGTTAACTGCTCAGCCAAGAGTTAGGATCATATTTTGACTCCCCTCCCCCAAGCCCCCATTTCTGACCTCCCCATATATCACTCAACACAATGCTTTAATAGAAACAGGGAGCAGAACAAACAGACTGCGTAGACAGGCAATCTGCTTAGTTCCCTTCTTCTGGCACGGACAAATCCTAGAACAGTTTTGGTTGGAAGGGACCTTAAAGATCACCTAGTTCCAACTCTCCTGCCCTGGGCAGGGACACCTGCTCCAAGCCCCGTCCAACCTGGCCTTGAACACCTCCAGGGATGGGGCATCCACAGCTTCTCTGGGCAAGCTGTGCCAGTGTCTCACCACCCTCAGAGTAAAGAATCATGTCCAGCTTCAACTTGTACCACGGTTATCCTACATGGAGCTTCTTTAGCCAATGAAAAAGCTAACTTTCTAGAGCATGGTTTTTCATTCCACTGAATCCCTCAGATTTAGTCCCTCATATAAAGGACCTAAAGCACCACCTCCTGTGAAAGCGGTCTTGTATCATGTTACTCAGTATAAAAATCTAGATTGTCTTAAAGATTATAAAATTAAATTTCATTCCATAGGTTTCTACACTTACAGGATTATAAACTCAACCTACTGAACTGGAGACAATTTCAAAGCTGTGGAAACACTCAGCTGATCCCAAACATCTCGAGGTTGGCCTAGGTACACAAAAATGCCATGGAACTCCACTCCATTTCAAAAGCACGTTTTCCAACAAGTATCTAATCAAGACACCCTCATGTTAACTTACAAACAAAATGACACTTAATCTGTTCAAACTGTAAATTGTAATGAAATGGGTGGTCCAGCTTGCTACATCCAAATGTCTACAAATCAATTTGCTAAGATTTTAAAAATCAAGCCTTTTAGTACCAACGGTGATGATATTTTTTATCCTACAGAACACTTGGAAGTATTTTTTGTTCTACTCACTTGAAAATAAACAATGTAAAGCAACCAAAAGCAAGCTCCTACCACCTGCAACTCATATCAAGTAGTAAACTGATCTTAGGCAGATTATTATCAAAAGAAATTTAACTTGACCTCAAGGAGACAATGCCACTGAAATTTAGCAATGAACAATGAACACAGGCCGTCAAACATAACTACCAGTGCATTTATGGCAAAACCAAGCCATGCTTTACTAAAAATGGCTTATCCAACCTTCAAAGTACACAGCATTTATTATTTTGTTTATGGTTTATTACAATTTTCGGCCAAGTTTATCAAGTGAAAATTCACTAAAAGTGAATTAACAAAGTCAATAATAAAAATCATTGGGGGCAAAGATGATAAGAGGGAAGAATGTGATATTTAATGTTGTCATGTGTAACTAGTATAAAATTTACAAGTTGCTCTGATGTAAAAATTTGGGAATATTTAAAAACACGGCATTATTGTGAAATGTAAAGTTCTGATTCCTCTACAGTACTAGATGCAAAGAAGCTACTTTTCTCTAACTTCCTTGTGTTTTATGCAGTTACAATATCAGCCAGACAATGCAAGACCCTAATTTGTCTTCAATATATTATGCTAAAACAATATCATGTGTTCTCGACTGCCATATTTGCTTAGGTTTAACCTAATTATGAAGTTTTTATATAGATGTCTGTCTTATTGCTGCTTGCTTTAATTCAACTATTTTTATCAAGTGAATGCTCTTCAAAGACTTAGAGTCTAGGAACCTTGTAAACACTTGTGTAATCTGTACCCTGCTGGGGATGATGGTGGTAATTTGTCAGTTTTATTTGCAGCAGGCTGTAACTAAACCTTGCCAGATTTAAATCATCCTTTTGTACTACTCCTTACTGTTTCAGTTGCAAGTGAACCTCATTTCTTAGCTTAACACTCACATCAAAAAAGCTAGAAGGTTCCAGGAAAATTTAGAAAACCCTGGAGTCACCCACTGCAAGGCTTATTATGCAGTTTAGCAACTGTTTAGGCTAATAGTGAGCAAATAGATTGAATGGTCTCTGTAGGCAAGTTTGGAATGCAATCAGAATGTGTGATTGCAACAGAAAAGCATATTGAAGCTTCAATCTTGTCAACTTCAGCACCACCTGCAGTGACAATGGTGAAACATGGGTGACCACACAGCCTAAGTACATTTAAGAGTGTGAGTGCTTAAGTGGGAGAGTTCCTAAAACCTATTTCCAACAGGCCTCCCTGGTTTTTGTTTTGATTTTCGTTTTTAAAATGAGACCATGGGAAATGCCCTGCTGGCACAGAAGTTTATTGCATCTAGTGGCAATAGAAGATCCTCTCTAGCAAAAGCCTGGACACACAGCTACTTTCTGTCGTCAGTCCCATAAAATAATGGTTGCTGTCCAAACTTGGCAGGCTAAGAGGTATATAGGATCCCAAATCCATGTCCTATTATAACAACTCACTGCACATCAGATAAGGAGCACAAAAATCTATTCCTTCCATGCCAGCATCTTCCCGAGGCTCAAGTTGGTATATTCTAAATGAGTCCATGCAGGTATTTCTATAATAATGGTAGATATTTTCATTATGATTTTCCATCACATAGTGGACACCATACATCCTAACATTGCTCATTTTTTACTCCTTATACCCAAATAAGCACTGTGTCATGCAAGAGACTGCAAAGGAGTAACAAGCACCTTTATGAACAACACTAAACCAACATAGTATTGATATAGACAGAGCTATCAAACAATCACTCCTTGTACAGCATTGACAACATTTTGAGCATACATGAAGTCTATAAAGGAAGATTTGTAAACCGTATTTTCTAAGCTATCAATACAGTTTATTATTTCACCTATAATCCAACTGCTGCCACTGCAGAACCAAAGATTCCTTTAGCCTCCACTGGCCCATTTCTGTGTGCTCTGGATTTCCTTACCTTGAGTGAGCTAGAGCTTTACTAAGAGTCCTCAGCTCCTTTTCTGTTTCTCTTAACAGGGAGACCCTCTTCACTGGTTCTGGTGGATCAGACTGAAAGTGATCAAATCAAAAAGAAATATTACAGCATCAATTAAGAAGAGCTTAGCATAGAGAAGGTATGTGCAGTCTCATGGTTCAGTTCTAATCACCAAATATTTTCTGAGATGGTCATCATCTGGGACAGCATTGTGTCATTTCACAAGCAAGTAAACAAGCCTTATATGATACCGCTGTGCATGCTCATGTATACGTGTGTTCCAACAGCTTTTAACTCATCGGCTGACTTCAAGTTTGACAGAGATCTTTACAGGCAGTTAAGCACCTACGAGCTTCATTAAACTACAAGACAGGAAGAAGAGATTGTTCAATGGCCTAGACTTAAGGAATGACTGCTGCGAACGCTTATGCATTAACAAATTACAGAAGCATGCATGGGAGAGAAATCTTTTAGAAGTCCCGTCCCGTCCCAACCCAACCCAGTCTGATTTTCAATCGGACTCAAAACAAGGAGATTGACACTTGTAAAAATGAAGCAATAAGAAAACCTCCACAGCTATAGCTGATTTCGGAGCACAAAACATAGTGGTTTTATTATTTTCTTTCTCTTATTTTTTAAGAGTGTACAAACCAGGTCAGCAATTTTACATAAGGGAAGTAAAATCACCTACTTTGTACATTGTTCAAAATTCCTGCAACATTTTTTCTTCTGAGCAACTATGGAACTGAAATACACAGGAGATGAAAGCTTATATTTGTCGTTCAACCACCCCTGGCTTAGAAGTACCCTTGGGATTTCCAGAGAACAGCTGCATCAATTTCATAGAATTACAATTGCATGCTGTATATATGCAGTGTTTTTGCATGTGTTAGGTTATAAAATATGCAGTTGAGGCAGCACGCAATATGCAAAAAGTGCATGGCTAAATTGCTATCTATTGGGAGGCATAGTGCTGGTGTGCAGAGACTGAGGTGCAGCCAGTTCCATGCATTCCATGCAGTTCCACGCATTTCCCAAGTGTCCTAAGGTGTCTGGAAAAATAAATTCCTGGTAAAGGAGATAAAGAAGATCCTTTATTATGCACCTGGGGAAGTATGTGATAGGATACTACAGATCCCAGTTGGATCTGTAGAGAAAATGCTCGCCTACTCCAGAGAGGCTGCAACTCTTATTTCAAATCTTTATGCACATCTGAATCTACTGGTTTTGATCGCTGAATCAATTGGTGCTCTGTATGGACAACCGCTTCTATGATAAGTTTGAGCTGCATACTTCACCCTTAGTATGTTTTTAAGAACCTTCTGGAAAGTGCAAACAGAAGAAAAGACTTCTTATTAATGAGATATATAGATAAAAATAATAATTGTAAATGAGAACTGAAAGGAGAAAACCTGATAGATTAATGTGTTGGTGGAATGTTTCTGGTAGTCAAGCCAGAGTGCTTCTGCCAGTAAAACAGCTGGCACAGCTGCCCCTTTTGGCAGGACTTCCACAGCACATCTCACTTTGCAACTTTATTAGCTTCCAACAAATCTGAAATACATCACTGATTTGAGTTAGATAAAACCAGAAATCAGACACTGTGTTGTGATAGGTAAGATATTACTGGATGCTGAACTCAGGCTAACACTTGCACTTTCTTCCTTAAAGAAAAACCTTTAAAAGAGAATTTAAAAAAATTCTTAGTTGTCAATTTTCATATAATTGCAAATGTACCATCCTTTCCTCTTTTGTTTACATTTTAGTCTTCTCTTGTCTAAAAAAAAAAATAATAAATAATTATGGACAAATCAGCTGCCTGGCACTGAGTTTTGTTCTAAAAGAGAAAGGAGATGGATCAGATTTGAAATAAGCTAACAAAGACAACATAGGATGAAAAATGAAATCTTTTTGCTGAATTGTCAAATAAAATTCAGGCAAATTGTTAAATGCATACAGAGAAATTAAATTGTGTTTTAATTCCAACATTTTATTTATATTTACAAGGCCTGAATTGCTTTGGCATAGACAGCCACAGACTATACTGTAACTCTGCATTGTGGTATGACAGGCACAAGTGCACATCAAATAGAACATACACTTGGATGGTTTTGGATGAACTGGAACAGACTCACCACAGCAACTGTTCTGTGCTCACCAAAAAGTGGCTTTTAAGTAAAATTATCTCCAGGCCTTTCAATATTTAAAATTGTAGGTTAAGGTCACACCAGGCAAAGGCTGAAAAGCCGGGTACAGGCTAGATCTTCAACAACTGTTAATTTGTGCAGCTCTACAAAACACCCAAAGGAACAGCCCTTTCAGCTTTAGGTTTTTGAGATCTAAGAATGTGCAATATTGACCTATGTACTTTAACAAAAATATGAATTTTTGAAATAAAAAGTCTTTTTGAATGTATTAGCCATTTCTGTGCTAAACTGTAACGTAGTTTAAAGGTCAGTCTTCTAGAACTGACACATGGAATAACTAACAGCTAAACTGAATTTTCAGAACACTATTTTTACCAAGTTATAATAGAACCCTACATCTCGGTCATCAGCAATTTTTTTCCCCAATACCTTCAGGAGGAGTTTTACTAGATAAAACCTATGAAGTGTTCATCAGTCAGCAAAAGGCTGGTTCCTTATGTACAGTAAGGCTTTAAACCTTGAATTCAGCAAACGTATCTATACCAATAATTAAAACACGATGTTTGTCTGTTGCCACCTTTAACTCCATTTGAACCAAAGCTTCACCAGTAGTCTCACCTCTGGATTGAAAGAGTATTTGTTAGTTGTAATCTCAGCAACTTCTTTAGGTGTTTTTTCCTGTGCATCTTTTTTCACTGGTTCCTAAAAAATGAATAAAACCATGTAACCATATTTGAAATACTGATAGTTACCCATACTGTAGCAGGTCATAATTTTCAAAATGAAGTGGTTTAAATAAATTTTTCTCCATAGATGCAAACTAAAGCAAAAATAATATCTATTCTATTGCAGAAAAACTTAAAATGTCACTAAGTAACTTTGGTGCACAAATAGGTTCTCATACGAAGTACCTCCTGACAAGCTACTGTGCAAAATGCATACATGCTTTCTAAATTACTATGCTTAAATACTTAGAAAATGTAACTTTTCTTTTGGAAAACTGTTATATAGACCGCTGTGCCTAACAAAAAAAAAAAAATCCAATTTCCAAAACCAGGAACAGGAAATTACTTACCTGTAATTCCTCTTCCCTGAAGATATACGCTGCGATAGACCACTATTCTTGGATCTGTGCTTTTACCCACAAGGAAGGCACAGACTCATAAAAAGCCCTGAAGTCAGACACAAGCACACTCTTAGTCCTCCTTCAATCATCAGTTTATTCAAGTGGAAGGAAAGCATATTCCCTTCTATTAAAAAAATTATATAGGCAGATTAATAAAAGACGTTAGATCACTCAGCACTGTATGGTGCTCAGGCTAAAAGGATGTGAAAACAGTAATTCCTTCCTGCGCTAGTTTTAGATCAAAGAGCTCATCTATTGATTCCAAGCAAAGCTGGAGGCCCTAGCAAGTTGCATCCACATCGTCAGGGTACAGCCGATGTACAAAAAAGGCTGAAAGACTGCACAGCATAATCAGAGCCACTGATGAAATACTTGCCATGCTGCATAGTTTTTGCACAACAGAGCAAAACCTGGAAATACTCAGGTATTTAAAAAAAACACCTAAGAGCAGAGCATTTTGCTTGTTGGGATCTTGACTTGAGAGGCACAAAATTATTTCCATATTTATGTTCCTGTGTAACATTTCAGCAGAACAAAGGTTCAAAGTATAAGGAACAGTATCTTCACCCACTGGAGAACTGCAAACACCAGTCTTCTAATGTAATGATTGAGGGAGCCCACAAACAAATATAAAACTGGGGGGAAAAAAACAAACAACCCCAAACCCAGAAATGGTACAAAAAGCAAAGTAGCTGGAATGGAAAGAAGATTTTCTGCACACAGAGTATAAGGATGACCTAATGAAGTGTCAAAAAAGAAGTCTGAAGGCTCCACTGTTCCATGGAGTTGGGGTGCCCTTGACCAAGACTGGTCAGCAGCAGAGACAGATGGTAAGTTGACACTGCTCAGAAGCACAAGCCTCACCGACGGCTACCAATGTACCCAAGAGCCCAACTCTATGATTGAGAAAGCCACATTCATGCACTGAAAGAGAGAGGAATCATTTTCTAGCCTGAGTGGGAACCTGTACTCCAGCTGTACAAAATGCTAATCGGAGGAAATTACTGGGGATGAGTATGCATTCAGTATGGACAGCCTGTTACAATGAACTTAAGGGAAAATAAAAATTAAGTATTTGTCATTACATAAATTTAATCATCAATATTTGGTATATTTTTTCCAGAGATCAAAGTTATTTATTTTAACCATTTGTAGCAAGAAGCAAGATTCTGAATACTAAATGTCTTCATCTGTGAAAACAGGCTTTCAAAAGTAGACTGGATTTTAGAAATGAGTTGCCAAACAAAACCCTTTTTAAAAAGCCATTTCCAGCATAAGAAGTCTGAAGTATTTGTAACTACATTCCTGTATATTCATGAACACAAATGATCTATCCAGAACATAAATAATGCTAAAAGAAAAATAATTATTTATTTCTTCTGATTTACCCTTCTAAATTTCAGAGTACTCTCAAAGGTAGAAAGGTGTCAGTTGGATAGAATAGAAGACTTAGTAGGTGATATACCTTCAAGAGAAGCTGGTTCAGAAACAGCTTGGTTTTAGAATGGGAAAGTTTTCGTATTTTGGGCAATTTTTTTTTTTGTACCAGGGCACGCTTTTTTTGAGCCCAATGAAAAACCCAAGAAATTCTAAGTACTTGGATATCCTTCAATCCTCTTTCTCCTTTTCTGTTGCTATTTCCCTATGGCTATCACCTCTGCATTGCATATCTAGTTGCAATCTGTAGTGCCAAGCACACAGCATCATCTCATAACACAATAAGCAACCAAACCAAAACCCATAAACTTGTCAGTTTTCCCACCTTCTCTGCCACCAGAATAGCATGCAGTAGACTGATGCTGGTGGGACTTTTTTTTTTTAAGATTGCACACATCTGTATTTAAAAAGAAAGCGAGAAGAAACCTCAGAAGCAGCAAAGTGTTTACAACAGCCAGGTGCCTTTGCTTTTACAGCTGGTGATACCTTGAATGAGTAAAAACCAATTGTGAGTCTTTCAGAGTAACTTACTACTCAAGGGAAGGAAGAGTTGTGGAATGTAGCCCTAAGGTTTTAATAGCTTGAAGGCATCGGTACACTGACCACTGGTATAGGGTCTGGAGCCATTTAGCTATATTCATTGCAAGTGTCTAATGCCACAGAGCACTGAAGAAAAGTTTTCTCAGGTGCAACAGTTGCCTGCATCCTACCTGTGGCCAGCCAGCTCTGCCAGTTCACGAGGAAAGGAAAAAGAGCTGTGAATCTACCTAACCTTTGCACAGTTGCTCAGGGAGGGAGGTATCACGTACACCATCCCCTCCACTCAGGCACAGATAATGTGATCCAATTGGCCTTATCACAGAAAACAGAAGGGAATAGCTTCCTTTTCTACAACATTATCTTTCATTATTATGTCATGTATTGAAAAGGCGCAATCTGAGCTTAAAACGGTAACAGTACATAATTATAGAACAGTAGAACTCTATCTTTTTAATTTGCAGTGCAGATATAAAAAAGAGAAAACAATACTGGTATGTCTCGTTTGTTAAACTCAATATGTTATCATGACAATCTGAACAACCTTTGGAGTTTGGGTGGTGAGGGTTTTTTTAGTGTTTTCAACTTATGAAGACTTTCATCGTAGTTCATCTAATTCGCTTTTAAGCCATCAAAAGGCCTGTTTCGGTGATCATTTCCTGCTTTCATTATAGTAAAGTAACAAAAATTTCATAAAACTCCATATGCAAGAAACAATAATTTAAAAAAATATCATAAAGCAATATATGAAACATCACCTCAAAGTGAAATTACATGAGGAAATGACCCAGAAGTTTTCCATGAAAGCGATTACAGTCATTTTTCTTGAGCTCACATCCAGCAGCTCTAGGTGAACTGAACTACAGCAATCCTGCAGCAGATGGAGCTCGATGCCATCTGATTGTCTGTAGCTCACCCCTGTGGACATGGAGGTGACCCCTTTCAGTGCTACCACAGGTGGCTACTGGCACACAGGAAGCCCTGGCATTCTTGCTTACTGCCTTACACAGCTCTGTGCGTGTCCTCTTCAACTTCAGAAGGAAAACTGAAGGTTCCTGAAGTATTTTTGGATGAACCAATTCTTTTTAATAGCTCATTTCAGTCACAAACCACCACCTGCAGACAGTCTAGATTTTATCCTAACAATTCCCGAATACTTCCACTTTCTCTTCTAAATAATTCTGGCAATTAAAAATCGTTCAACTCTGACAAATCCTTCCTGTTGTTAATCATAGAATCATCTAGGTTGGAAGGGACCTTTGGTATCCAGTCCAACCATTCTCGCCATTTCATACACCTGTCATCTTTACAGATGTCATTCTGTCAGTTTTGAGACTTTCCAACTTTCTTCTCCAAATCTTATTGTGGAAATAGCCTGAGTTAGCGGTGTACATAGTTGGAGAGTCGAGGTGCAGTCAACATGCTTTTAGGTTGTACACTTTTAAATTTTTTGTTTAAGCTGATGAAAAAATCCATTTCCTTGACAATTCCTGATTTTTTTTCATTTTAAGTAACTCATTAAGTTTATACGTTACTGTCAAAAATAGCAGATTGACACACCTATTGCACTCTTCTTCCCTCTAATATATCACTTGAATAGGAGCATTATGATTACATTTGCAAACTGTGAATGTGTTTTGATGAAAATAAATCACCACAGCCTCATTACAAGCCAACATTTAGTCATCCAAATGCAAGATTGACCTCGTGAAATATATTTTTTAATTTTACAAAAATGCTTAGAAAGCTTTTGTGCCGCACTACGTACAGAGCTGACTACTGCTGTTGTGCAGGTGGGATTCTAAATGTTGAATTTTAAAGGCAGTATTCTAGCCAAGTATTCAGGATTTTTTTTCCCTATTTCTTCTTTCACTGCTGCTGCTCAATACTGACCCTTTCTGCCCTTTCACTAGAATGTGGGAACATGGAACAGACATCAGGACTAAAAGAGAATTTTAAATTGAACACAAGAGGCTCCGAGGCAAAGGACTTCACTAAGAATGTATTGCAGAAAATTAAGATTGCTTTAAGAGTAATGTTTAGTGCTTCAGTTTAAAAAAAAAAGCCACAACTAAATCTGCAGATATAAATATATATCAGCATCAAAGACAAGATACCTGATTTGTTAAGGTTATGCTGTACCATATCAATAATGCAAAGCACTTTGCTGTTGAGAATCCCTGTTGCCAAGGGGAGCGCTTGATAAGAGCTATTGCAGCAGCTTCCATTCCTTAGTCTCTGATTAGAAATGGTCCCGATATCAATGGAAAGGGGCACTCATCCCACTGTTTTAACATAGGTTGTTTTAATGAGTGAGGGAGTTCCAGTCCTGTTAGGTCTCCTTCTGCAGTCCAATGAACACATTACTGTCAATATAGACATATCAGGGAAATGGAAGGAGGCAGCTGAAAAGTCAGAGAAAGGTTGTCTGCTGGTGAAGGCATGAGACTGAAATTTGAAATAAGTAGATTCAATTTCACCTCTGACATCCTAAATAAAACATTTAACACCTTATCCCAGCTAGCAGGAGCCTTTTTTGGTTTTTGACTACAAGGAATTCTTGTACAAACTGCACAGCTCATTGTGCCTCTACTCCCCGTGTCTGAAATGGGAAAAATAACACTTCTCTTTCATTAACATCTATGAAGTATGCAGATATTATAGTGATGGAAAGCCTATGTACAGAAAAACTGTTGTTTTCATAATAAAACCAGCTCGAATAGTTTGGTATTGTTTATTCCATCAATTTCCCTCTGTCTCTCATATTCCTTGGGGAAATTATCTTTTTATTTTCTTGTCTCCAAAGAATATTTACCTAATTCTGGTAAGTTTGGTAAGTTTTGTAAAAATAATTGGATCAAATTAGTCTCAGTTGCATTGTTGTCAGTGCATTTACTCTACATTTACTTTTAACCCCTTAAGCAACTACATTATTTGCGCTGCCATCTTTGTAGTCTCCATAAACTCTTTTCATTAAGGTGATTTGAAAATTTCAAAATATGTCCTTGGAAGTCAATGCAAATAAGCAAGCAAAAAATTATCACTGCTGTATGACATCTTTCTATACTGCTTATATTTCTGTCTTCTGTTTCTGTCATTTACATGGCCTCTGGACAACATGCCAGTAATTTAGGTACACGCAACACTCCCAAAGCCTTTTATTCATGTTTTTGGTTGCATACTGGCAATGATAATATTCCTCAGCCTTCACTAATATTTTCTAGATATTTTCCCCTACTGAAGTCAGAATTACAAATGTTCTCACTAAATCTTCTTCCAGAAGACCGTATGTCCCAAAGACATTTTGGATCACCAAAAATCCATTCTGCTAGAAATGAATGTAATGCATGTTAAGCTGAAAAAAGAAAACCCTTTTGCACCATAATAGTGCTCACTTCCTTCTTGCATTTAGTAGGGTTTAAGACAGATTACAGAAGTGCTGAAAAGAACCCTTTAGGCACAAAGGACACTCAGAAAGCAGAAACATCTATAAACCTCTCTAAAAAATTAGTTTCCTACTTCTCCAAGCCTAACACAGGATTTCTTATTGGAATGCTATGCTAAAAACATGAAAGTTCATGAACCAAAGCAGGAGTACCTAATAAAATTATCAGATCAATATCTGCTACAGCACAGAGTCTCTATTCAATCCAAAAGCAACAAACAAAAAGAACATGCTATTCTGTTTTATTTCACAGTGAGAACAAAGTTAATTTGAGAAGGAGTTGGGGGAAGATACAGCTGGAGAGCAGAGTTACCAGCCTCAGGAAATTCAAGAAAATGTAATTGAGAACAAATTATCTCTTTAATTACTTTTGACCAAATCAATAAAACCCATGGAATAAAAAGCATGATGACTGCCACCTGGTAGAGGACAAAGCACACCAAAGTTGAAAATTACCACAAAACTAAAATACAGCAGTGTTAAGAACAATCAAAGCACTTCTCTCACAGAAGAAAAAAAAAAAAGTGGGTGCAGGATATTAGTTCAATAAACAAGCAGTGCATACAGAAGTTAAGAGTTGGTTTTGGCCACTGCTCACTGTTCTCAGCTGTGAAGATTGTTACCTCTTTACCATGTCACTTGAATTTCAAATTGTCCCATCATTACTCAGGGATCAGAAAACAAACCAACAAACCCCAAGACCTCCTGTTTCCTTCTGAAGTTCCATGGTTTCTCCCTTGCTGGCTTTTATTTACTAAACACCAATGTAGGAATTATTTATTATTTAAGTTAAAGCACAGCACTTATTCTTGTCAGTGTGTTAATAAAACAGAGCAAGATCTTATGTCTCCTTTGGCTTCATTCCCAGATATGAATAGTAATACTCACACCTGGAGGTCACAAACATGTAGCTAAGCACAGCTGGCTCTGAGTGTGATGGATGGGGCACAGTCTTCTGGCTAGCCAGAGACAGAGGGACTACAAGGGCTACAACAGCATCCAGTTGCAGTGAAGACTCCAAAGCTTATCTATCTATACTACTTACATGGTCCTCATTACTATAGTAGTTTAGCAGTTCACTACCTTTAAGACATTAATCCTCACAACATTCTTGTCAAGTAGGAGAGTGGTATTATCTTCTTTGTATATATGAAGAATGAAGGTAGAACAAGCTAAGTGACTTGCCGCTGGTCACGTACAACATACACAGGAAGAACAAGGTATTGAAAGCAGGTCTGTAAGACCGAAAGCATGCATCTTAGTCTAGAAGTCTCAGATTCCCTCCCACAGTCTAAATCTTACAGCGTTTGTCACTGTCACTGAAAAACATTAAAGGAGGCAAATTTCTGACCCTCCTCCTTTCTTCTCAACCATGTTTTAGTTTAACACTCCACAACTGTTCTTCATGTGGATGCTGAGCAATGAATTTAAAGTGCATTTCAAATGCGCTATTGACACCTTGTCCCCTGCCTTTTTCTCTGTCTTATTGCAACTCCTCATGGACCTTAAGATCTGCAGAGTTTCAAACGGTTCCTTTAAAAGCCTTGGCATTGATATATGAGCAGGACGATCTGTTTATTTTATGGGCTGAGTAAAAGAAATTTCACTCTGATATGACCTTTACTTGGAAGCAGAGTGGCCATCTTCCACTTCCAGAATTCTGCATCTAGATTCATAGTTAATATGCTGAGATGACTGGCTCAGCTGACCCATTAGCACACTCTTCCAAAGGTTCCTGAACTATGATCGTCTGCTTTATCCAGCTCCACAGCAGAGCTGGTTTAGCTTGAGATGGAAGTCTATTGTTTAGCAGAAACTAAATTTCACAACACCAAAGAAGTGGCATCAAGTTGGCCTGTAGCTAAGCACTAAATTTTCTAGGACCTTCCTCTGCTTCTTTCTCACAGGTCCTTATAGTCAGGAGTCAATTCAGCTGGCGATGGCAAAGGACTGTAAAGTGCTAAACTGGCTCAGGAGCCTGAGACAAAGTACACTACTGTGTAATAATCTTCACACTACCCTGTGCTCTCTGAATAGCTTAAACAAGTGTTTCACAGAAGTACAATTAGAATTAGCAAAAATAGAGACCTTAAAAACAAATAATCAAAAAAGGTAAAGAAACTAGGCAGTGTAGGAAGATGGTAATATCTCACTGATTTTTAAATAGTAAACTGTCTTTGAGATACACTCTTTCCCCAGCAGTAACTAATTCCTTCTTCCTGTCCTAGCTTATACCTTAAACTCATGCATAGACTCAGTCCTCACACATGGTAGTACGTCATTCCAATCCCACCAACGCCAATTATGTGTAACCTCTACACAATAGACAGAAAAGACAGGATGGCGAGGAAGGATGAATTCAGCAAATGGAGTGCCTTTGTTCTCTAAAAGCACAGTCACATTAGCTAGAATTTCCAAAATTATTGAAAATTCAATATCACAACACAATTTTTCCCCCCAGGAATATATGTCTTATAGTTTTTGAATATGTCTGATTAAAGTGCAGATATGCCTACAAAGTTATTTACTTTTTCAATGGAACAGATCTGACTTCTACTAAAGTAGAATTGGCCCAGAAAAAAAAAATCCCAGAAAGATGAGCTACTTCCTATTTCACTGTCAGACCTACAATGCAAAAAAATTTCAAGTGACAACATAATGCAGACAATGCAGTGAGATATGCTATATAGCCTCAGGTAAAAGAAACTACCTTTGGAGGTTTTTTCCTTGCAAGCTGCTGTAGCCCACTTAGAGAATAAATGGATTTGGGGCCAAAACCATTATCATCACTGAATCCATTCCCACTGAAATACATTCTCTGAGAGGTCCTGGGAGCAAACACGCACCACTCCTGCTGGTTTTGTCGATAAATAGAAAATCTCATTCTGTAGAGACCGTTAAGCGAGCATTTTTCATAAGATCTAAAATCATTTTAAAGCCCAACAACAAAGAAAAACACATTAAAAAATACAATATGACTGGCTTCCTGGCACAATTTTCTCAAACAACAGCTGGCCAAGTATGCTAGACTCACAAGAAAGAGCTGGCTGTACTTTCTAAAGGACATTATTTCAAACAAACTAGATCTCAGAACTCTGAAAGAAAATTCTTTTTAGTTGGCATAAGGACAGGAAAACTACTGCTAGAAGGAACAACTAATTATGGTTAAATTCACCTCTGGAAGGAATTGGGGATGCATAAGCAAGCCCAGCTTTGCCTTGTAAGCAGAACACACAGTGCATCAGTCCCAAAAACCTCTGTCTCATGTTCCGAGACAGTTACTTTCAAAACTTCTTTTAGAAAACCTCTTTCACGCAAGAAAGATGAGTTCAAAGTTATCAGCTTTCTGTGGGTGATTTTGCTTTACTGATGTCCCGGAACGCTTGACAGCCTATGTTAGTACGGTTTATTAGAATTCATTGTATCCACCTGTATTTGAGTTTAAAAAAAAAAAGGTGAGGGGGCTTAGAGAATTTTCCTGGTACCTAGAGTAAAATTACTGGTTGTTAAGTTCCTAATTATGTGAGCTAGCTTTGTGTTTACCTAGCACTTATTTCTAGAATGTCTCAGTCTGACGAGGTATACTTATTTTTTTTCCCCACACAGATGAAGCCAGCCAAAGTCTGAAAGCCTTCTAATGAGAAGAATGATTTGTTAGAAACCTCACAGTGAACTAAGCTCCGGTCTCTGGGCAGCCAGATCCCAAAGTGGTTCACACCTGCACATAAGGAAAAGGTGACTTTCAGAAACAGTTCTTAAAGAGGATGGGCAGGACCAATGGAAGCTGGGAACAGCAATGCCATGGAAAACCGTAAGTTTATTTGATTAAATGCTTTAGCTTCCAGAGCTCTACAACACTGGCTGCTCATAAACAGCATCTACAAAACTTCAAAATTTAGTCAAACAAACATTTATTTTGCTACAAACTACTGAAGTGGTACAAAACATAGTCATCAATTCCATGATTAAACATGGTTACTCTCAGATGACAGTAGAGTCAATTTAGATGCTTTGTGCGGGCAACTGAAGAGTTAGAACTGCAATAACCAGAAGTCTAAAACACTACAATTGATTGTCATTTCAGATCGCACGACCCTATTTGCTTGCAAGGAATATACTAAAATGTGTTTTACCATGATTCTTCTCTAGAGAAAAGCAGTGAATAGCTGGAAGAGCCATGGTGATTTTTGCTTGTATTTTTATACTCACAGGACACAAAAATAAGACAATAATCTTAATCCCTATCCTAGGCTTTACTTTGGCCTTGGCATAGTAAAAAGAATGGACATTACTAAACTACTTTCTCAGTAAAACTTTAAAAGGGCTCTTAGTAATGAGCTTTCTTCCCAGGCTGAAGAGCGAGGGTGTCCTATTAGGATCGTGCGGAAGAGATCCATCTTGGACTTCTCCAATTATAGACCATTTGATTTACTCAGAACTAAGCTAAAAAGCATTCAGTCACGTGAACACACATACTTACCAAAGCCCTGTTGCAGTATACAATTTATTTGGTCCACATACCTAGTTTGGTAAGAAGCTACAAAGTCTAACACAGTCTTAATCACTGTGAAAGATTGTATTTACTTTATTTAAAGGTCTGAGAAGTCTTAGGGATATGTCAAGAGTCAATTTCTGGACAATCCATATGGATAGCCTAGAATTAGCTGTGGGACTATGACATTCTAGTGAAATAGGAGTGTCTTAGTCTTTGGATTATCTTAAGCTAATATGTTCTGTTTCATAGCTCTGTTTTTTGCTGAGTAATATCTAAATCTCATGTAACAGCAGCCTGAAGGTGTTAGAAAGGCTGGACAGCAATACTGTGGCTGGAGAAGAAAGTGTCAAATGTATAAAGATTAAGCCTGAGCTTGTTACAGCAATTGTTTCACTTGTATCTTCCCAGCTCACTAGTGGCACTCTAAATGTTGTTATTCTGGGATCACAGTGCCTCATATTTCTGTGGAAGAAGATAATGGAAAGCCAACATTAACAGAAAGCTCAGCTGATTAAACATCACTTCCTCCCATCTATAGCTTTCCTAAGAAAACTTGTGTGGAGAAGAGCTGTAACAGATTGCTTTCCAAGTAAGAAATTCAAGTGAGTTATTACCCAGGCCAAGTAGTTATCAAAAGTCACCACTACTTTTCCAAATTGGTAGCTGCTATCAGTAGATCTTCAGCTTTTGGCAAACCAACTTTACACCCAGTTTAGGGAGGAAGGGATGAAGTTTTTTTTCTGAAGATAGCGAAGACTCAGTGACTAGGAAAAATAAAATCCTGCAAAGGAATGTTAGAGAAGTTTAGTAACAGTAATTCTCTTCCACCATCACAGCACTTTAAAGCATTTTCAAAGGGATGCTATTTTCTGGCCACATCAAGATAGATAATAACCTAAAGCACAAATTATTGCTACAGATTCCCTCCTCTAAGAATGCAGACAGATTAATCAGAATCTCCAAGCAGACTGGCAAACACAGATTTTGTTTGGTGTCACTCAGCATGCAGTGATATACCTAAAGTCATAATGTAACCTTCCATATGGAGTAGCTAGACAATGAGAATAATACAGTAAGGTCATTATAGAATGTATCCATCTTTTTTTCAAATTATGCTTTGTTTTTCAAAATTTAAACTTCTACATTTATCTTGCACACTGTCTAATCTTTTGGATATTTTAAATCATATTTTAAAAACTCAGATGATTGAGTTTGTATAATGAGAAATTTAATGACCTGTAAAATGAACAGAGTGCATCTGCCAGCCCTAAAAAAGTCATCTTTTCACCACATGCACGTCACAATATGGGACTGACAGTTCCATTGCTATTTTTCCAGGCAGCCATTCCTGTTGCTTCTCTAAAACAAACATACATTTTCAGATGCAAGTGGAAGACTAAGATTACTAAAATGCTTAAATATTTCTTAAAATATTTTTCCAGTAACACTTTACATACAATAAACAGAGTGTATACAGTGGTTGCTATATAAATGCACATTCTCCCCAGCTAAACTGAAAATACAAAGTTTACAAACAAAAAGATAATCAAATTCTGAACCACTGTTTAATTTCACACAAGCATATTTTTGTCAAAGGATCAAATTCTCTGCTGCAGTAAAGATCCTAACGGAACCCATACTTTGACAGGGATGAATATGGTCCATCCTGCAACAGCAGAATGAATATGTAACCACAGACTAGCTGGCACCAACTTCATCCATGAAAAACATGAGACACATGAACGCGTCAAGAAAAGGATCTTAGTGGCTATGTTTTATGCAAGATCCCAGAGTATCCTTTAATCCTGATACAAAGTCCAAAACACCCTTTACACCTATACCAAGGTCCTAGCAAACAGCTCTGCGTGGGTTTTTGATGTAACATACTGAACTAAAAATGCCCTCTCTTTATTATCCATTTGTAATTTATACTAAAACTTAAGCATGCACGCACAAACACAACCCCCTTGTTTGTATGTAGTGTAGGCTGGATCATCAGATTAAGTTAGCTAGCATTCTGGCATAGATTTGACTAGGATATCTGCAAATAAAGCTTTACACCATTTTATCTGTGACTTTAAAAAAAAAGTGTTAATATTTAGGAACTACTCTACACTCCTTGTAAGAGAAAGTCAGTCAAATTGCTAACGTTGGACACATAAATAAGGGAATAAGCCACAGCTAAACTGCCAAAACTTGACTTTCCAAAGGACAGCTATTTTGAGAAGCATTTTCTGATAACCGTGCCAGCTGCACACACAGACTGCATTACATCTGTGGCCCATTCTCCTTAAGCATTGTCTTTGTTTTGATTTCTTATTTTGTATTCCATTAGTTTTAAGGCTGTATGTCATACTGCCATTAAATCACTGTTTTCAAGCAATAGTGTCTTCCAGCTGACCTCAGAGCAAAAAAGCACAAAGACTTACATTCATAAAATTTGCTGTTACAACAAATAGGTGTTGGAAAGCCTTACTCCAAAGCCTCCATCTTACATAGCTAACTTGCTCTGATTTACTAATTATTGCCGTGCACCAGTTCAGATCTGACAGAGATAATATAAGCTAACATTAATTTAGGAGTACAGTTGGAAGGGATACCTGAAGGGAGAAAATTACATACACAAGATTTTACCAAAAGCAGCTTTCTTAAAAGGGAAGGATTCAAACATTTCTCATGAGCTAATGGAAACGGCAAAGTGACTATTTGGAAAAGGTTTGTTGGTTTGGGTTTTTTGTTGTTGTTTTGTTTTGGTTTTTTTTTTAATCTGTTTTCATCTGCTTTCACCAAAAGATGAAGTGAGCTTACTGTCAGCAAGAGTGACTTCTGACTCTCAGACAGCAAAGTTGAATGGATTCCATGCTGCTGAGCTTTTAGAAAAAGCCAGAAAAAAAATAAAAATAAAGCTTTCATCTGATGAACCTGGATAGGGATCACTAGGATCCTGCCAAGGCTTAATTTCTCATTTTTCATGGATTAACATCATTGTTTATAGTTCAGGCTGTTGCATAGTGACACAAGCTCTAAACAGGGTGACAAGAAACAAACCCAACCAAACAAATAACAATTCCAAGACATAGCAATGCCTCTGATGGGAGTTTAAATGAGCTTATTTTACAGAAATCCACCTATGAAATTCACCAAGAACGGCAGTGCTCGTCGTGGCAGAGCTTGTGGGTGAAGTGCCTGAGAACCCTCCAGCGAGAGTACAGCTGTCTGCACAGAGGATTCAACTCCCTGAACTGTAATGAGCAATTTGTCTCACAGCTTTGATCCACTGTCAGTTTAGCTGACACTGACTCCAGGAATTAGTTTCTAACATTTCAGGGTAACCTAATAAAAAAAAGAAAAATTGAAGTAGTGTGTGGTCGGTATCTGTAGATAACATATCACCTGCTGCAGGTGTTAACAAAAAAGTTAAATGTGTTTCTGTTATAGTACAAAGGCTCTTAGTTTCTTGAATGAATAAATACACAACCCTAAGACGTAAAGTACCAACAAGGTAAAGCAGCATAAAGGACAGAATATTTTAACCATATGCTCTAAGCTGTGCTGATCCTATGCATTTGAGAAGCTTCCTTAGAGCAAAGGCTTCCTTTGTACAACTGAACAGATCCTTTATTTGAACAATCCGCCCACTTTGGAAAACATGTTCAGAACTAGAGGGAGATCAGTTTCAAGTTTTTAAAACCATCACAGTGGAATTGGACTAGAATATGTTTGGGTTGTAATTACAAGACAATTGTTATCGATTTTCAATTATTTTGTCAACGTAATAAATGCACTGTATGAAAGTCATAAATACTTCTAGCTCTGGCATAACTGGTCAACACTAAATAGAGCAGTAAATACTGGCTTTAGAAAAACATTTAGGAAGGGAATATAAACTCTCTTTAAATCCAGTCCTACTGTTACACTGTCATTACGCTGCAGATGAATCATGATCCGTCTATTTCAGTCCATTCCAGGCAAAAATGTTTGTCAGTAGCAAACTGCCATTTTGTTGTGGTTTAAGGTTGTCACATTTGACCACTGGGAACCGATGCCGGTCACACCATGCTTTGCCAGCCAGCCAACAAATTTGCCAATATCATTACACCTGCAAGAATGTACCTGTCCTAAGAGTTACCAGTGACCAGACTTCCAGACCTTTACTATTTTCTGTTGCCCTGTATTCAGGCATGTGTCTGGTGACAAGAAAGGAACATTGCTGCTGGGCTCGCATGTGTGATTTTTAGTGGGGAACGTTTTGCAGGTAGGCTCCACAAGATAATATTCACTACCTGCAGCACTGTGTCACAGCCTCTCTGATATATCCAACACAGCCAGTTAGCAGACCATAGATGAAGATGACCAGTAGCACCTGGCAGCCGGGGTCAGACAGTACCACAAATACACAAGGTCCAGCCATGGGGGAATTCAACCATATGTGTAAATCTTATTCTAAAACTGTCAGATGTGACAGGTTTGACTCTCTGCTGTGAAAAGGATAGTGTTTGTCCTTTATCTTTAGGCCACAGTTATGAGATAACTTCATTTATTCTTAAAATAAATAGCTCCCCAAACAGCAGGGCAAACAGTTAACTACGAGGATCATTTGTTAAAGCTGTAAGTCTTCCTCTATCTGAACCGGGAGCTAACAGATTCAAGGGGTACAAGCAGTTAAAGAACGACTTTGAGGGGAGAGGAAGGAATCAACTCAGAGCAGAGTTCAAAAACACAGGGATCCTGAAGCACTGAGACGGAAATGTTGACACACAGCGAGACCAAATGATGCCACCTAAGAATCCTGGAAAGATCAGGATCCTCAGTATGGAAGACAGATGAGGCTATCGGATCACCAGGAACCACTGGTTGTACCTGCAAGGTGAAGCACTGAGGCCAAAAACTATTGAAGTAAATACGTTTCAGACTGAAGTACTGCAGTCCAAGGACTGCTCTAACAGATGAGGAATGACACGATTTCACCCTCCCAGAAGTGCCACAGGCATTAGCTCAAGGCCAAAGACACAGTAGAGTGCACTCACAGCGACTAGGACTGGCTAGAGGCTTCAGTGAGTTCTGTAATTTTCTGCAACTGAATTTTAATTGCAGCAGAGAAAACATTACAAATAACCCTAACAGCTTTGCAGTCTCTTTATTTCAGCATATGGATTGTTATCTAGAGCCTGATGTAATACAGCTAGAATTTACCTTGTATGAGTAAGAAAACTTACTAAAACATCAGTCAGTCTTAAAAAGGGAAGATTTGTAATTGACACAGTGTATGAAAGAGCAATTACAAATTTAAATATGCCACAACAGCTTTATGAAGCATCTTTTGACCCTTAAATGAAATTGTTTAGGTGTGTGTGACGTAAAATGCTTGCAGACCAAAATCTACCAATGTTTCACTTGAAGAGCTGTGCCTTTCTCCATGATTACTCCACTGAGGTTGATAGACAGGTGTATGAAATATCTGAGTATTCCACCCACACCAATAAGGACTGTGGAATCTGTCTTTTGTACCTGCTTAGATTAGCAGAGAGTACACATAAACCTTTTAGCAGTAAGTCATTGAGGAATTAAGCTAAAACCTCCCTTTCCCCACTGGAAAAAAAGGTTCCAGGCTACAGTCCAGACTACAATACCCCGAACAATGTCATAGTCTTGTTTTCACAAATAACACAAAGTAACTCCTTTTTCCAAATGAACAGAATCCACAGTAACATTATAGCTACTACCTCCATTCCCCACACCCTGCTTTAGAGCTCTTAATGTAAAGACTGACAGTTATATAGCTGCCTAATTAACTTCACTATTGTCCCCTAAAAACACTCTCTATCTTAGCTCTCCTTCTGTGCAAATAGCATAACATTAATTTAATGGAAAGGTCACATTATACTACAAGGAATGTAGTGACATTCCATTATGTCCTTCTCTCCCTGCTTACAGTTCCCCCCCCCCTTGCTGTTGTGCATTCAACATTTTTTCTATAGGCATTTCATGAATAATGAGAAGCTACTCTAGACATGTAAAGTGCTGCATTGCTTGCAATTTAAGACACATCATGCCACAGTCTCAAGGAAAGCAAAACACCACCAATCTGATTTTACGCAAATGGTTTTTGCTCTGCATGCCAAACTCAAGCTTTAATTATTATGCTTTTCCCCCCTCACTGCTGAATGCCTTCATTCTCTTTGCCTACACAGGGAATATTATGATTTAAGAACAGTTTTTGAAGTTCTTGCATTCAAATCAACTTACCCCAAAACTGTTACTTTTCTGTACAAGAAGGATGATTCCTCCCCTGCCATGCAATGACTAGGGGAATTAGCAAGGTGTCCTGGCTAAACTTCAACTTGCTTAAACTGCTGTTCACTCACTTAAGTTGACCTCTCCTTTTCCAACTGGATACATTATTCATCATCACCTTCTATGCTGAACTCTCAGGTAGTATTGTCCTGCTCTGTTGACCACAGTTAATCAGGGATGGCTATTAGGACCTCTACATTCAGTCTGCAAAGTGCTTTTGGCACTATTTGGGGTGAGACTGATCTATAAAGATATTATCCTTCCTAGAAACAAGCACAACCCGATCTATCTACAAATCTAGCCCTGCATTTCTACATTAGTTCCGATTCATTTTTTCCCCCTCTTGAATATAAAAATCTCCACATTGTTCCTGTTCCCCTGCCCCTAATTAAATACCTACCACTTCCTACTAGTGAGCACATTCACAGAGAGGTTCCTAACTTCCATGTACACAAAAGAGCTCGGCTTTCCCACCTGAAACATTTTCTTACATTTCTGGTACATGTATATTCATTCTTGACGTAACTCCACTGAACAGGACAGTAGAGAAATCCACCAGTGTCTGGTAAGATCAGCATTAACATTGCTTTGTGCTAACAGAGTAACACAAAGGAATAGGAACCAGAAACTCATCCATGAATTAAAAAGTGTTAACCTTACTGTCCAGTGCAAGTTCTAAACCAATCATATCCATAAACGGTAACAGCCATTTACTTCTTCACTAGCAAGTCTTGTCAAATATCATAATGCTTTTTCCCCATTCTCTCCCAAAAGTGGCCATTTGACAAAATGTTTTCAGTTATCAAAAGTAATTTAACTGCTACACGGCAGCCAGGGGAGCACCAGGTTCTTCAAATAGTCTATTTCTTTCATTACATAACCTACACAGTATTTGTATGCACTATTTAAGAGAAGCAGACACTAAACCTGTTAAAAAATGTAATGTTTTGAATATTCACTGTAAAGCATATCCTTTGTAATGCACTTCTCTCCTGCCCCAGGCGTGATATTGCAGATCAATTCCCAAACCTAGGTGAGCAATGCAATTCGCTATAATGACAAGTCAAGCTGTAATCACAGAAGTGTAATGCACCATGACTGTACCAGCAGCCTGACATTTGGCAAGTTTACTAAAACCTTAATAACAATGCATTATTACATTTGATATGCTTCCCTTAATTCATTATGGAAGCAGCCTTTAGGAACAGAAATTGAACTTTTGAAATTGATCAGACTGTTTTGAACCTAATAGCACAGAGATTGTGTGGACCTTACCAGTTAGCTGTTGTTCCAGAGATGTGTCAGACCAATTTAGTGATCATAAAGCCTTTGTTTTTATAGAATATACCATTTTCACGTAGTTAGGCTCAGGTCAGGAGTACCACCTAACATTTAATATTCATGTTGGAAATTAAAACTACCACTCTTAACCCAATAAAAAAAAGCCCAATCTTAAAAACACAGTTCCGTAAGCATACGCCCTATCTCTAGTCTCATCTATATCACCATTTTGTTTCACACTCTAAAAGACAAAGCAAGAACACTTGCAGGAAAAACCAAGAGCTCAGAATCAGAAAGTTCTTCACTATAATACCAGGTTTACACTTTCCCCATGCAGTTAGCTAAGACAATTCACTTTTCTATGTCACTTTCTCCAAATGTACAAGAAAGGTAATGATTGTCAGTCTCACAAGGCCACGAAGAAAAACATTTCAACAAAACTCTCAGTACATGAGTGCTTAAGTGTTATGGTTAAGAGTAATAAAACCAACTACTTCAGCTCTGAAGGACTGCTTCTCTTCTAAAATAGCCAAGAATTTCCAACAGACACGCGAGTACAGTGGCAGAGTAAATCACAGATAAGAATTAAAAAAAAAGAAATTCAGAAATCCTGCATCAACAACAGCTTCACTATGTCTGCTAAATAATCTCAAACACTTGGTTGGCAGTGTTGTTAGAATTACTGCAATGTGATGCAATTATTTCCCTATTTTGTGCATGGACATGAACAAATAAGAACTGCAATTCCTCAAAAATGGTGACTGACATTCTTCTGACATTCTGATGGGTTCTTAAAAATCAAACCAAAGCTAAAAGAAACGTATTTATGGGTCAGGCTAACAGAGGAGAATGAGCTTAATTAATAAAACCAACTGTACACTGTAGCCAGTGTACAGTCTAACAGCCTAATCTGATGTAACATTTGTTGAAGGAGGCAGAAAACTATGTGCTATTGCAATTTAGGCGTATATCCAATTTGATAAAATATGTCTAAAATTGAACTTTCCTTTTTATATCATTTGCTCTGTTCCGGTTCTGTCTATGACGACACCACTGCCTATCACCACACTTCACAGCTTCCACTTATCTTTCATTCCACTCCTTTTAGTACCACTCCCACATAAACACACTGCTCCAGACCACTCGTTCCGTCACCTAAAGCTATACCCTTTTCTGTTATTCCATAGCCAAACTATCCACAGTCTGCTTATTCACCACCTTCTAATACGCCCTCAAACCTTGCACATTCAGGCTTACTAACATTAAATAACATGTACATAAAACCAGTGATATAATGGTACATTATCATTACATTGCAAATATCTGGTAGGTCAATGCATCCTTAGATGGTTAAGAAGAAAGTCAGATACAAGTCAGGGACATCATTAAGCTGTTCATTTCCAAACATTCTCCGAGTTTGTCTTTTGCAATAACAAATGCATGTTACTATTGTTAAAAAGGAAAAGTATCATAGTGTTATGTTTGCTAACATAGTTAAAGGCTATAGAAGAAAAGAGTTAAAAAAACCCACTTGAGCAAATCATTCTATTTACTGGAAATCAACATTATCCATAAGACACATACGACTAGAGTTTCACCTGCTCATTGCTAGCAGTGACCCTGGTGAAAGCTGGAAACATAATCAGCTTTCATAAGTGAAGCACAGATGTCACCTCGGATGGAAAACATGCATGAATTCTGTCCTGCCTAATGATTACCATGCTGAGAACTTAAACATATAAGCTACTGACAGAGGTTACGAAGCTTGTAGGAAGTCATTGGTATAACACCCACAGTTACTTCCCCCCACACACAAAGGCAGTACAGCTACTTCCTTGTATGTTCACTCGAGAAAGAAGAAAAAAAACCACAAGAACCAACCAAAACCATCTCACAAATTGTATCTGGTTAACACCAAAGAAAATAAGAAAAAACACACCCTTTAACCTATTAAAAGCAAGGAAAAGAAACTAGAGGAGGTTAGCCACAAAAAAACTATCAGCAAAATCCACCTATGTTAATTAGGTATAAGAAGTCTCCATGGAAACCTAAGTCAGGCATACCTGTATACCCATTGTATGGTAGGCTTTCAAATGGAAGCATCACACACTGATGACAAAGTCTTTCAGACATGCCTTAATGTACATTCAGCCAGGTCTCTCAGACATAAAACGATGCACCCTTTCACTTCCATAATAAGTAGTAGAATCTTTCTTACAATGTGACACTATGAACTTCGAAATTGTAATCACAGGGTCAATGTGCTCACACCTGCTTTTTTTGTTTTACATTATTTGTACTCATATCTTAATAATACATAATAATTCACAAAGGTTTTGGCAATAGCAATGTGATAAACCATAGTCAATTGATAAAGGGCAGTTTTCCAACTACTGACTTCTCTTGCACAACCTGTTTCTTTCTCTTCTGTCCTGAGGCATTTATAGCATACTGGCTTACGGCCAGCTGCAAACTGTTGTGACTTTAGAGAGCAAGAAAAATTTAAAAAAAAAAAAAGGAAGGAAAAGAAAGGAATGCATTTCTTGAAAATTAGAAGTTTCCCATATTAACTGTGTTGCACTCAGGAAATTTTGTTCATGATCTGCAACAGATAACCAAGATTATGCAAGCCATGACACAATCTACATAACCATTGCAATGGAAGGGTAAAGACAAACCCGGTGTCGCAGATGCTTTTAGTTTTTGCACTAATTTTCATATGGGGGGCATGCACTGCCATCATAGCTTCAAAAAAAGAAAAAAACTTGGGCATAATTTTGTCTTTCTCTTCCTCTTTCCCAATTTTTAATCAGAAATGCACAAGGACAAACAGGATAAATTTGCATCACCAGAGAAGCAGAAAGCATGACTCTCACTGCTACAATTTCTTCTGTATCCTTTGTGTTTCTTGCCTGTTCCTTTCCTTCAGTCCAAAACACCAGCCCATACCTGAGCTCACAGTCTGTATGACGTGATCAGCCTGGCAAAATACTACCAGCAGGAAAAAACCCCAAACCTTAAATCAAATGGGAATTAAACCTTGCAAACAAAGCGCATATCAAAAGCCTCACTTTCATGCTGCCAGTATGCAATTTTTAATTGTTAAAGAGATACTCAAATGTTTACCACAAAGACTTTGAGACCACCTCTACCAAGCAGTGGAAAGGTATGGAAGGGTCCAATTTTATCAGCCAACAATCTACCAAAATACCCCAAGAGATACTTGAGTCTGAACATCTCTATCACTGCTTTGGCATTTGTGAATAACAGCCATCCCAGTGATAACTCACCTTTATGTCCTACCTCATATAGCTAGTATGAATAAAAAAATATGTTAGAAAGTATTAGTATTTTGCAGCTTTTCACCTTCAAAGCCAGTTGCGTAGTTAATGGAAAGAAATATTGTTATCCTCTCTCTCACTAGCATCTTGTTGAAAAGTCACATTCTTCAAATAAGAAGTTTCAAGGTATTTCTGAAGCTTCTTCTGAATCTATAATGAAGTTGTTTGTTTGTTTTTTAAAAATGACTCAGGCATAGCACTTCTTAGATGCAGGTATGAGACTGGGGTTGATCAATATTGGTTACACAACTCCAAAAGCATTAGGAACGTCACCACACCAGTGTCGTCTGGCCTGACTAGTTTCTCCATTTTCGAGATAGTAGGAAGACAACCCACCACAAATGTTTTCCTCCTCTTCCCAGAGCAATAAGGAATTATGACACCAGAGAGCTGGCAGGAAAGTGGTTCTTTGCATTCTAAGTTCTGCCTTGAAATACATGTTTTTAGCCTTCTGGAAATCAAGGTTTTAGATTGGAAACCCTGACAGATCTTTAACTGCAGCAATAGCAAATAACATCAGTGTAATTTCTCTTGAAAGAAATTGCTCCGTATTCTTCTCCAGTTTCCAGCTTAAAACCTTTCATTGCTGATGCTGTTGTCAATCTTATCTTGTGACCTATTTACCTAAAGCACAGAATTACAGATCAGAATTTGACAAGTACAGAGCAGACTTTGATGCTAATAATACTCAAGATTTGGTGGACTCGGATTGTTTTTAGGGCTTGGTCAGAAAGGCCACCTTTCTTTCATGTAAAAAGCCAACAAGCCACCTCAGAGGTTTTCCAAATGAATTTGTCATAGCAATTAAGGGAAAGAAGCTATATAAACATGATAAAAGGTGACTAACATCACTGTGCACCGTTACATTAAGGAATAAGAGAGAGACCTTTAACACATTGCTCTGAACACTTAGGAAATCAAAAATACTGTCTGGATAGCTACATTCTTTGACTTTCAATGAATCAGTGCTGCCTGCAATGCGCACCCAACCTGGGGCGGGGGGGGAAACACTCAAACCAAATGAAGTAAGTTCCAATTATTTGTAATGGAAGATCGAAGGGCTCTATCTTGCAGTGTGGGTATGGACAGATACTAACACAACAGAGAACCAGGCAGCCCCACAGGGAGACTCCTTCCTCAGGAAGTTCTGAAAAGGCAAGGACCTGAAATGCATTGGGAAGATGCTAGGTGCAAGTGCTAGGTTAAAATACACGGCCCATTCAACTTACCAGGATTCTTCTAGTAAAGACAGTGGTGGGGAGCAGATAGCACATGCAGAAAGCAACCCCATATTAAGCACATTTGAGAACACTGAGAAACTACTGGGGATAAAAGTTGGGACAACTGGCAATTTAAATCCACATCATTGTGAAAGCTGGCCACTCCATTACGCTTGGATAATACCATACTTTAACCATTCTTGGTTAAAAGAAGCCTTTTCGTTGTGGGGTTTTGGGGTGGGTTTTTTTGTGGNTTTTTTTTTTTTTTTTAAACACAAATGCTACACTCCCTGAGCTCCCCCCATCCCTCACCAGTACTGCTAGTAGTTTGGAAGGGGTTTATTTTGTTCCAGTGTGTTGCAGTGGAATGCAATCCTTCCACTGCATTGACCCAGCTTCACTTAGTGTTTTCACTGTTAGATAGATACCACTGTGTGACTACAGAACAGCGGAGTTTCCAATGCAACAGTTAGAACAGTCAAATATCAGCTCTACTTTTTCAGATACCAAATTCACTTAATAAATACACAAAAAGCATCCATGAACATACAGCTTTTCTGAAATCATTTGTTGCCATGAAGTATATAAAAAAGCATCCTAAATGTGCAATTATTACATACAAGATCCTACGCCTATATCATTTTGTGTAACTATCCCAGCATACTTAAATGTTTTTAGCTCTTAAAATCTTTTTTTTCAAATAGTATGAGTTTAGATAGTAGCATTTGCCAGACGATATTAGCATACTCCAATCCTGTTGAATTCACAGGGCTTTTATCATCTTCTTGTTGTTTACAAATTTTACTGCCATTCATCATTGCAAATCATCAGCTGTACTTGTGGCTGAAGAAAATGCTAACTCAGAAGGCAGAGATGACTGCAAATGCATCAATCTGAAATCATGATTTTTACTACCAGGAATGTTGTGCTCTCACGACACCTATAATTAGACATATCCAATATCTACCATCTTCTCAGTTATTCAAAATATTATGGGGACTGCTAGGTGTGGGTGGGAATGGGCATAACTAACATATAAAGCAAAAACACAGGTAAATTTAGGCAATAGGAATACATTTCTGTTCTAGTATCACTGAAAACTGCGTAAATAGATTTCTGCAGAGCACAGTGGCAGCTTAAATAGTGAGAGTTGGTGTGCGAGCAGCATGAAATCCCCATTTGTGGATATGGAGGGAAGCAGAGGATAGGTCAGATTCATTGCCAGGATTTTTTTATTTTTTTTTTTTAGTTTTTCAACTTAGTAACCACTACCTTTTTCGAAAAGGGGAAAAAACACGTTAGTCTGAGATTTTCAAGATTATCTAGTGCTTTTAGCCACTCTCTCCGCAAAATGGCACGACAGGTACAACTATATGCCCTCTGATAGCTTCATGAATCTAAAGCATAAGCCACAACCACACATTTAGCGACCTACATATAGTTTATTTTCTGTATAAATTGTATAGTTTTAAGGCACTAATTTGGTCAAGTTAAGTAGCTGAGTTCCAGCTGGGTTTCAGAGCACCCTTAAAGATCAAATCCTGACATTTTTCAATACCAAAACAACAACCACCCACCACAAATTAACCAACATTTTCAGGATTATCAGAGTTTTTAAGAGTACATTTGCAGTTGAAAAAACTTCTAATATTCAGATGGAAAGATATTTTAGAAGTTAAGGGCTAAAACAAGAACACTGGCAACCCTTGCTGTATATTGACTAATTTATGGAAACAAGCCTCTGAACGAAAACAGCCAGCAAGATGCTGCTTTAGGTAATATGTAAAAATAAAGTGAATGCCACCTATTGTCCATTTAGAGCTTAAAACACTTGATCTAAAACTTTAAGCTCTGAATGCAACACACACAATCAGAGCAGAAAATTAAGTAGTGGGTGGACAGAATCTTTTCTGCCTACCCTGAATAATAACCACACTGCTTCTGCTGCAGCTGTCAGACTATCCCTTGGGCACTCCATTAGAAAGCACATAGCAAAGTGTAGGCTCAAAGTCACAGAGCCTGATGTCACAGATAGTAGGCTGGAGAGACCGCAATCTGTTTCCACAAAGAAAATTGCTCTTTGCACAACACAGCAGAGAAAACTCAGAGAGCTTCAGATCTCCTTGCATGAACCAACAGCACTGAGGAAAAGAAAACAAATGGCAGAACACTGCAAGCTCATCTCAGGCATCAGTGACCGAGTTCTTTGTCCCTGGGGTTTCATGATTCGAGCCTGACTTAAAAGTGACTTGAGACAGTACAAGACCCACAACATTGGTGCGTATGCAGCACAAAGGAGACCAGGAGATAATAACCACACAAACAACCAAAACATCACAGTATCACCGACACTTCTGGCTAATCCTCTTACTCCTTCCTGAAACCCAAATACAGATGCAAAGTAAAATACAAAATAATTAATCCAACACTTCTAAAGCCATCCCTACCTTTGTAAGTTGTATTCCGACACTTTACTTTTTATACCATTCTTATGCTCAACTTTTGAGCTTTTTACCCACCCCTCAACTGCCACCATTTATCATTCCTGCGTTTTAACCCATCCTTTACCCTCACGCCCTCAGCATGTTTCCTCTCCTTCCATTTTCAAGGCCTGTTACCTTTCCCTGAGTATTTTCCCTTAAGTATTTTCTCATTATCTCAAGTTTTGCTTTTCATTCATTAGCCTGCTATTGTCTCTGCTCCGTTTTAAGTGCTCTCATAAAGCCAGTTCCCAAACCACAATATACACATCAAAGCAGCCATGCTCTGTACCATCATCAAATATTACATCAGATTGCAATTATTCACAGGAAGGCATGGAATATTGTTTCAACCATTTCTTTAAAAAAGAATAACAATTCCATCCCCTGGAAACAGGGGCTTGCAATTTACTTAGAAGAAAAGCCTCCCTGCTTTTCTATTTAAAGCAGAACCAGGAAAGTCAGGCCTACCTGCCCAAGCTGCCCCAAACAGTAGAGGGCGAGTTTCTTCAGGTCTGTGTAGACAACCTCCCCGAGCTCCTGATAAGGCTCCCAAGTGGGGGTGAAGTGTCCCTGAGTAAACTGCTTTTGCCGCCTATGGTAGTTTTCCCAGAACACTTGTTCTCTTGCAGGTTCACTGCTTCTGTAAATTGTTCTGCTTCTGGCCAAGACCTTTCCTTCCTTCTGAGCAAAGCCAGGTAAAGCCTGAACGCACACAGAATCTAGAGGATTCAACGCTTTAATGGTTGCCGGCACCTTGACTCTGCTGTTCTTAAGTGGCTCTGGTACCACAGGTGCTTTGAGTCTGCTGCTTTCAGGTGCATTTTGTACCACAGGTGCCCTGAGTCTGCTGCTTCTACCGGCATTTGCTACCTCAGGTGCCTCCACTCTGTGGTTTTTAGATGCACCTGGTGCTGACATTGTTCCAGAATGGGAACCTTGGTGTTTTCGCTCCCTAAGTTATTAAAAACCCTAGTTTCCCAGTCATGAAAACACACACCAGCTGCCCAAATTCTCACACAAGCCTTTTCAATTTTCTAAAGGGCAGCCCAGCAGAGGAATCCGCTGCTAACTAACACTACATGAAGCGTCATTCCTCTCAGCAGCCCTGCAAACAATAGAAATAAATCCTGAGGGGCCGGGACACCTAAAACCTACCTAGTCTCCTGGGGAACACCAGGAGCCAGAGCACCTCCCTCTGAAGGGTTTCTTTACAAATAAAACTTCCTTTACGCCCATTTTCAACGACCGCACAAACCCACCCCGCTGCCCCAACACCCCCCCCTGCCCGCAGTCCTCACGCCACGGGCCTCCCACCTCCCAAACTCCGGGCACCCGCCTAAACTCCCCCCAACCTCCTTCCTCAAGGCGGCCGCCGGGGGCGGGAAAACGGCCGAGGCCCGACCCTTCTCCTCAGCCGCCTCAGAGGACGGCGCCGGCGCGCGCCGCGCCGCGCGACGGTTAACGGCCAGCGGTTGCCGGGGAAACACCACCACCACCACCACC
>RSEF01000015.1:12387639-12404023 GCA_003993805.1 Himantopus leucocephalus
CCCCGACAGCCCCCGGGGGCCGGGGAGGGGGGGGGGAAGGGGGATGCGAGCGAGAGGTTACCCGCGGAGCTGAATTTTTTTCACCTTTCAGCCCCAGCGTAGGGACGGCTGAGCTTATGGCCGAGGGAGGGCAGGGCTGTAAATAACGTGTTTTGCCTTTAGGTAAAAAAATAAAAAAAAATATGTTATCGCTTCCCCAAATTGTTAGAAGGCTCAGTGGTTAAAGCCCTGGGAAGTGGGAGGCCTGAATGTCATTGTAACAGGAAAGGTAATATTGATCAGTATTTCAATGAATTAAATATAATCCTCGGGTTCCGTCCCGGGCGGCACCTTGGGGTGCATGGCAGAGCACCCCCAGCCGCCCGTGCCCGGCCCGGCCGCCGCAGGCAAATGTTGTTCAGCCCTTGAGAAAACCCATCAAATCTCCCTCCTCCTCCCACCGTTTTCAGTAAAAGCCTTTCAAACTTCGCTCAGACCTCGTCAAACAAGCGGTAACTGGTGGCAAATGAGAACTCGAGGTGAATTTGATACGGTGTCTATTCAGCCCTAAAATACACGGACGATCAGCAACAATAGCACATTATTTGAGGTATATGATTTCCAACAGATTGGGTTTTTAGCCTGTCAAGATCACTGCAACCATTTGAATCCTGTGAGCTCTCTGAAGGGATGGAGTATCTGGAAACATCTCCTCCCTCCCCCCTGCCTGTCTATCCCCTCAACCCTGAAAAAACCCACCCTTGCTATTATTTCCGTGCATTTTAATCTGTCCAGCACTTCCTTGCTATTACAACTTTGGATTTAGAGTGACATGGCCGGACGTGAGAGGGCAGAAGCGGTGAGCCGTGGCCCGAGGAGCGGAGCTGTGGGGCTCCACAGCCCCGAGGCTGCAGGAGGACACGGGGGACGTTTGCCACTGAGAAGGTGCCCCCCACCTCATTTTCCTCCCCAGCTTTATATTTTCTGCAGGCCGAATTGTTCCCCAAAACCTGGTGTCTTGTGCTGCTTTGGTTTTCAGGAGAGACTTCCCACCCACACGCTGGACCAGGCCAGAGGTGCTCGCACATGGATCTGCTAAATTGTGGAGCTGGAAATGCAATTTCTGCTACTTTTCTCATTGGGTGCAGCTTAATCATAGATGTTTCCAGCTGAAAAGAAATATTCCCACACCTAGTGTTTGAGAAAGCCATGAGAAATATCACAATTTGGTAATGACGACGCTCTGAGCGCCTGCTTTTGTTGTACCTGGCTGTACGAGCGGGTTTTCAACGAAAACATTTGAGAAAGAACTAGTTTCAATGACTTCCCTAATACAAGTGGCGACATCTCATCTAGCGCTGGGATTTCAACTCCGGGGACTGAAGGGAAGTATCTGCTAGACAATCAGCACGTGAAAAATACAAAAGTGGCATTTCGAAGCAGCCTTCCTGCCTAAAAATGTGCTTCTCCATCCACACAGTGATGCATTTGCATCAGAAAAAGGCGCTTGATTGGGTTTGCTGATTGGTTTGCAGTTTGAAGAAGCCTCAGCTCATCCTTTGGCTGCAGCAGGTTGAGACCTGCCGGGGGCTTCGGGTCCCGGAGCGGGAGGACCCCGTCTGGGCCACGTCACCCCCAGCACCCTCTGCTTATTTACCTTGAGGCAATCCAGATGCTGAAAGCGCTGCCGAGGACCGGGGAGGACCGGGAAGCACGCGAGAGCCGTCCCGCACCCACACCCTGCAGGCTTTCATGCTGTAACGCTTTGGAGTTCTGCCCAAAACACACTCCGCGTCCTCGGCAGATCCATTTTTTAATGGCCTTAAAATAACCTAAGCGCAGTTTGGCTTTGTCAGGGTGCTCAGGGGCCAGTGAGGCCAGGAAGGGCTCACAGAGGACGTGCGCAGGGCGATGTCCTGCTGCTGCTGGAGACACCCCGTCTCTCCTGGTGTCCCCACCCCACAATTCGTGCCCAGGTCCCCCGTCACGCTGTCACGGGCTCCCACACCCCACGCGTGGCGTGCAAGCACGAGCCTTGGGGCAAGGCTCTTGAAGAGATCATCACGCCTTTCTCCAGGCTGTTTGCAATTTGGTTCCCCCAAAAGTTTGTCACTGGGAGCCCACCCTGCAAAGTCCTCCCTGGCAAGAAGTTCCCTCCGGAGCCACGGTGAACAACAGGTGAATAACAAGCCACCAGCCCGGAGATGTGCGAGCTGCCTGTGCCTGGCTCCGTACTGCCACTGCCATATAAATAGGCTCCCTCCAAGACAGAGGAGGATGCATTATTCAGAAACAAACAAAAAAAGATGGATCTATGGGTTTGTGTTTTTGGAGACATGCAAAACCATTGTCCTCCCACAGCCCACAGAAGCTCCCGGGTAAAGCTTTGTGTGGTGACGAGCTCCGGTCGCCCAGCCCAGCCGGGTGGGTTCTCCCAGCTCTTCCCTTCCTCAGCTCCATTTCCCCTCCACCCTGTTCACCATCTAGTCCAATTTTCAAGAAATACTCCAGGAATGACGGGTATGCATTTGTTTCTTTTTTCCTTCTGTGTCATTTCTCCATCCAGCTTACAATTTTTGGTGGCAATTTAACAGCTTTTACAAATTACATCCCTATCTTTTTCTCAGTTATTGTTACAGAGGAGAAAGTCCCATTTTTCACTTCGATCCTTCAAGTTTCTGCTGTCACTGTATTTAAGACTTTTTTTTTTTTTTTTTGTCCTTAGCTTTTATTTTCTTATCCCTCAAGGGCAGCCTTGGAAATTCAAAGCTGTTCCCTGACTATCAGCGGATCTGGTATTCTCTCTTGGCAGTTCTGCAGCGACTGTCTCTCTTCCTTCCATCCTTCCACCTAAATGACACCCTTTTCTCAATAAATTACCCTTTGTCTTGCAAAGCGACATTTCCATTTGTGACAGTTTGGATGTATAATAGTTGCATCCCAGCGGATACCTTCAGGAGCGTCAACTAACAGGCCAATACAGACTCACTGGTGCAGAAAATAAAGAGATTTACGTATGTTGGGCTTCCTTTCCCCCCCGCAACGGTTGGGCTGTGCTCTGAATTTTCAATGTTTGAGTTTAAAGTTTTTGTCACCAAAAAACCCTCTCCTGAAACAGAGGGATGGCTGAACTGATGGCAGGATTCCCTTTCTTCAATATAACATCCCTCGGGGTCCCTGGAAAACGCTCCAGGGCAGCCGAGCCCACCCAGCCATGCCCCTCGGCATAGGGCTTTGTGGCCCCGGTGTGCCAACCGCAAGGCGTAAAGCACCAAAATCCGCCGAAAGCACAAATCCGGCACCGCACACCCAATTCCCCTGCCCCATTTGGGGCATTTAGCAACGTTCACGCATCGCCGGCGTGGAGCAGCACCGGGAGGCGAGCGGCACCCCGAGCAAGGGTGCAAGGAGAAGGCAAATGGAAATATCGCCCGCAGTGACACCCGCGGGCATCTCACACAGTCCTTAAACACATGCGGGTAGCCCAGAAAGGTTTCCTCGCCGGTATGGCAGTGCACACCAAAACGTGCTGGGTTGCTTCGAATGTTTGCAGAGCTTTGCATGAAGAGAAGGCGGCTGTGCCGCTAGGGCTGAAGAAATATCTGTTGCATCATATACTTTGCAGTTATCCGGCGTTTTCCGCTCTTTATGGCAGAAACGTGCCCGAAAAACAGCCGACCAACAAAAGCCCTGATTGCTTATGCGACAGAGGAAACATTGATTTTGCAGACATTTCCCAGCAATAATGACGGTGATCGATTATTGCTGCTGTTGCTCGTCATCTTCGCTAATGGAGGGTAAATGAGCAGCGTGGCTGGAGGAGGCTCAGCTGGAGCAGCGGCTTTGGGGTGTCACCAGACTACCCATGGGCAGGGAGGGTTCCTGGGGACCCCCCCCGCTGCGCCGGCCGGCGCAGCGGGGGGGTCCCCAGGAGCCCTCCCTGCCCGCAGGGACACACATGCACCCAGCACTTCTGGAGGGGGGGGGATGCAGCAGATAAAGCTCGAGAAGGTCGCATGCTCACACCCTGCTCCCATGGGATGAGGACGGGGATGCCCGAGCCTAGGGCTGGCCACAAGAGCATCCCTCCCCCCGACTCCTTCAAGCTGCCCAAAAGCAACAGATTGGACATTTTTGTATAAGTTGTCAAGATCCAGACCTCGGCTTTAGCAGCCTGGGACTTTCCTCTCGCAGCCCAGCACCTTCTGTCTCCTTTCCAAACACCAGACAAGCCAAACATTATTTTACAATCCCGGCATCTGGCACGCAGCTCTGGGCAAGCCTCTCAGCCTGTCACTGGTGAGATAAATGAGCCCGTTTCAGTGGCCGACTTCATAAAAGTATATGAAAAGTAGTTAACAAAAGGGTATTTCACAAAGGCGGGAATGCAAATGCAACCTCCAAGATAACTAATTAACTGGAGCAGCCATAAAAAGGGGAAGCAGCTTCCCATCTGTGGAAATAGATGTCATTTTATAGAGGCTCTAATTAGTTATGCCCAGTCCTGCAGCCGTCCTGCTGCCTCCTGCTCTGCAGCTCCCGGGGTTTTCGAGGTAAAGAAGGGGAGAGCAAAGCTGGGGGCAAGAGATGCTTCATCTTGCAAAAGTCCCCTACGAGGGTTGTGTTTTCAGCTGGTACCCAAGCAGCGAACAAAGCCAGCGGTGGTTTGGCGGAGGTGGCTGGCGCGGCCATGCAGAGCCATCCGGCACCGAGCAGCGGCAGCGCTTGGCACCGGCTGCATGGCAAGGTCGTCATCCTGTCCTGGCCCCGGTGAGATCAGCGCTTATCCATCTCCTCTGAGGCCAAAGGGACTCACGTGGAAGGTTTCCTGGGGGATGTGGTTCGGCAGCGCTGGTCCTGGGAATTTACAGGTTCTCCCCAGCATTCCTGCCGCATCCTGGAGGTTTTCGCGTAGTTTGGATGTACGGTATTCACAGTGTGCCCGGGAGGGGTGCTTGGGGGGGTTAATTGTTCAGCACAGCTATGGATTTGCCAGCTTTTATTTGGTGGGAGGCAGCACGCTTACAAATACAGATTTACAGTTGCCTTGTTTGAGTCCTCGGAGCTGCCACCTCCTCGATAGGGAACACCCGGGCTGGGGCAGGAAAAATCCCCTCCCAGCTCTTCCACTGAGAGTGATTTCCCCCCTTCTCAAACCCTTCCAGCAACTATTTTGGGCAGAAGCTTTAGGTTTTGATACACCCCATGCTTTGGGGCTGTATCCCTGCTTTGGACCGAGAGCAGGGCTCACACAGAAGCGCTCCCAAGGGAATGCCGGCACCCGGAGGCAGTGTGCTGGAGTTTGTCCCCACCGTGCTGCCACCGCAGCCCATGCCTGCCCCTTACGAGCTCTTCTTGTGCAACTTTCAGCTTTTTCTTTGCTCCTGCACCTGCAGGGATGCGTGCGAGCCCCCCCAGCGCGCAGTGAGCTCAACAGGATTAACGCTGGAGCAGGGCATACTGCGGGAATTAGTNTGCTGCCACCGCAGCCCATGCCTGCCCCTTACGAGCTCTTCTTGTGCAACTTTCAGCTTTTTCTTTGCTCCTCCACCTGCAGGGATGTGTGCGAGCCCCCCCAGCGCGCAGTGAGCTCAACAGGATTAATGCTGGAGCAGGGCATACTGCGGGAATTAGTCACCGCCGGGACCTCAGTCAAGCGTTTTATTTAATGCCCTTTTCCAAAGACATTTGTACTTGAAAAAGCGAAGAATTACGAGCTCTCTGCTAACAGCGTGACTCAGAGGAGCTGTGGGCACACACCATTTAAGCGAGAAGTGTGCTCACAGCGCTGATGCAACGTGGGCGAGGAGGGGAGAGGGGCTGCTGCCGCTCACTGAAACAGCCAAAACCCGCCTGCCACCCGCTTCCCTCCCCCGCGGCAGGGCTTCGCCCTCTGCCACGGGAGAACGTGCTGCTGAGAAAGCAGTTTTTGCAAAAAAACCCAAATGGCTTAAGTTTTCACTGCCAACAGCTTTGCTACAGAGTGAACGGCTCCGACCACCCACGGCGAGAGCCCACCACCGAAACTGCACCCGGTGGCTCGGCCATGGTCTGACCCGGTAACAGCAACCGGAGCCGCGCTGGCATTTAGCGCACCCAGCAAATCTCTGCCCAAAACACAGAGCGGGGTAACGCTCTGCTACCAAAGGCCACGCTGCCCCTCACCGTGCCGTCCCGCCTCTGGGGCTGCCAGGAACTTGCTCTGCAAGAAGTTCATGGGACGCTGCCAACCCCCCTGGAGCTGGCTTTAAAAAAAAAGTGCCTTTGTCAGACATTACCTGTAAACTGCCCCGGCACGCCGGCCCGTGCACGGAGCACCGAAGGCACAAATATTTGCAGACGCCATTTGGCGGTTGCCTGTGTCCCCGTGCCAACCATGGCAGGTCACAGCATGGGCGTCGTGGGAGCCAGGAAGGTTACAGGAAAAAAAAATTTATAACTTATTCAGCTTTTCTTGACACGGCATCTCCCACATGCATCCAGCATCGGCCTCACTGGGAATTAACAGATTGGGAGCCGGGAGATGCTGTACAGAGGGAGGGTGACCAGCGACGCAATTTATAGGGACACAAGCCTTGAACTTTCTACGGATCAACTTCCAGCGCGTTACCGGAACGGTGAGGATTAGCTGCCAAGCGGAGGCATTTGGAAATCCTCCCAGCAATTTCCCAAAGTGGAGAAGGAGGCTGCTTTGCCTGTGTTGAGTCCGGTTACTCCCAGCCCTGTAAGGTCCCCGAGGGGGCGGTTGGGAGCGGGGACCCGCGTGCCCTGCGTGCCCTGGCCTCCCGTGGTCAGGACGGGACGGTGACTTTGCACGATGCTGTGTGCCGGTGACTCGTGACGCCGCCCCGTCCCAGCCGGCCGCAGCAGCTGGCAGAGGCTCGCCGGGAGCGGGTTGCAGCCCGGGTATTATTAGACGGTTGGTTTTATTTTTGAGAGCAGCGCTTAGGCCAAAGTTCAGCTGGTGCAGTTTGAGCCCTGACTCCGCAATGGGCGCTGGGTGCATCCCGTCCTGCCAGACGCGCTCCGGCTGTTCAGTGCTGAGGGTCGGAGGGGCTCAGCCCGGGCAAACATCACCGTGTCCCATGGATGCCACCATCCAGCCACGGAGCTTCCCACAGCAAACTATTTCATAATTCTCCTTTAGATATCAGTTTNTAAAAAAAAAAAAAAAAGAGAGAAAAAAGAGAAGCGATGATGATAAATGCTCCTAAGCCAGGGCACACAGGGCTCTGGGCTGCGTAGCACCAGCTTTGCCAGATCACATAACCCTTCTCATTTCACATCCCCTGGAGAAATTCCCTCCCCGTTTTGCAGAGCTCGAGCTCTCAGAAATCTCGCCTTGCTGCTGTCCTACTTAGAGGGGGGAGGAAAAAAAAAATGAAATAGGAGCCTGTGCAACATCTGTATCAAGCTGCAGCATGTTCCTCTTCTCCTGTGGTGTCACGCAGCATCTCCCCCGCCACTCGCCCAGCCCGGGCGTGCAGAGCAGGAGGGCCGGGGAGCCCAGCGGGGCCCGGGCTTGGCATGGGAAAGCAGCCGGGCTCCGTGGCAGGAGAGGGCAAAGCGGGTGCTGCCGTCAGCCCAAAGAGGTGGGGGATCCCTCTGTGCCACCCCAGCATCTGCGGGATGAGGGGCATTTTTCCGAGCCCCCGAACAGCAGTTCCCGGCTCCTCGGAGCTTGTCAGAACCTCCCCACGTGCGACGCTGAGTCTGCGCTCCTGGCTGTGGCTTGTTAGCATAAATTGAAACGTAGGGGGAAAGTCATTAAGATCTCTTTCATTAACACCATTCCTCACAGGCCCGGAGAAGCTGAGGTTTTGTCAGATCACGTTATCACCATGGCTTCGCTGTTTCCGAACCTTGAAGCGATTCTTCCAAAAAGCACAACCACCCCCTCACTTGCTCCCCTTTCAATCCTCAGCTATTTTTATTTCACTCCTTGAGATTAAACTATGTGTGTGTGGGAGGTATTTACACACACATAAGAAAATATAGATGCACATAAAAATAACCTGATGATTTGAGAGAGACAGTTCACTTCTGCAGAACTTTCCGTTCTCCGTTCCATTATAAAAAGAAAGTGCTGAAGTTGTTGAGGCTCAGGGAGGGGGTTTGCGTGGCGCTCATTGCAGATGCAGTGAGCATCCTCCCACCCGCAGCAGGCTCTGCTTATGCAAAGGGTCTGAAGCCCCCGACACACAGGGTAGCAGCTGGGGGAAGCATGCACTGGGTTAGTGCTGAAATTCCTCAAGAGAAAAAAAATAAAGAAACTTTCAGCACCCTGGGAAGTTTATGGCTCACTGTGGAGCAAATACAGTGGAGATGAATTCCTACAGAAACGTCCTCGCACCCTTACTACATTCATGATGCATTTCCAGATGTGTAACTGCCTAGCTTAACATTGCTTTTATGTTGGAAATATATTTTTTAAAGAAAAGAGGGAGGAGAAAGATGCGTGCCTGGTCCCACCAGCTGCAAGCCCATGCTGCCCAGTGTGGGAGCTTGGCTGTGCCTGGGCATCGGGGCGACGCAGCATCTGCCCACCCCGCGGGGTGAACAGCCGAGGGGCTCCCACACCCACCGCTCCTCCTGCACCCTGCACATCCCATGGGATGGATTTAGCATGCGCTGACCCCACCAGAAATTTAGGATCCGTTGGGCAAGACGAGCCTCTAAGCAGCGTGTGGATTCGGAAGGGGGTGAGCTCAGGCAGCAAGGGCGCGCTCAGCCCAGCTTGGAGCGAGCATCTCTGCCAAAAACAAGACAAGTCATGAACATGAGACCCGGGGCAGCGCTATTGGTGTCCCTGCAAGCCACAGCATGCTGGGATGTCGCCTCTGCCCTGCCAATGAGCACGTCATGGGCTGCACCAGCCAAGCCAGCATAGCTCAGCAGTACAGAACATCCTCACTGGCTCCGGCGTGGGGGAAACACGATCGCACTCGCAGAGCCCCGGCAGCAACGGCGATGCACTCAGGTTGGCTCCTGCCAGCCTTGTTTTGACTTTCTTTTTAACAGGCTGCCACACACAGCATTCTTGGTGACAAGTGACAGCCTTGTTACATTAACAGCGCTCCACCAAATGGTATTACTATTATTATCTGTTTTCGCAAGTATAATAGATAATATGACTACCCCCCTCCAAAATAACCTGGAATTCGAAGGAAAGATTCAGATTATTTGCTGCACATCTCAAGCTGTGATAATACGAGACAGTACTGTGTTGTACCAGAAAGTGTTGCTGTGTTACACACGCCGTACCTGCAGGAAGCTTCCCGCATTTAACTGCAGGATAGCTGTCACTGAATCATTCTGTAATTGCAGGAAGAGATAACAAGAAAGGGCAGCGCTCTGGCAAAGCCTGCCCAGCCAAGGTTGTCTAAAAATACCTAGCCCCAGCCCTCGTGGCTTTCTGCAGCTCTGCCGGGTGTCGGAAAGCCCACGCTGCTGGCGAGCAGGTGCTCCCTGCGGGCTTGGTCCGCTGAAATAACTGCTGGGATCTTGCCCAGGATCTCTTCTCCCAAAACTTAAACCAGATCCCAGCTGGAAGTGCTCCACTACACTGGAAAAAACACAGCGACGCGCCCCACCAGCCACCTCCGTTTCGCGTTACGCACAAAGACGTCTCGCCACCCATCGGGAGCGTTGCCCTGCCCGCTGGATGGACCCAGCTGCTGCAATGAATCTGACAACACTGGAAATAATAATAAAAAGTGGATGCAAAAGAAACTCGCCCAGAGGTGGGCTGGAGGGACCGCTGCCCCATGTGGCCCAGGCTTGGATGGGGCTGGAAGTGGCAGTTTCTGACCCAGCAGAGGGTCAGAGGACCGTGGATGCAGACCCTGCCCAGGCACTGTGGCTGCTTGCCCCATTGGTGTTCACTGGCACAAGTAGGGAAGGAGGTACGGACTGGGAAAAAGCTTCCCAGGAGCCCTGGGGCTGCTCTCCCGTCATTCCCAGCTCACCTTCCCAGGAAGCGACACAACCAAGGCTTGCATATTTGCTGCTACTGCTCACGGTCTCCCCTGAGCACCCCAGCACACCCCGGGGAAGGGAGACCCGTCAGAGGAGACAAACCAGCCTGCGCACGTTTCTTTTGCCATGACTAACAGCTTAAGTAAACGACCGGGTAAACATGCTCATTTTACTTTCAAAACAAAAACAAAAAGCCGCAAAGCCCAGTTCTTCTTCCTTGAGTAAAGACGGGTGCCTAACTATTGGCATTTGTCCTCTCCACGCGTTTGCAAGTTGCCAGCTTTTTAAAACCTGGCAGCCGCTACAAGACAAAGTGACATATTTAGCTCAGGAGCGAAAATGCTCCTCACTTGTGAATGCCAAAGAGGAGGAAAAAGAAAAAAAAAACCAACAAACAAACCTGTGAGGGAAGTGCCTGCTGCCCCACAGAGCGATGCTGGGGAGGCTCCGGAGCGTCAGCTCGAAGCCAGGGGGACAGAGCCTGTCCCTAGAGCAGCACAGCTCCGGGGACGGCTGGTGTTAGGGTGATTTGTAGCCAAGTGCTCCATTCTTGCATTTGGGGGTCTATGCATCCTGTGGCAGGTGGCTTTCCAAGGAGAAATACAGCTCTGAGGAGCAGCACCTCACCCGCACCCCCAGAGCCAGCGTTCCCCTGGGCCCGACATCCTCTCCCCATCGCTCCAGGCTCACACCGTGGTCACGCAAAGGCCCCCAGGCACCCGAACCCTGCAAGCCCTCCTGCTCCCCATGTGCATCCCAACCTCCTCAGAGGAGCAGACGAGGAGCCCAGACCTGACCCTGCCAGGTTCGGGATCTCTCGGTGTTAATTTCCATCAGATGCAGGGTTGAGATGAGGCCGTTTCCTAAGCGGAGCACCGTAAGGATATCACTTGATCTGTTTGATGACTCCTCTTGTGTCATTTCAGTAGCAGGTGGTGGAAGGGGGGGGAAACCTATAAAATGTTTAACATCCCTTTAGCTTCAATTTATCTGACGAGAATTCAAACAGCACAATTTCCCCCTGCCATCTGGGTGCCACTTTAAAAGACATTTTCTCATATCATTGCAATTTCAGAAAATCTTGTTGTATAGCTGTGGAAATGCAAGATGCTTCCCCTAAATTGTGCATCAGTGTGAAGCTTTTTAAACCTCGAGTGCAGCTTATAATATATTTTGACAGCTCACAGACGGCTCCCGAGAGACTTTCCCCCTTCCGACACCACCCGTGCGGAGGAGCCCAGCTTCGGGCACTGCAGTCCCACGAGGCAAAGCCCTGCGCTTGGTTTGTTTTGCTTCAGTAATGGGAAGACGACTCCCTTGCAGAGCTTTGAACCTCCTTGCCTAAACACTCGAGCCCACAGGCTATTTCCCGCTCGTGTGCCCCAAAATAACTTAGAAACATGTTGAGCTACTCCAAAACCTTAGAGAAATCTCAAAGGTCCTTGTTAACATCCTGCAGGTGGGCAGCCTGGAAGAGGAGAAGGGATGTCCCTGCTGAACTCAGCCCTTCTTGGACACCCCAAACTGCTGCAGGGAGAGCTGCTCCTTGCGGACAGCCAACCCCAAAACACAGCTCCATGGGAAAAAGGCTTTGGTGCTGGCACGAGCCATCTCCTTCAGTGCCCCAGCCCCAGGGGAGACTCCCAACGCTTGGCCCCAGCCATCGGCCAGGCGAGAGGGACGCCCCAGGCCCCAGCGCTAAGCCTTGGCTTTGCTGAGCTCCGGGTCAGAGCCTCAACCCCTGCCCGCACAAGCAGGTCCCCTAATCATGGGGCAAACTCCTATGCTGAGCGATACACAGCTCAGCCGATTTCTCCAGCCCTGTGAAAGCTGTTTGTCCCTGTCCCTCCTCAGCAGAGGGAGAGGCAGAGTCCCCGTGCGTCCCAGCGTGCTGCTCCCCGCTGACCGCCTCCGAAAGCGCCCGGGCTCAGACATTGATTCACAGCCAGAGGAAGTGTCTGAAGAATAAATTAAAGGGTTAGTGCAGGTCAGTGTGTGGTTAGTGTTAGTTGCTTTAAAGCTTAATGATCACATAAATGCAGCACGAGTAACTCCGGAGCACCCAGTTCACCAAGGGGATGATCTGTGCCCAGCGAGAGACGGGATGTGCGGCGACCGGCCGGGTGTGCCGGCAGGGCTGCACCCATTTTCCCTGCGAGGGGTGAAGCCGTGGGGCACAGAACCAGGGTGAAAGGCAGGAGAGCGCTGTTCCTTCCCCAGGGAGGTCCAAACAGTCCCCACCATGGAACTGTCACCGGCTACACAGCTCTGCTCGCCCCGACATGTCCCCGTTGCCGCCTGCGTTTCAGCATTCCTGGCATCAGCAATGGAGTGCGCTATCAACCGGCGCCGGCCACGTTCGCTGGGGCAGCCCCAGGCTGGCCATGGAGAGGGAGTCACTCCTTCCCAGGGGACACACCAGGAGGGGAAAGATGAGCATTTGGGAACAGTAGAGATATTGGTTTAAATCCAGTGGGTTTGCTTGTTTTTGAAGATGATGATTCTTCCCAGGAGGCTCCTGCCCGGCAGAGGAAGGCGGCTGCCCAGCCTCTGTGGGCAACGCTGGAGCCGACACTGAGCCAAGCTCCTGGCACAGGAGGGCAAAGCTTTTGCCGTCAGACACCCCCAGACTCCGGAGGGGTCTGGCACCTCACCGAGGTCATGGGCTAAACTCAGATTCAGTAAACCCAGGACTGGGTCTACACCTGGGAAGTCAGGTCTGGATGAGGCCAAACCATGATGTTACCGCCCTGTGTGATCTTAAAGTGAGAAGCCCAGTCTCAAGAAATTCCTGCTGTGTGCAGTTCAGGGAAGTCAAGGACATTTCCAGTGGAGAAATGGTTGTCCCTGAGGGACCAAAAAGCCATCTAAGTGCTGAGGATCAGCCTCGCTACCCCACACACATCGCTTCACAAGGGCCTCAGTTTCCCCAAGATACAAAGCAGGACATTTTCAGTCCTTGAAATGCAGGATGCCTCTTCCAGGTTTGCACTGATACCGTCCGAAACCAGCTCTGGGAACTCGGGTGGATGCTGGTTCCGTGGTGTGTTCTCCCTGAAGCTGGCTCCTGCCGGAGGGAGCCTCTCGCAGCTCGCCGGGGAGGAGTTGAAATGCCGAGCACGCCTTCTCGGCGTTCGCCCTGATTTTCAGAAATTGCAGTAAATCAGCATCGCTGCAAATTGGCCTCTTTTTTTGGCTCTGGCTTGATGTAAAAAGGAAAACAAATGGAGTTTTAAAATGCAGCTAATCAAGGAGTTAAAGAGAGGTTAATCCTAATGGATTAATCAATTCGCAGGGGGACGGGAAGGAGGCGCGGGCAGGGAGGAGCAGAGAGGCAGCCAAGCCTGGTTGCTCCTTCCAAGGGCGACAGCAAGTTTCAGGGAAACTTTGGAGACAGTGGTGATGCTCCTTCTTCCACCCAGCTGCGTCCAGCATGGGGACCACACAGGTTTGATCTAGAAGTAACAGAGGAGTCCTGGTCTTAGGTACACTTCCCGGAGAAAAAAAAGAAAACTGAGTCCTCGATGCATTTGTTATCACCCCCTGGGAAAAACAGTGGCTTCACCACCCTCACCTCCTGTCCATCACCTCCCTTCAGAGAGGTGATAAAACCCGGGATGTGGGGTGGCCCTGGCTGGTGTTAACCCCCCTGCAGAACTCGGGGGGTGACTGGGAAGGGGGTTTTGAGCAGATCGGAGCTGCCCCAAGGCTTTTCCACCACCTCCTGCAGAGAACACCACCCGCCATGGCTGCCCTGATCACCTTGCAGGGTCCAGCCCATGGATCCTGCAGTCAAATCCGAGCATCCTCCTGCCCGGTAACCCAAGACATCAGCATCTCCCTCCCGGCACAGCCAGNTCCTGCCCGATAACCCAAGACATCAGCATCTGCCTCACGGCACAGCCAGGCATTCTGCATTCTTCATGGGGTAAAGCCTCTTTATAGGCAGCTAATTGGGCTTAGGCATAAAAAGGGCTTGAACATAATTAGTGACAGTGAAAGCAAGGAAGTTTAGAGAAGGTTATTAATGATATACACCACTGTATACAACAGCATAATCGCCAAAAAAATATTAGATCCATTAAGTATCATTATCAAGGCCTGGAGCTAATCATTTAAGCTTAATGAAACTAATACATTTCTCCAGCAGTGGCAGCAGGGCTCACCCCTTGGAGGGAAGTAGCAGCCGGGAAGAACGGAGCCATGGTGTCTCAGCAACGTTGCTGCTGACCCTGGCTGTGGCACCAGCAGCCTGCTGGCTCTGGGCTCCGCGTTCCCAAGAGCTGAGCCCGACTCCAGGCGCTTTCAGAAGCGATTCACTCATTTCAGCAGGAAACCTCTTGCTTTGGCAGCTCAAAGACCTTCTCGTCAATGATGTCCTATGTGGATGTTTAGTCCGTTGCAGGTGGTTTTCCCCAGCGCCCCGCCAGTGGTGAGCCCCATCCTCAGCATGGGTCAGGCTGGTGCTGCTGGTCTGTGCTCCCTGGGAGCAAGTGTTAACATCATTGAGGAGGACAGCGAGATGTCCTAAACCTCCCTTAGCTGGTGCAGGAGCAGGGGTCCAAGGTGTCCCCCTCCAGCAGCCACCTCTGGGGCTGCCTGGGCACAGGCAGGACACCCGTCCTGCTGCCTCCCCCCACACCTCCCTCCTCTCCCTTGTTTTGAACAGCTCTTTGGAGACCGGAGGAGAAATGACTCCTAGCCAAGGCAGTCGCAATGATCTCACTGCTAATTATGCAGAGAAGTCATTTAGCTGTGGCTGCGCGTGATGAAGTGATATGACAGAGAGGAACAAAACCCCACAGCCACTTTGCACGTTGCAAATTAAAGAGGAAAAAAACCCAAAGTGAGCAAACCCAAGCGCCTCGAACTGCGCCTGCCACTGCGGATGCTGCGCTACCCCCAAACCCACTGCAATTAGGGACAGGCAGCTCAGATTGGGAAACAATTAAAAAAATCCCATTAGCTCTGCTTTCCCCTCGCCTTTGTCTGGGTGTGTTTCCCACCCCGGTCTCAGCAGCGGGATCATCTCTGCAGCAGGACTCACCATCACTTTAAAGAGGAGCCCGGGATTAGCACCGGCCTTATTAAAAACACTCACTCACACCTCATTTTACGTTCACACTGGAGATGATTTAGCTTGATTTATTCTAATTAGTTGTAATTTATTATTTTAATGAGCTCTTCCGCAGGCTTTTTGTGCTTCATAACCACCCTCCTCAGCTGCTATAATATGTTTCAAGGAGGTCTTTTAATAAGGAGAGGTTTCCAAGACCGCCTTGGATAGGAGGCTTTTTGTTGCAATACGAAAGAAGAAAATTAAGAGGAAATTTGCCGCTCCTCCAGGGTGGGTTTGCTGTGGAGCATCTGGCTGGGAGCGGGAGGCTGCACTTCAGCACATCACCCAAATGGCAAGGCGGCCCTTAATTACCAGCAGCATTTGCAACTCGGTTTAAAGACTGACAAAAGAAAACAAATAGGAGAAAAATCTCCTTCCCCCCAGATACAGGCTATTATTCGGGGGAGGAAAGCGTGGCCGTGAGATGTCGCAGTGCCCAGAGACAGCTGGAGCTCCCTGAAGGGGTTAATGATGCTTAGCACCAGGGTCACACACAGTGTCCACTTTATCCACAACGGTCTTTCCTCCCCACTGCAGTGGGCAGAGCTTCAGGGACGTCTTGATCTGCTCCCAGAGGCGGCTCTGCCACTTTACGGCCAGGAGCTCCCGCTGAACTTCCTGGCTTTTGATTTAAAAGAGACAGACCAGCCGTCTGGTCAGCTGGGGTGTAATAATTCTATGACATCAGGTTCTTTCATTAGAGAAAAAGAAATTTTTTGCTTTTCTGTCCCCACGGCCATTGTCTGGCAAAAGTCCCTCTTTGGAGACATCCAAAAATAAAGCAGCCGAGATTTACTTTTGCAAGTAGAGACCGAAACCGCAACAAAGCAAAATCCCCAACAGGAGAGAAACTCCCAAAGCGAAACACCCCGAATGACCTCAACTTTAGCAGAGAAACACTGAGATGGTTACAGGGTATTCTCTGGGGGAAAAGGGACAGACTCGTACCAAAGGGGCCCAGATTTGTGTGAGAAATAGCGAGAAACCCTCGGGGAGCTACAGATGCTCCAGAGGGCTCTGGGAAGGAAAACCACCCAGAAGTGTTATATCAACCCCCCTGTGCAAACCCAGACAGATAATCTGCAGGAATAAGAACCAGCTGCCAAGCGAGAGCCTGGAGAGCTGCACGTCGCCTGGAGGGGCCGAGGGGAGGACTGCGGCACAGGGGGACCGAGGGAGAAGACGCTGGGGGAAAACAGGCTGAGCTCCTGCACGCCCATAGCACACGCGCAGCTCATTGCTGTGCAGAGAGACTCCCAGAGTGGCTGGAATCACAGAATGGTCAGGGTTGGAAGGGACCTCTGGAGA
>RSEF01000015.1:12418838-12455993 GCA_003993805.1 Himantopus leucocephalus
AGTGTCCACTTCCCCACTCAGTTTGGTATCATCAGCAAACTTCGTCAGGGTCCACTTGATCCCATCACCCAGACCACTTACGAAGATACTAAACAATGTTGGGCCCAGTATCAGTCCCTGGGGGACCCCACTTGTGACAGGTTGCCAGTTTGAGAAGGAGCCATTTACCACCACCCTCTGGGTGCAGCCTGTCAGCCAGTTCCCCAGCCACCACACAGACCACTTGTCTAGACCATAATGCACCAGTTTCTCTAGGAGGAGGCTGTAGGGAACTGTGTTGAAAGCCTTGGAGAAATCCAGGTAGACAATGTCTGCCACTTGCCCCACATCAACTGAGCAGGTTACTTTGTTGTAGAAGGCAATCAGGTTTGTCAAGCACCATTTGCCCTTGGTGACTCCATGCTGGCTTTTCCCAATCACATGCTCCATCTGACTTGTGATAGCCCCCAGGAAGATGCGTTCTATAACTTTCCCAGGGACTGAAGTAACACTGATGGGCTTATAACTTCCTGGATCCTCCTTTAAGACCTTCTTGTAGATGGAGGTGACATTAGCCTTCTCTCAGTCTCCTAGGATGTCCCCTGATCCCCATGACTTCTCAAAGATTATGGAGAGTGGCCTTGCAATGACATCAGCCAGCTCTCTTGACACCCTCAGGTGGATAGCATCAGGGCCCATTGATTTGCAGGGGTCAAGCTCCTCTAATAGTTCGCATAACAACTCTTCCTTCGCTGATGGTGGGTCTGTGCTTGCATCAACCTGGATTGTTGTTCCCAAGGCCTGGGGCCAACAGTGCTGGTAAAGACAGAGGGGAAGAAAGTGTTGAGAACTTCTGCCTTTTCAGCATTGTTGGTGACTAATTCACCTCTCCTGTTTAACAACGGGCCAATATTTTCCTTCTGTTTCTGCTTGTTGTTTATATTCCTGAAGAACCCTTTCTTATAGTTTTTGACATCTCTGGCCAATTTCAATTCGAGCTGAGCTTTTGCTTTTCTAACTGCATCTCTGCACTCCCTGGCAATGCCCTTGTAGTTCTCAAGAGGTATTTGTCCACTTTTCCATCTCTGGTATGCTTCTCTTTTGGTTTGGAGCAGACTCAGAAGCTCACGATTCAGCCAAGGGGGTCTCTTGCTCCACCTACTTCCCTTACCTTTGAAGGGGATGAACTGTATTTGTGCTTCCAGGAGAGCATTCTTGAAAAACTCCCAGCACTCACTAATTCCTTTATCCTCCATGGAAGCTTCCCATGGAATCCATCCCAACTGAGTTCTGAGCGAGCTGCAGTTTGCACTTCTAAAATCTGAAACCTTTGTCTTTGTATGAACCTTCAGTGTGCTTAGCAGGACCCCAAGCTGCACAATATTGTGATCACTGCAGCCAAAGCTATCACTGAGATATTACAAAGCAGGTTTTCTTAGTCTGTGGGTAGCAAGTCCAGCAGTGCCTCCTTCCTGGTTGGCACATCTAACGTTTGCATGAGGAAACAGTCCTCTACACATTCCAAGAACTTGACAGATAACATGTGAGCTGCTGTATTGTTCTTCCAACAAATGTCTGGTTAGTTGAAGTCACCCGTAAGAACCAGGTTCTGTTGAACTGGATCTTGCTTAAGTGATACTGCTTTGCTGACCTTTTCGTCTTGGTTTGGAGGTCGGTAGCAGATGCCTACTGTAAGATCCCCCTTGAACACTACCTCTCTGATCTTGTCCCAGAGGCATTCGTTAGTGCTTCCACAGTCACCGTAGTTGACTTCCATACATTCAAGGTTCTCCTTAACATAGAGTGCAACTCCTCCTCCTCCTCTTCTTCCCTGACTGTCTTTATGAAACAGCCTATAGCCATCCATTGCGATCCTCCAGTCCTGTGAATTAGCCCACCATGTTTCAGTTATTCCTATGCTATCACAACATTCTGACTGGGCACAGAACTCCAGGTCCTTCTGTGTGTTCCCCAGGCTGTGTGCATTGGTATACATATACTTGCACTGGTTGGTCTTCTGGTTCTCATCTTGGGAGGCAGCTAAGGAACATTTGTCGCTGCTCTGGTTGGCCTGGCTTATTCCCCAGTTGGTTGCAATGGTGTGAATGTTGCCATTTTGGACCCCACCCCCCCGAGTTCTTCAATTTAAAGCCTACCTCACCAAGTTGGCCAGCCTGCTGCCGAAGATTCCCTTGCTGCTTCTAAATGGGTGGATCCCTCCCTCCCTAGCAGGCTAGGAGGAGAGTCACCTCCTAGTCATCGGAGAATGTCCCACTGTCATAAAAGCCAAAACCCTCACAATGGCATCAGCCATGAAGCCAGAAGCTGATTTGCATTATACATCTATTTCTGGCTGCACTGTTTCCTCTAACTGGTAAAATGGAAGAAAAGATAACTTGGTCACCAATACTTTTCACTGGCACTCCCAGGGCTTTGTAGCCTTCCTTGATACTGCCCAGGTTCTGGCATCTGTCATTCGTGCCCACATGAAAGAGTAGCAATGGATAGTACTCCGTGCTCTTGACAAGGTGTGGCACCCTCTCGGCAACATCTCGAAGCTTAGCTCCCAGAAGGCAGCGTACCTCTCATGACTCCCTGTCGGGCTGGCACATGGGTGCCTCAGTGCCCCTTAACAGCACTTAACACAGCGCCCCCACTACAAGCACTCATTGTTTCTTTTTTGCGGTATCCACTGTGTGCTGCTGGTACAGTTTCTCCTTGCAGACCTGGAGAATGCTGAGTGTGCTGGAACACCGTGAGTGTGTTGGAAGTTTTTAGTTCAAAGGAAGCTGTAATCTTTCGGTCTCGTGTCCTCTGCTACTGCACATATGTGTAACCGGGGCACCAGAGGGTCAAGTTACAGAGACTGTATGTTGAATGTATGTTTATATGGAGACTGTTTATATGGACACTGTTTTACGGAGATTGTATGTTTATACCCTCCTCATGGCTTTCCTTCCCTGCCCAGCTGTGCTGACATGTGTGATACTGATAACCAGTCTTGTGCCCTTTTCCCTTCCTCAGAGCTGTGCAGAGGCCTTTTGCCTCCTGGGGGAGGAAAGACAAGTGTCTGATTTTCCATAGTTGGCACCTGTGCTACATTTAGACACATGGCCCCTAATTTGGACTCAAGTAAGAGACAGTGTGGGGTCCATCAAACCCCAGCTTTTGTAAGGTCTCGGACATATCAGGAGATCCAAGTGCCTCTTCCAGCCCTCAGACAATGGCCTTGCAACTTCCAGGACAGCTGGGCTGGTGCTGTGTCCTGGAGTGCTCCAGCATGTCACAGTGCAGCCATATTCCACAAGGTATGGAGGATGCATTCTGGAAATGTGCAGAGGCTAGCAATTGGATGGATAGCAAAGGTTCCTGTAAGAATCAGTGTAAAAGAGGGGTGATGTGTGCCAGGCCTTGAGGACTACTATCTGAATACCCAGGGACGTGTTTTGCAGCGTGAGCGCTTTCCTATTCATAGCCCAGTAATGCTTCCAGAAAAGAGTTCTCAATGGTGTGAATGCAAGAAAAAGACAGAAGTGATGGTTTCTTGTGTCTTAACCTGCTGGGACATGCTCATGAGTTTAGTAAGCCTGGAAGGAGAGCTGGAAAAGGGAACTGACTCCCAGTTAGCATTGGTGAGAGCTTTGCAGGACAGAACACTGAGAACCGTGTGGCTTTGTGCATGCATGAGCAGATCCAGGAGATCTTTGCTTGCCTTCGTTGGTAGGATAGCAGTTTCCACCAAAAAATGATGGGACTAGCAAGAACTTACAGGATTCAAAGAAGCAAAACATGTTCCCCCATGCTCCAGATTTCTATCTCATCTGCCCTTGAGCTGAGCATGACAGAGGAATGGGACCTGCCAAATGGTCACATACATGTAGCTGACTTAGCAAGAAGGTGCAGCTTCTTTCTTTCTCTTAGGTTTGTCTCTTTAAACAGACACATGAAGCATTATTGCACAGCTTTGTACATTTGCATAATGGAAAACTTTCTTCATGACAAAAATAATCACCCTAACTAGTGCACAAATGGTTCTTTTCAGGCTTGCAGCTGTGGCTCAGTGGCAGCTGGCAGAGCTCTCATCACCGATTCAAGCACTGGAACCCCTTCCCTGCATGCCCTTCTATTGCAAAGCCAGGTAAGTAACATACTAGTTAGCAAAATACACATGAGCTCTTGCCCATAGGGAATTTGGAGCATCTTATTCGATTGGTTAAATGTCAATTCACATACATCTATATGGTACCACAAAATCCTCATGTTGCTTGTAGGGTCACACAAGGATGTATCAGATGCTGAACCTGACCTCATAAATTGTCTTCTTAGAGCTGTCATATGGCAGGCAAGTTTTATTACTGAGCTCAAACACATTCCAGTCTAACAAATCAGCATATCATAAAGGCTATTGTCCTATCACGCAATTAACAAAACCCGTAAAGATAAAATTGAAGACTTACTCCTCTCTCATCCTTTATCATCTGTCAGAATTCCTGTGTTTCTAATGAACCTCATCCTTTTCCACTTATATCAATAGCTTAATATATTGGTAAAATGAAAACCTTAATATATAGGTAGCACGTTAAACAAAACATGGTCTTAATAGTGAAAACTCTAAAGATTGGGGGGGTCTTCTCCTTGTCTCAGAGACCACTGAGAGAAATTCAGCTGAGTTACGTTGAGATAGCTTTTGTATTTTGGGACATGCTTTGATGGGCTCTGTTAATATCAGGCAGCAATGTGAAGGCCTCTTTTTTTTTTAATTCAGTGAGTCAGGACATGTTTTTCTCCTTTTGCATTTTGCAAATGATTACCCAGGTTGCAAAGGATTTTGCTAGTTTTGTGCTAAGGAGCAACAGAGACAGGGCACAGAGATCACGGAGAAAAGCCAATATGAGCCATTCCTATTTGAAATTGGGGAAAAGCAAGCAGGAGTTAGCTAGGCAAGGCTCCAGACAGATGGTGCGACTGAAATGACACTTCAGCTGTGCTCACGTAGATAACTTGTTGTATGTCCAGAACACTTTCAGACTCAGCCACCATGCACTGGGTGGATATAAGGTGAATTGCTATAATAGCTCTTAGCAAAGTTCGTGTTTCATATTCAGATATACAGAAAGCAAGCCCAGGGCACAAGGGAAAAAGTAGCGGTACCTGAACCATCACAACTTTATAAGCAGCACTTTGCTGCTCATAAATCGGTCTTGGCCCAAAATCAGGGAGGAACATCAAAACTCAGCTTGTCACTGGAAAGCTGCATCAGACATAGTTCCCAGCAGCCCAGGGGAGAAGGAAGCACACGGTTTCCCAGCGCCCACTAGATGGCAAAGCAAGGTGCTGTATTCAGACAGCTAAACATCTACTTTACCTGTCTGCATCTCACACTGGTGTGACACAGAGCTTGAGCATGAAAATATCAGAGCAGCAGATGCTGTGACTGAGTGGTCAGGACTGCTCATCCCTCTGGGATATTGGACCAGGGCTTCTCTGTCTCCAGCAGGCAGAGGATTATAAATACTAATGAGACTAATTTTCCTAGAAATTGGCATGGGGTATCAGTATTTGCTAGCATTCAGCTCTACTTGGCTAGCTATCAATTCAACAAATACGAAGAGAAAAGTGTTTCGCTTATAACATGTAAAGCAGGGAGGAATAGCTTGTAACAAAGGGTGGAGGAAATTTACTAGTTTGTACAATCTGTCTGACTGGGAGCAAGAGTCTTAAAATAAGAATCAAAGCTTCTGGAGTGAAGCCTGACTTCTGTTTGGAGTTCATGGCAGTATTGAGTTGTAGTGTTTGGGAAAAGGATCTGTAAAAGAACTTAACTCTAACAAATCTGAATTTTGTCTCCTCAATTTTTGTGTTAAGCCCTAGCCTGTTATTAAGAAACTTCGGACTTTTAGGTGCTTAAATACTATAATGGTGAATCTGTACAAAGCATTGATTTATACCTAATAGTTTGAAACAAGATTCACAGAATATATCTATAATTGAAAATGGCTGGAAATATTGTAATTCAGCTCTTCTTCTCTCTGCTCTGGACTTTATTCTTATTTCTGCCATTCTTGTCATTTGAAATGACGCAATCAGAACTCAGAAGCCTTTTAAAGTATCATTTTATCCTTTCAAGTAACACATTTCCTTGTGATGGTCTGGTTACAATTTCTAACATGTTACTCATAGGACATTGTGCTGATAAAAGTGAATTAATGACAAAAGGTAGTTCTAAACTAATTTCTATTATGGTGAAAGAAACAGTGATAGCTACTACAATATATAATCTGCAAGAGAATTTTTGACTTGAAAAATGTAATGTAGTAGTTACTAATCCTAATAGCATGGCTGTTGTGTTTTAGAGCAATTAAGTATCTTTTTATTCTTAAATATTTTGTTGTATTTTTGACCCAAGACAAATACTTTATGTGAAAATTACCTGACTGCTTCACATAAGTTGATTCCATTAGGGTGTGGTTGTACATTAGAAGTTTCTATCTTAATAACTAAAAATACTGTTTTGCACTCATTTGTGTGTCTGGAGGGAAAAATGCTATTTTATAGCTACTGGACTAAAGTCACAAAAGCTGTGAGAGCTCTGATGCTCTTCGTCCAGGGTCTAATACTGCTCAGGTTTGCATTTCTAGCTAGAGATGTGTTTTTTGCCATCAATGTAATCTAACCCAGGGCTCACCCCGCAGCCCTTCGCACCCACAGCCTCCCTTGCCTCCAGACCAACGACCACGCAGCTATGTGCTAGGTCTCATCAGCTGGCAGGCCTGGGTGAAAATGCAGTGCTCTTTTTGGCTGGTTTACTTCTCAGCCAGGACCAAGAGCTGACCCAAGGCTCCGAGCAGCCCCACAGGTGAGGGCACCAGTGCCAGGAAGTGGTTGTGAGCACCGGTGGGCATGGGGAGGAGGGGGAAAGACACTTCTGGAAATGGCAGCATCTTAGCTTGGTGCAGGACAGGGCTTCACTTTCATCTCAGGCTGCCCCTGCCTCCCTCTAGAGCCTCTGGAGGAAAAGGGGCTTCCCCAGAGTCAGGCTTACCCTGACAGCCGGGCTTTGGTGCGCCGGCTTTCCCTCAGGAGGAGCACCTCCTTTAATGGGGGCAATCAGCTGACTACCCTGCCAGTATTCTCAAATTTTCATTGGGTGGACATCTTGCCAGAGATTTTCTCCTTCCCTCCACAGTTGCACAAATAACTTCCTTCTCCAGGCATGATCCAACAGTGTGCTGTATCCAGCTGAAACGACAGGGGGAAATTCAGACACAATGCAATAAAGCAACTGGAATTTGTTTGTCATAAACCCCAAGGGCATGTTCTCATTAAAGCAACGAGTTGTATCCAGCAGTTATGTTCTTTCATGTTTGCACTACACCCCTCTAAACTGCCAGAGATTAGAGTCTGCTTTCAGTGTTGTCTGTGGGTCTCTGCTCGGTTTGACAGGGAGGAAACTTTTCAGCCAGGGCTTGGAACAAAGAGCGTTCCTCCACACGACAGCTATTAATCCTACCCTTGCGGGTGGCATACTAGCTTCATTCACTGACCAAAATCAGTCATGTTAAGAGGAGGGCAAGGGAGAGAGGAGAGCTTATGTCTCACCTGACAGACAGCAAACAGCAGAGATGTTCTGCAGCAGCAGGCAAAGCCACCTGTAGGAGATGTAGGAAACATCCCCCTGCGAGTCAACACCACTTCCTGCGGGGCCCTCAGGTAGCTGGTTAGTTTGGTGTTTCTTTTGTGCCATGACACGAGTACTTGACCAAGCCAATGCTTTTTTAGCATGTGAGAGAGACCTAGCACACAGCCTGTGTTGGTCCTTGCTGTCTGCTGAGGGATTATGAAGAACCAAAATTTCCAAGAAAAAACAATGATCAGAGCAGCCACCACAGTGATCTGGGTGCTACCAACATTTAAGAACTCAGCACCATTTCTGCATAATTATTTCTAGAAAGTAGGAGTTACAAAACCCCACCATCTTTTTTAAACGTTCCCTGACTAAAGTAGTGTAGGAAGAACCTGGTGTTCTAATTATCTCATGTCCCATGGGCACGAAAGTGATTATTCCTGTATGTCCTGCATAACTTGAAGCACCTGAAGCTCATATCTAATACTGCATCTATGTGCACTATCCTTTGGACACCCAGAGCTGAGCCTACATGGAGCATCAGATAACTTTGCACACTATGACTAAGCAATTACATCTGTTCTTGGCAGATAAGTATTAATCCAGGATGCAAATGTAAAATGTTTTCATAAGTGCAATAAACTTGTAGTTTTGAGGGCAGTAAAATTCTCACTTAATCAATAGTTTTATATGTGGCTAGATTAATTAACTGTATTTCTGAGTTAAACAAAACCACTGATAAAGGTGGTGGCAAAGACTGGTGCCATGCTAGGCAGTGTGTTTGCACTCACTGTGCTTTTAGAAATGCTGATGATGTTTTGAAAATCTTTGTCTTCTTAGATGGGGCTTATTAACCTGGAAATTTCTAGCCAGACTTGGAAGGGGTAAACAGGGTGTTTCGTTCTCTCCTCCCCACTGAACTGCCCCATTCCCTCCTTGTAGCATCGGCTGGTGCAGAAATGCTTGTTTAAACCCCACCTTTCTCCAACTCAAAAGTCCCTCTCCAGCTTTCTTGTAGGCCCTCTTCAGATACTAGAAAGCTGCTGTAAAGTCTCCTTGGAGCCTTCTCTTATCCAGGCTGAACAACCCTAACTCTCTCAGCCTGTCTGAGATAGATAGACACACACACACACACACACACACTCTAGTACGTACACACATGCATATTGAAAATATACTGCCTCTGCCTTGTTAAGAGTACAGGACTCTGTAGCAGGGGCTCTCTCCATGTGTTCAAACAGACTGAGCACAGGAAGCTGAGAAGTCAGCTGAGGTCGCTGGACTCTCACAGCAATGCAAATATCAAACATAAGCCATTGCTTAACCAACATTTTTCACTTCTAAGGGGTGAAGTGTCAGCATCTTCTTTATTTATGACTCAAGCAGACAGGTCCTTAAAATTGTTGATCTTAACAAGAGAGAGGAGTATTAGGTATGGAGAGGATTGCAACAGTGGAAGCAAACACTTGCCCTTGTGAATTCTTATGAACTATATTTAGAATTTAAATCCAAGCATAATTAAACAGTGCTAATGAGACAGAGGGACTTATCTTCATTTGGCATATAATTGGTATCACTGATTTCCTCATTCATTTTTTCCTAGTTTCAAAGCCTTCTTGTTCCAGTGAGACTTGATGGTAAAAGTTACCCTGCAGAGAGAAAGTATCTGGCCTGGAGCTTAAATTCAGCTGGAAGCCTTTTAAGGGATGCAGCTTTCCTGATAGCATCAATAACTGACTGCAAAGACACCTGTGAATGTGTAGCCAACAGTCAAGCAAGGCACTCTTTTTCCAGTGTACCCTTGAAAAAAATGCCATTTCACACAGTATTACAAAGACCATAATGGGGAAGAAAATCTCACCCCTTACTTCCAGTGAGGGAAACAAAACACAGTAAGCGTTTTAATAGTTGTAGGTATATAATCCACCACTATCAACTGAGGTTTGAATTCCTTCTCAAAATATGTTCCATCTCATCCAGGATTGCAAAGCTTGCACAGGAACTCTCGGTGACAGTTTGCGGTGGGCATACTGTGGCAGGGCAGGGTGGAAGATGGTAATGATCTTGCCCAGCCTTAGCAACTCTGAACTTATAACCAGAGCAGCAGCCTCTGTTACAGCTCTGCTCCAATAGCTGATTTTATTCCTGAGCAAAGGACGACAGATACTTGCAGCCGCAGGGGCTGGACATTTTTCTTTTTTTTTTTTTCACCTAGTCAAAGCCAGTAGAGAAGTGGGTGCAAAAGGCAAAGTCAAGTTTGCCAAAGTCCCATTTTGCTTTTCAGTTGTGTCTTTGGTTGGACTCAGGTTCCTTTTGATTATGTAGTATTGCCTCAAATGGATACAAATTTTTGGAGGGTTTAGTCCACATCTGTTGCTGCAAACGGCAGCAAAATCAGCTGTTTCCTAAGAAGTGGCACAATAACGACTATGCCTCTGTACATTTCAGTGCTGCCATGTGTGCCAGGGTGCTTGTGCTTACCGGCTGACAAGGGTGCTCAGAAGCATCATTCACTTAAGACTTTGCTGTGCTTCACATCCTAGTGGGAGTGCTTGCAGCCAGCTGGAATCTGTTCTCAGTGATGGCCTGTAGAATAAAGATTCGCCAAACCCTCCTCCCTCCAAAGTGACCACCGCTAACTAAATCCCCGTCCACCCACTGAGCTAAACCAGTTCAAAGAGGAGCACTACAGTGTCTGCGAGCAGGCTCTGCTGGATACGAAGAGGGTAGACGAGATGAATCCCACAAAACAGCAAATGTTTTTCATCTTGCTCCAGTAATTCAGCACAGGCTTATTCCTTGGGTTGCTGAACCCAAGACTTTGTTTTGTCCTTTTCTGGAAGGGGATTTAAACACTTCCCTGCTAAGACTGCTATGCAGATTAATCTGAGACATAGGAATTATTACAAGCATTTGGTCTAAAGTTCCCTTTGCTCAGTTTCACTGGACCCCTCTGACCATATCTCTCACAGTAAATACCCCTCCCTTTTTTTGAGGCCGCTTCTTTTGACCACTTAGGGCTCTATTGCTGTTCTAGGAGGTGAGACTTGCAGCTGTCCTTGCTCTTCATCACTGCCTAGCTGAGCTATGTGGTCAGCCCACTGGCTACTCATTCATAGTCAATAACACTGGTTTTAACTTTCCAGGGGAATAGAGCACTTNGGGGAATAGATCACTTTAGAAGTTCTTCTGCACTCCCCAAACTATCTTCATCTGCTAACATATCTCACAGGATGGCATGTCTGCTCATGCTGCTTTTCCACATTAATAGTCCGAGTGTTCAAGCACTTAACACTGCCTTGTGGTTGAACAGCAATGAGAAATACCATTGGTTGCCAGAAGAACTGAGAGCAGCAGCAAGTATAGCTGCTCCACTTGTGAGCAGCCCAGAGCCACAACCACTTGTCCCTTGAGCCCAGCTGAAAATATGCGCTTTTTCAAAGCAAGATTTCTTTCTGATTGAGCTGTGAAACAGAGGTCCTGACTGGCTACGGCTGTGAAAATCCCACGGCTCTCAAAGTATCAGTGACTGAAGTCTTACCGAATTTGAAAAGTCTATCACTGCCTTCTGCTGCTTTAAACATAATTTTCAATTATATTCCTTTTTAACCATCTTAGCTTAACTGCTGGGGAGCCCCACTGTCAGGATTAAACAGATGTTTTATTTCCTGTCAAAGGTGGGTGAAATAATAATCACCAGCTCTGCCTCATTGGCCGCCATGTGGTCTGGAAAGGTGCCATATGCCCTGCACTCGGAGACTGCTGCAGATGGGAAGCTGAGGGCATTATTTATTATTTGCCTAATCAATTTAAATACTGTCTTTCTTTCAGAAAGCACATTTCTAGTGTATATCTAGGAGATATACACAGGACTCATCAAACACCCTCCTCCAGTGAAGTGCACCTGCTGTCTAAACAGCGAATACCCCCCTTGCACAATACACAGGGCCAGAAGCAAACACCTTGCACTTGAACCTGCACGGTGCTCATGAGATGTTCTCAGCATCACAGTCAGTTGTAGAGTTTATTCAAGTTCAGCCCTTGGAATCAGTGTGTGATAACAACAGCTTTCTATTACTCTTAATCCTTTTGAAGAGTTCTCCTTGAAGAGAGCGCGGTGCCTCTCCTCCCACAGGCAACAGGTGTGAGTGGTGGTGAGCTGCTTGTTGCTAACCTGCCTCTTGAAAACTGCTGTGCCTTCACAGTGACGGGATGTGGTGTCTCAGGTGTCAGGCGCAGGGCAATGTCTGTGGGTGCTCTCTCCCACCAGCTGACTCACGATCCTCCCTCAAGTCAGCTCATGTCTTCCACTGAAGCCGCAGAGCTCTGAGGTGGAACACAGGCAGCAGCTGAAGCGGGGTGACCAGGCTGTGCAGAGCACACCAGGCAGTGGATGTGGGTGCTGACTTCTGCTCCTTTCTTGGAATGTCTAAGAAGAAGTAGCTCAAAAAGCATCGGCGCTCCCTGTGGGAGGGTAGTAAATGAGGAGTCCTAGGCAAGAACTGACAATAGGACCCCTCTGCTCTGTGGAGTAGCCAAGCAGAGTGCCAAACGCAGTGATTAGTAGGGAGAAAGCCATCTGGCTTCTGTCCTTTAACAAACAGCTCTCTTTCAGCACCTCTCTTCCTACATACCACAAGAAAGCTCCCTGGGTTTTTAGCAACACTTTCTAGCCTTTCTGAATGATACTACAAGGCCCCAACTAGAAATGACATGGGGAGTAAGGCACAGAAAGGAAATGGGGAGGAAGATGATATAGTGGACAAGACTCTGAGATGCCTTCAGGCCTTATCCTGAAATAGTACTGAAATACCTTCTGTAGTGTGGGATATGGCAATAGCCACCAAGGCAGCAAGTTCTTCAGAGAAGGGGCTAGTAATGTACTTACTGAGAGATGGTGTCGAGTTGTTGGAGGCAGAAGTTTGTAGGCTGACAGGTAAGCATTGTGAGGATGGGACTCACTGCTGAAGCAAGTAGTTCTGCAAGTTGGTGAGAGACTCTGGAGCAGACTATGCTTATCCTGAACTCCAGCGATGTGAATCTGGCAGGTAAGGATGCACGAGCATGTCTCTGTATGAATGACAGATGGCAGTTTCCAAGGAGCATTTGAAAAATATTTGGTTTAGTTCCTCAAAGTTCTCGATATTTCACCCCAAATTCCTCAAAGTCTTCCTACTCCTTTATGATGTGTACTTTTAGGCTAAAAATATTCAGAAGCACAGTGCAATCCAGAAGAATGTTATTTTTGTTACTTTTTTTGTAGCTAGGAATGAAAACGGTCAAGAAGTGGGTTAGGAACAGTAAGATCCTTTTCATTATTAAACAGTTAGTGCCCAGAGAGCAAGTGTGGTTTTTTGGTTTGTTGGGTTTTTTTGTCTTCTCTCTGAATAGGTGTTACTGGTAAGATGGGTAAGAACTCTGTTTCAAATAAAAATGTAACCTTGAAATAAAAGGTAATTGTTTTACAAATTCAGCCATATCCAGTGCACAGCATGTTATTTGGCAATAGACAGACTTCCAGTTGATTTCTATTTTCTTAGCAGTTGCAGTTGCCCTCTAAAAGGATTTTACCCAAGTACTGTTTATATGTAACAAAACCAACTCCTATTGTCAGATTTCTGAGCCTTAGTAAAGTAATGTCACTGCCTGGGACCGTGCTTGTTCTGTTCCTGTGAACACAAACTCACCTGAGGGCATAAAGTGTTGTGAAATAACCTCTCGTATCTTTTCTTACAGTTCCAGCTTTTAGCATCGTAGTTGATAAAAATTGACTGCTGCCTAATAGCTGTTAATACCGAGCTGCTGTTTATAAAAAGGTTCAACTGTTGTTTCCAAGTTTCAGTGTTTCTTAAATAAGTTGAGCTATTTCTCTAAGCTAGCTTCAGTTCCCAGATTCTTGCTTTAAATTGTGTAAGCACTGCCTATATGTGCCAACCCAAGCACGTGGCATGTGCACAGCTCCAAGCCCATACAATGGGTACTTAGAAATGCCAGGATGGGAGATTTGAAATCTTCAGTTTGTTTCTACAGAAGACTATTTTGAAGACTCAAAAAACAGAATTTCAGGGGAAATCAGCTTGAAGGATAAGGGCAAGGTGGTAGAGATGGTAGCAAGATGGTCACTCCTGTCTTAGCTACTGAACTGTCTGTATGCTTGCTCTCTCCAGTGCAAAGAACTGGAAGCTACTGCTCTTATAGCAGGTCAGAATGTAGCAATGTTGGCTGAAGATTTGTTATTTGTGACGTATTGTTCATTTAGGAGCAAGAACACTGAAACAAGCCGTTTGTTCATGAAAGCTGCCAGCAGAGGATGTTGGCTGATAAATTGAGAGGGCTGGGAAAAGGTGTCTTCAGGGAGCAGGATCCAGGAAGTGCTATAATGTCCTTTCTGCACATCAGAAGGGCCAGACAAGTCAACCCTTAGTTACCCCCGTTACATCCAGTGCCCCTTGGCAAAGGTAATGCTCAGGTCTGCATTGCTTTTGCTAATATTATAATCTTTCATTGCAGGCTTTTCTTACATAACTAGCAGGCCTATGTCGACTACAGACTTTGTGGCTTGAGTTCATCAAGTTTCCTTTTTTTAGCTTCTGTTGGGGTTTCATAGCTCACCTACACTGCAAGGGCCATGAGCAAAGTACATGCATATGCAACCACTTGCTGGCAAAGTAAACAGCTCTCAGACAAGAGGACTGTTATTAAAATGGGTTGTTTTGTTGGCAGAAGTGGCTTTCACTGTTGCCATGGGTTGCCCAAGGTGAGCCTGACCTCTGTGGTCTCTGAAGCTCTCTCTTGTGGGTGAGCTGAGCAATGCTGGAATGCAGCTTTTAAGACGGATTAACTGTGAGCCTAACACAGGAAACTGTTCAGAGAGAGTAAAAACTACCACATTGCACAACTGAGGATGAAACATACCTTTTGATCCCATAGGATAAAAGTTCCATGGCTGAGAATGTGATTATTTGATAGGGCCGTAGTCAGCTTGTCAGTGCAGAGTAATAATGTTTGCAGCCTCCTCTTAGGGCAAAATTCTGCCTTTCCAGGTGCAAGGAAGAGCAGTGGAGAGGCAGGCGTGCGACCGATGGACAGAGATGGGACTGTACTTCCCTGCTGTGAGTAAGTGAGGTAACAAAACCATGCATCCCACCTAGCGCTTCTCAGCTGGCGCAGGTCTCCACATGGCCTTTGAACTCTAAGGCTTGATGCAGTTTCGCATGCCAAGTATGTCATAGCACAAAACCACACACTTTGGTACTAACTTGCAACTGAACTAATGTGCAAAGGCTGTTCCTAAGAAACACCAGTCACCCACCCAAGTGAAATTCTGATTTGCTAGCTGCATCCTGGCAATGTAATGTGTTCACAAGGCCAAAGGATAAACGTGATTTGAAGCTTCTGGAAAATGAAACTTCCTTGCTCCGTTTACTACCTCCCTAGCCCCCATCTGCAAACCTCTTAGGTATTCTCTAAAATGGCAGGTTACTATGCCTTAACTCTTTTGCCGGGGCTGCAGGGGGCAGAACTGTTGGAGATTCATCTGAGCTAAATGAAGTTTTCTGTTTGATTGGGGCGGTGAGTTGTTTGGTTTTGGTTTTTTTGAGATTGGTTCTTGCACTTTAAGTATGTTGCTGTAGAACTGTGCTATGGAAGGCGTTGGCTCCTCATTATACCACAGCTAAAAAAAAATTTCTACCACAGATGTTACAGGCAAATCAGTTTGAAGATTTTTGCTTTCTGAGCTAACATTACTACTAGAAGGCGCAGCACAGTGCAAGACACTGTGTGCTGGGCTGCACAAATATGTATTAAGCCTTTGGCTTAATGGTGGTCATGAAGAATGTACAGAGCAGGACTACAAAGCATGAAAGCATGAGTTAGTTGCGAACTACAAACATTTACAAATGAAGAAATACTTTTGCAGTCTGATTCTTGCCTACCATTACAGGATTCAAATCTAAAATAAGAGAGATTCTAGGTGTCTAAGTCCAAGTGATGAACCAAAGAATCTGAGCTTGGTGCCAGTGGGGCCTCTGTGGTAGGGAGCAATTGTGAACATATTTATTTGACTAGTACAGACAAAGCCTGTGTATAATTGAGGAAGACAGGGTGCCACGATCAAACATCACTGATCCTTATCCTGCCCCCTTCAACTTAATTCCATAATCAGCATTTAAATCACTGAGAGGCTGGAAATATTACCAAGGCCTCTCCTTCAGCATTATGGTATCTCAAACGAGTCCCTGCCTGTAGGGATCTGCTTTCTTCAAAACAAACTTTCACCCTGCCCCGTGGTTAGCTTGGCTCAAGTCAGCAAACTGCCAGCAAAATTCTGGAATTTAGAAACAGCTTAAACTCAGGCCATTTCTGCCTTCGAATCAATTGTGTTTACAGTTCCTTAAAGAACTATTATTCCAGCATCCAGCTGGCATCCATTTGACTACAGTTGCTGCTGAGGGGTGCAGGAACCAACAAACCACCCTCACTGCTGAGCCTAAGCCTGTAAATTCAGCAAAAAGAAACTATCGCACGCCATCTCGTGGCCCTGCACAGCTATTTCCCAGGAACAAATGTTGGCACTCCAATTGTGACAGGGAGGTTTAATGTTGGACAGGATTGATTTAAAAGATGGCTGTCAGGTGCTCACAAACAGCCCGCTATATGAAACGTTCACCGTTAACGCTTTGTCCGCACTTCTGCCTTGACTTTGCAGCCTGAGCCGCTGTTTCCCAGAGCAGCAGCAGAGCCCTAAGCTGCAAAATACAGCTCTTCAGCGTGAGCTCAGTTTCTCCAGCAGAGCTGTAGAGATGGACCTGCGTCTACAACAGACAAACGTACGTACCACTGTCCCCAGAGCAGCCTTAGGTGGAGCAGGAAAACACCTTTTTCTTTTTACAGTATGTCACACACGTTAATCATTCTTCATTATATGCAAGGCTGAGGATGTTCATGATACATCTGTCTTCTTGTCTGCTGTCAGTACTTGTTCAAGAACTCCATGTGTCACTGTTTTAAATAAAGCTAATACGCCTTAACTGTTCATTAACAGCTGAATACATGAACTCATGGAAACAAGGTTACATTGGCTGCCAGTCTCTTGGTGTATCTGAAGTCCTTACCCCTCCTTACTCTTTTTTTGGGGGAAAAATAAGTCATCAAGGACCCTTGCCAGAAGTGATTAAGGTACAATTTCATTAAATCTAGTTGAGACTATCAAAAAACAGGGACAGCGTGCCATAGTATGGCTGCTATTTTAAGTGTTAAGTTTTTGACTTCTCAATGTTTGAGTTTTTAGCTGGGAGATTACAGCTTAAATTCTGCACCACTGAATCATCTCCAAACTTGAAGTCACGTTATCTTTGGCAGAATTGCTGATGGTTACACTTAAACACTTACTTCCACTGTTCTCATACCTATCGAAAGGCTGGATCTATAGAGTCGGCAACACGGGACCTTAAAATAGCTAACAGAAGTGCATGACTTCAGACTAAGCATCTTATTTTGTCCGCTACTAGAGACAACTGCACAACACCTACAAAAGTTTGCAGCTTGCTGTTGGAAAGCATAGAAACATGCCAGCTAACTTCAGATGTTGCTCCAGAGGACACTGTGCCGTACTGCAAGAACAAAAAAACCTACCTGAGGATTCTAGTTCAATGCATCTGATTGCAATCAGCAATTGCTCCGAATTTGTTATGTGACAAAACTTCTATTTCTGCACTTCTTGGGTTAGATAAGGAAAATAATAATCATGATGACTGTAGCTGTGGAAGCATGTAAGGAAGTTACAGGAAAGACTGTTAGGCCTGTGTGGCTTTATGAAGCTCAGTACTAACAGACTTTCTTTGTATACAGCAAAGAAAAGAGGGAACACCCTTCTTCTCATGCCAAGGTTTAATTCTGAGGTATGTGACACTGGATTTACAAAGGTAAATCAAAAATACATTTTGAGAAACAGTGAGCAGATGGACTTCACGCTCCAAGCAGCTGAGAAAAGAAACCGCTCACAGTGTGAAAAAAAAGTATTTGGGGTCAGTCTTTGACACAGGCTTTTGACCCAACAGGTGATGAGGAAGTGTGCAGTAGCGGGGCAGAGGGAAGACAAACACTGAAGTGATAATGATGAGACAGGACAACAGGTATTAGATAATGTCTCAAAGAATTAGTTCGAGTGGAAGCCTTATGATCAGCAGATAGATGCAACTACTATTCCAAACAGTGATCAGGCACGCTGCATTGCCAAAAGGGATGATGTAGCTGTTGAAACAGACTTGAGCTCCAGCCTGCTCATGACACGGCTAAAGTTCACATATGCTTGTAGCAACCATATACAAGTGAAATCTGGAGGAATACAGAAGAATTTTCCACATCAACTGCACCCAATACCAGGAGCAAAGGCTATCACCAGGAGTACAGAGCACACACCAGTTGATAATCTACAGTTAATCTACAATTTTCATCCTGAATATCAATTTAAAAAGCCAAGTATGAATCATATGCAGGCAGATTTTATGACTCATTGCTGCAACGGATCTAACCACTAGTGCTGATCCTGCCTGCCATTGAGAAGTCTGGCATTCCCTCTTGGATCCATTCCTCTGGAAGGGAGCCCTTTCACAGGTCTGTGCTAGAGAGAGCTGAGCTAAAAACAGTTAAATGAGAGTTTAAGCATTAAACAAATAAATGTGCTATTTTGTCACACAAAGGATAAAATTCCAGGAATTTATTGCTGTATGTATGCTTAATCCATTAATTTGTCTTACAGTAGTCAAGAAGTGCCAAATTGTGTGCTACATTTAGCATTTCCTGTATTCCCTTCCAAATGCCATTTTACAGTGGGCGTATGAAACAATGCAGCAGCAGTCACGAAACATGGCTTGAGCGTCTCTCAAGAGCTTAAAACTAACGATTGATGTACAAGCTGAATAACGAGATGTCAGTTAGGTCACTCAGCAACTTTAATAGAAATACCTTTCAGTGGAAGGTTTGCAGTGTTAAAATTTACAACTCGGACTAAACATTCTCATCCCCACTGTAGTAACAAAATACTTGCAAAGAACAAGAACTATGGTACGTAAATGTCACACGCAAGAACCGCTTCATTTCTATCAGAAGCAAAAATTGCTAATTATAAGCAAGGGCAGGCCTAGCAGGCTAAGGCTGTCAGCCTATATTAAAAACATATACCTCCGAGTTTGGCAGTGGAATTCTAGTTACCACCTTGACTTTTTTTTTTTTTTGGTTACATACAAGTACTCTTCCTCCCCTCCCACCACACACACTTTATAAACCCCCTTTAATTTTTATTATACCTCCATATTATTTACAGGACTCCTAAAGATTAAGTACAAACTAGTATGAAATTAATGATAGCTTGCTCTTCAAATATGTATCCCATGGCTAAATAAATACCAAGCCAATCCAGAGTGTTCTGGAGTTATGATTCAGAAGCTTGTGTATCTGTGACTCCAGATGTTTTCTCATTAACTGTGGACGATTCACTTGATCTGTCAACAATAGTTGCCTTAGAAGTTGGGGTAGCGCTATCCAAGGTGAGCGTAGAGGTCTGTTCTACATTTACAGTAGTGCCAGGGTCAACGGAAAAGCTTCCGGCTTGAGTAATGGAGGGAAGCAAATCTGTAGGCACTGTAGATGCCTCTGTGACCAAAGGAAGCAGAGGAACACATTTGGGTGGCATTGATAGAGGTGTGATTCCCATTAGATTCAGAGGCGGCAAGGAGGGAAGGGATGGCAAACCTGAGGAGAGGGGAAAAAAAAAGGTAGTGAGCTGCTGCATACCACAGACAGATCTGGAGAGATTCTCTATTTGCTTAAAATTTTTACCTTCTCTAATGTACTATTTACTCTTGGAGAGGAGGAAGCTTTCTGAACATAGCGTGAGCATGATATGTGCAGCACTGACTCAGCTGGCTAGTTTCAAGCCTGATACTTTTCAGATTTCAGGGCTGAAGAATCAGAGTAAATTCAAGTTTGCTTCTACCTTCTCAGAGGACTAGGTATTTAATGCATTAATACTGATGATTAGATTNGAAAACAGTAAGTTAACAAGAACCTTGCTCAGAGAAGTTGTGGATGCCCCATCCCTGGAAGTATTCAAGGCCAGGCTGGTCTAGTGGAAGATGTCCCTGCCCATGGCAGGGGGGGTGGAACTAAATGATCTTTAAGGTCCTCTCCAACCCAAACCATTTTATGAACCTTATTCCATGTAAGCTTCCAATTTCTTCTTGCTTCCTCTACATGCACCTTCAGCAGTTTTGTTTTATTCAAAACCATAAATCTAGTATTAGTTTGTACTTTTCACATACAGTCAGAGTGCTTCAATCTCACCTAGCATACAAGGAAACACCTCGTATTTTCTTCTACCCATAAACCCATGTACTTTCATTCTTGGCACAATCTCTTTTGAGATCATAAATCAGGTAATACAAGATGAAACAACTAAATACAGACACAGCTTTAGAATTAGTTTCTCTAAAGACATATTCCTTGTCTATCTAATCTGGCCACTCCTGTCAACTCCCATCTCAAGCAAACATTCAATTTATCCTCTCTTCGGGACTCCACCAGATGGCTCTAAATGAGAGTGTCAAGGATTGCCAAGGAGAGACCCACTATTACAGTGTTTCAGTTTGCAGAAGCACATACCAGGCTGTATGATTTCTGGAACGATGTGTGGTGCAGGTAAATTAAGTTTGGACAGATCAGTCAGGTTGGGAAGCCCTGCTGGTAATGGCATCAGACCTAAGAGAAGAGTGGAAAAGTTACAGCTGAAAACTTGTTTTTTTTCTAATTGTTTCTGAGATCTTATTGATAATTTGAAGATACTTTATATTGCTTTACATCTTGATTATCATTTTTACATGTAAGAATGCAAATTCACCTGAGTTTCAGCTTTTAAGTGACACAGTGAAAACAGATAGCTGTTGCAGGAAGTCTGGCCTAGCAAATACATAATCCCAACCTTTCGGGTTTTTCTCAGGAAAGCAGAATCTTATTTCAAGGAATTAGTAGGTTTGCATTACGAGTTCAGCTTTTAACAAAGTTATTTATTTCACTGCATCACTGTACCAGAAGCCCTCCGTGGGCCTGGCAGAAGATAATAATAGGATGAAATACCTACTTCTGATCTCTAATACTGATTACTCTATTATTAGTCTTTTCTACTCAGTTCATAATACAAAAATATATAGAAAAGGCAAGACAAAATAACTTTCAAAGTCAGGAAGGACTGTAAATAGAAGAGACACGTATGATGAACACAACACATGCTCTTCCATCATTGTGTTTGCTATGGAACATCTCTCCGCTCCTGAATTTCCTGTCTCAGAAGAGCTACATTTCTGGGACAAGGGCTCTCTATTCCTGCTTTGTGTTTAGCTCACACAAGGTTAATTCTGAAATAAACTGTTGATATTACAGTAATAAGATGGAGAGGAGAAAAGGCTATAAGCAAGGCCACCGTACACAGATTTTCATTAAAAACCAGTCATCTTTACCTACCTGTGAATTCGTTAGCCACAAAGGCTGACATAATCTGACTCAAACAGCTTTCAGCTTAGCTACAAGCAACTTTGGTTTGAACTGAAAAAAGCTGAACTTCACACAAATTCACTCAAATTTTAAACCTCCTGTATATTTAATACTTACAATTTCACTAGTATGGCCATGCAAATTGCAAGAAATATTCTAACAACTTTCAAAAAAGTAATGCCACTATTCAGAGAACAAGGTGAAAGGAAAATGCGTATTTCCAGATTTTGAAGAAGGGGTGGATAGAGGGCTGGGGAAGAAGAGGACATTAACAGAAGATGAACGTCTTAGTAGTTCGCTATTTTATCTAAGCGGTACAAGATTAAAGTTCTCTGCCCTTGTATGCACACACTTAGCTCTACTACGCAGTTGTTCTACATTAGAGAGCGTACCTCCAAGCATTACTTAAAACTTGTGGACGCATCTTTATCTACTCATCTCATACAAAACAAAATACAACTGTTTCAGTGTTTTGAAATGCATGATCGAGTCCTGTGCCAGTGACAATGGTAAAATCCTATACAATCCTCATCTCACCCACCATGAATAATTCTGGAATACTAGTTTTTGGAATGCTCATTATTAGCACGAAATAATGCACACCACTTTGTAGACAGACTCTTACTTTTGTTATACCAGTTTAAATTACTAAACAAATCAGAAACACTAACTACAACATACAGTTCTATATTGTTAACCCTCTATTTACACTAGGAAGAACGATCAAGCTAAGTGTTAAAAAGGAGTTTCCTAAAATGGATATTTTGTGGGTGAAAGGAACGCAGAAATAGGCAAGACGTGCCTCCTCAGATCTTCTGTCGTGATGTCCGAGTGCAAAGGACAAATGGTAAACTGTGAAGTTATTTGCAGAAGTATTTTGCAACATACAATTTATGAAGTATAGAAAGTAACAATATATCAACTCAAGAAGTATTTGCAAATAGCAAAGCTAATACCTTCCTGAGAAATCCTGAATTCTGCATCTATTGTGCAGGGGGGCACCAAAAGGTAAATGATTGTAAACTTTGTTGCCAACTCCATAGTACAGACATGCTGTGCACATGCTCTAAAAAAAAAATTTCTTAACATTGTACAGGTTGTATAGAGATCTTTAACTGGAAAAGTGTAAGTTGTATGAAGTTATACCCTCCCACCCTGCAAAAAGCAGTGGAAAAGACTGCTTGCTCTTCCCTTGCTCCCTTAAGATTTTTGTTTCAGAAATTTTTTAAGAAATTTTACCTACTCACCTGGTAATGTAGTTGCTGGGTTAACTGGTGGCACAGAGGTAAGGGACTGACTGACTTGTGGTGGTAATAATGGAACTGTTGGAACACCTGGTGGAGCACACAGGAAAACAACATTAATTTTAAGCATACAACACTTCAGTTGCCTTCCTCAAAGAGTACAAATATGTAATTGCTTACAGGAGAATTTTATTCTCTTCTGCCTTCTATTAAATTGATAGAAACATTTGTGAATGCAAAAAAGTCAGAACACCCATGCATTTCAGAAGTTAGCTACTTCCATACTAACCTGTACTGAGAACATTACTGACAGTAGTTGAGGGTGAACTAATAGAAAGTCCTGAAAGACTCTGTTCAAGGCCTGCTGACACCGGGGGTAATGTGGCTGGGGGATTGACTGATGATAGCTGAACCTTATTGCAAGGAGAAAAAAAAAAAAAGAGAGTGACATCATTAGGGTTTGTTTCCACGAGAACCAATAGAAGCAGAAAAGCAATGTAACATCATAATCCATTTTCACCAAGCCAAAGAACTGACTACAACTTACCTCTGTGAAGCCATCTTTGAGGGGACTGAGAGATGCACTAGGCAACTGTCCTGGGAGAGAAATTTTCTTTCCTTCTTCAAACGGGCGTGTAGGTATCCTATGCAAATATCCATAGCCAATGCCACATCCTAGGCTTTTAAAATATGAACATTTAAAAGTCAGCGAAGTGACTTTACAACTACAGCATCCATAGCAAGAAATGCACGAATGACTCAAGATTCCAACAAGTTTCAAGACAAGTTCTGTACAACTTTCCTCTCCCCGCAAGTGTTGCCTCATTTTCTATGGAGAAATAACCACAAGACAACTGAAAGCAAATTCTGTAGCTTTAAGCAATAAACATTTAGCACAAAATAAATGTCATTGTTATTTAAACCAAGCAGCTATATCAGGTATACAGCTTGGAATTCAACTCACAGTTGTTGCAGTCCTCTGTTCTGGTTACTGTGCAATACTTTAAGAATATACTACGACCTAATGACTATTTGAAGCCTAACGCAGAAAGCAACTGTCGTACCTCGTGCATTTTTGTGCTAGCTAGTTTACTCTGTAAACANTACTTTAAGAATATACTACGACCTAATGACTATTTGAAGCCTAATGCAGAAAGCAACTGTCGTACCTCGTGCATTTTTGTGCTAGTTTACTCTGTAAACACNCGTGCATTTTTGTGCTAGCTAGTTTACTCTGTAAACACCCCCCCACTAGTAACTAAATCTGAATTTCAATTTCCTGCCTTTTGTAGAAAACTTACGCAAGTAGCTTTTAGGCTAGTGCTATAAGAAAGTTGTCCCATCCCCTTGTAACGTATTGTCTCCTTACCTGCCTTCTCCACCCCAGGCAGAATTTGGAGTAATCACCACTTCCCGACAATTATCTGTGTCTGTGTTGTACACATAAAGTTTTAAAGGCTTTGCTTCATGCGTTTCAATAAGTGAAAAGAGATCTTCAGACTGTAAAAGGATAAAAATGAATAAGGGCTTTCTTTTCCTTATTTTATCATATGACATTAGCATGACCATCTTCCTAGCCCTAACTTTCTGTAACAGAACCTGGTAAGTGCTACATGTTGCAGTTGTTGCAGTGCTGCTGTTTTATACCTAGGCCAACTTTAATACCTGCTTTGCCAGTACAACTCAGAAGACACATAGCACAACCCAGATTTCCAATATGCTATTTGTAATATTAATATTCGAGTACAAAAAAAGTTTCTATCTGACTTCATGAAGGTATTTAAGAGCAGTTTTTACTTCCAGAATTGCATGTAAGCACAAAGAAGAGGCACCATGCCAGAGCTTCTTCCTCTTTGCATTAGCTTACTTCCATCAGCACTGAACAGAGAACTGGGGCTGTTTCAAACTGCCCTGGTACAATTATTTTAGTTTTTAAAAAAAACTCAAAATCTTATTTTTATGTACTTACCTCATTCATGACGGTATCTGCTCCAATGATATAGTCACTATGAGGTCTAAGTCCAGCTAATGCAGCAGGAGAATTTGGTTCCACTTCCTAGTTTTACAATGGAAAATTACAAAACACCACTTAACGGTCAGGGTGTAGAACAGTTAGATGTGCACGTCACGTAAGTTTTGAGTCAGACAGACAAAGTAGTCAAGTTTTCAACACAATTAGTAAAATAGTCACTGAACTAGTGAAACAGTGGCTAGATGACCGCCTCTTTTCATACAGTTAACAAGGAGCTCTGAGTATTATACAGACTCACCAATTTAAACACAAGAATTGATAATACAGTCACACACAGTTCTAGTTCAAAAGTCTTTCCAAACCCAAAATCAATAAAGAGAAAACAGACCAATTTGATCTCATGGCTTGTGTACCCCCTTGCAAGTTACTTTTCAGGAAAAATATAAAAAGTTTAACAGTAAGCAACAGTAAGAAAAATACTTGGAAGTCCATACGTACCAAAACATGCCATACATTTTCATTGGCCCCATCAAAGCTGCAGAAACGAATGCTCACGCCCAGCAGGCCCTGTCCACCCCACATGTTGCTGGGGGTCACTGACGTTTCTCTCAGTTCCAGTGTTTTGCTACTGTACACTAGCATTTTTACAGGTTTTTCAACATTTGCTTTCAACAGGTCCTTGAGAGTGTCATTGTCTTTATTCTGCAAATGTTCACACAAGAGTTTGCTTCAGTGTTTAACACAGCAAGCACCACTTTTCCATTTCAAAGGTCCTATAAACACTGTGCATTATCAGAATATGTATCTACAGCTACTTCATAACGAGCTACCAGTCCCTTCACAATTCTAGAATACAACTCTGATGAAAACCTGGGACTTCACAGTAACAAGTCATGCTTTCCAAACATGAAGGCACTTTAATTAAACCTATGATACGAAACACCTCGCGGCTTTTCAGAGGCTTTCTTGAATCCACCATACTAGTGGAAGAGCTTACCCGCAGCTGTTCTCNTCTGATGAAAACCTGGGACTTCACAGTAACAAGTCATGCTTTCCAAACATGAAGGCACTTTAATTAAACCTATGATATGAAACACCTCGCGGCTTTTCAGAGGCTTTCTTGAATCCACCCATACTAGTGGAAGAGCTTACCCGCAGCTGTTCTCTTCCACTGCTATGATGGTTTGTTGTCTCACTACAGCTCTGCTTGAAAACTTTCTCCCACAATTCCTGCTCAGCTAACAGCTTTGACAACAGCTCCTTCATTCAACCCGATTTGGCTGAAATGAGTTCCAAAGTTCTCACACAAGCAGTTTTACAGACAGAACTAGGGGGGCACTAACACAAGCAGCTAGTGGTGGATCAGTAAGTAGTAATATCTTCTGCTGGCATAGATGTCTGGAGAGAGCATGTCTGTCTGTCTGTCCGCGTCCTTATTCTCCAGTTAAATTTTTGATAGAGTCATAACTACAGGGTGAAGGAAATTAATTTCTGATGCAGTTAGGTTTTCTCATTTTAAACTAAGGAGAAATATTTTATATACATTTAAATAAAACAAATGCATTGGTTTACCTATAAAAATAAGATTCTCAACACAGTATTTATATTCAGAGTTAAAAAATGGCAACACACTTACCAATCTTGAACCATTAATGGACACGATAAAATCAAAGAATGGCTCCAATCCAGCTCTATGCCCCGGTGAGTTTTCTTGTACCTAACAGTTAAACAAGAATTTAGCAACAGTGTACCAGTGCTGATTCATAGACTAGAATTATACTTCTACTTGTGCAAACTGTAGTTCTAGAAGCTACTGATGTTTGTTTGTATGATTTTTAGATGTTCAAATATAATCTTTTGGACCAAAAAATCCTTCCCTTAAAAAAAAAAAGAGCGGGAGAGAGAGAGAGAAACATTTAAAAAGAATCACTAATTTATAAGTTACTGAGGAACGACACAACAGTAGTCACTCCTTGGGATGTGCACTGCTTTACAGCCACAGTAGATAAACTGTACATGTTTATTGAAATAAAGGAGATTATGGTCAAAGGACAAGCTTGATGAATTCTGATAAAGTCGGTTGAAAAGCAGTATCGTTCCACAGAAGTACCAACATTGGACCTTGCTTTTTATCTTAGCTTACTAGAGGAAAAGGAGAGTCACATCTGTGTAAGCACAGGTTGATTAAACATCACCTGTTGACGTTCTTGAGACATAGAGGGCATTTGTACAACCAAGGATTCATTAACATACCAACAAGCTGCAAGAAAAGGGACACGTGCAATTTTGCTGCCATGGCAGCTCAAATAATTCAACCACTCCACCAGGACAAGGCCTAAGTATTGGGTACACATTGCTCCCAGAAGCTAAAAGTATGCTTTTAATTCCAAATGGAGTAACTGAGAGACATTTTGCCAGTGGTGTTTTTTCACTATTACATGTATTGTTGACAGACAAAAAGTAACTCCAATATGGCTATCAGATTTTTCCTACAGCCTTTGTAGCAAAGAACATCTTTCTTTATTTGTAAGCTGATTCATTTTACCCACTGTTTTTTTCTTTTATGTGCTACATTCATTTACGTGTTATTCCATCTGACAGAACTGGTACAAATCTGCTAGTTTGTTCAATACTCGTCTGATTCTGCAGGAATTGACTTTTCTTAGTGACTCATCTAGAACAAAATATTCTAATATGGAAAAAAAAATGCTTGATTAATATTAAAACTGTCCTCTTAGAGTCTATTTATCTCTGCACAATACATTCTCAAAATCAGAGCTTGGAAAAAACTCAGATTACTTGTGGGTAGCTTTCTGTAACAGATGCCAGAAGCTTAGAACATTAGCATCACATAACCCAAACATTCATTACAGAAAAAATAATCCGGAATCGGTAGTTCCAGAGTCACATCACACACACTGGCTGCTGTCTGAGATTTGTAAAGCAGAAAAAAAGTATGAAACCAACATTATCTCAAAGTAATAAAAATTACTGAGGCAGCAATAACATCCCCAAACCCCACATTTATCATTTCTAACTAGAACCTGAAGTGTGTCTACAGGAGTGTCTCTTCAAGATGCCTGCATGCTCCTTGGAAATTATTTCCTACAACTTGGGCTACAGATATTCTCCCCAGGTGCCAAGTATTAACTGTACAGAACCACAGCTCTTAATCAAAGTAACTTGCAGTCCTGCTAACGAGATCCAAACTACTGCCTCCGTGTCACTTAGTCTGTGGGTTAAAGATACCTCTCATCAAGAATAACCAGAGATCAGATAGCAAGCTGTGCACCAGGTAATAGGGTAAAAGTACAAGCTGAGCTCCACGTAGCAGACCCTCTGACACTAGATGCTTAGAAACTCTCGGGCACATTGTAGATGTTGCTTTGACATAAGCAGATTGTCCCTAGAGCTCATTTTTAACTTTGGATATTAAAACTTTCAATAACGTACAGCTACCTCAGAACAGCCTCAACAAACAGAAATTTTAGCTTATGAGAAAAGCCACAGAAAGGCAAAAATACACTATATGAATTATTCTTCTCAAATGTAGAAAGCATTTGGGTACTTGAGGCCCTCCTGCCAAAGAAAGGTTAAACAATTTCATGAAAGAATAATTAAATAAGTCTGGTTTCCTACGAACATGCTCCATAACTGCATTCTCAGGCTTGACGTTTCTCTTGTAGTTGTCATTTAAAACATCCTCTCTTCTGATGTGGTTTTTCTAGTAGCGAATGTAGGATGAGCTTCTGCTCTTTGTTGCTCTTCCCTCAGTTCAGGGAGGTGGCATGAAAATACTTTAATAGCCTCTCTCTCCCTCCTTCCACCACCTATTGCATGTGACATATAAGAACTTACATTTTGTGGTTTTAATGAGCGTGATATGAAGGCTTTATACCAAAATGAATTCAGCAGATGGTTTCAGAAGTTATTGGGAAAACAAGAACATGTTAAAGACAGAACACATCTTTCTAAACGTCATCATTAAAAAAAATCAGTAAATCCAGCAAACTGATATTTATTCAGATAACACATCAGATTGTTAGGACAGGATATATGTCATTGCCTTGAAATTCTGAAAAGCCAGACTTCATTCAGCCAGTAGCTGCAAAAGCAGACCTGACATGGTCCACTCTTTATTCAGAGATTTTCCTCCATTTCTAAATGAACGTCTTAAAAAAAACCAACAAACCAACCCACCCCCCAAAAAAACCCAAACCTCCCAAAAAACACAAACAAAAAACCAAACCAACAAAGCCCCTACACCCTGACACAATATCCCTCCCCCATGACCTCCAATAGATTACATTGTGATCACTGTGAACCAACAGTGACCAGTATTCAATAAGGTAATCTTCTAAACTGAGAAGGAGCACCTACAATAAATGAGAATTACATATGTTCAGCATCCATCAGTGTCAAGCTCGCTGACACCTGGGATGTATATATCTGGTATTCTAAGTAAATTATTTATAGTCTGCCCCAAACTGATGAAGGGACTGCAAGAGTTTCCAAGTTCCGAACGATTAGTTTGCAGAAGTATCTTCAGATGTTGAACACCTTCTTCCAAATCCATCACAACCCTGAACATCTCTGCATGGTTTGTTTCTAAGCGGGCATGTAAAAACTACCAGGAAGCTGTATCTAAAAAGAAATCAAGCTCTTATAATTGCATCAATCATACACGCACCTCAGAAGCATGTAGCTGCATCCCTTCTGTCATCACATTTCCTCATGCTGCCATGCCCAGGTTCAGTCACAAAAAGTTTCCTATTTCCCTAGCTTGTTTGGGCCCAGCGTCACTGACAGAAGAGCATTTTTATGCCCGGCAGTCCCAGAAACGCAGAACAGAAGTGCTGAGTTCATTCCATGTGAAAAGCTTCCTCCTTAAAGAAGCGACATCCTCAGCCCTGCACAACAATCACACTGACCCCACACAGTCTTTATGTCGCACCACCTTATTTTCAGCCAGCTACCTACACAATTCAGCACCGTCACACAGTACCAAACGCACAACACGGCTCTCTGCTCAAAGCTCTGCGGCTGTGGTTCTCTTACAGGAGCCACAGCAACAAAGGATAACCAGGGACCTTCGGAAATACAAGGGCACAAGAACCTTCTTATTAGTGATGGAAACGAAGATTCCATGTATACCTACATAAACTGTATGCCTCCTGAGCAACCTGGCTTTGTGCAGCTTTGTTGTATGCCCCAAGCAAGTATTCAGTAACTTGCCCTTGTAATCGAATAAGGACTGAGAAATAATCAAGTAATACCATATACAACAGATGCCACTGCAGGCAAGATACCACCCATGGCTGCTTGGGAAGCCTAATTCTCTCAAAGCCAGCTGTTATTTCAGACATATAAGTTACAGACATCTGTGGTTAAATGCCATGACTTTCTAACAGTAGAGAAAAACAGTGGAACAGACTACCCGGAGAAGCTGTGGAACTGCCACCACCAGAGCTTTTTAAGAGCAAGGGAAGAAAACCTGTATCAAGAATGCTGAATGTCAGAAGGCAGAAAAGGGCTGTATGACTCTTTCAGCTCCGTACAATGCTACGGGACTTCAGTTTCTCACCAAGATGACAGCACTCAGGCAGCAGAGCTGCTGAGCACATAGATTACACATGAATTATTTCACTTTTATTTCACTGTCAGGAATTAAACAGGGAAAAGGTTTCAAGGTCAAGAACTAATTTTAATCTGCATTACTAAAACCACTTATTTTTTGGTAAATACATAAAGTTTCTCTTTGCTGAACACCTTTCCCAACAGTATCACTCTATGCCTACACAATATATATTGTACATTGCACATTCTAATAAGGCTGCTCAGCAACACCATGGTCACAAATTTAAGCCCTGAGCAAGCAGTGCTACAGTAAATGGAAAAAGGCAAAGAAACCCTGATTTTCAGAGGCAGATGAAAGCTCTCACCACTGTTGAAAGTCAGATAACTTATACTGGTGTCAACTTAAACTTTCAGAAGCTTATAGCTTCAAGTACTAAACACGCAACTGTCAAGGAGCAGAAGCTCTGAACCTCTCCCCCCGCCCTGGTAAGAAATGCTTCCTAATATTTACTTTATTACCAATAAAATGCTGAAAGAAGGGTTTTTTTACTGTTCTTCCCCCCACTCTGTAATTCATAATAAAATTTCATTATGTATCGTGTGTAAGCAATTCCTGTTAGGTCAGACAATCTATTTTATTTCTGTCGGCTATTTTAACACATTACACAGTATAACTGTATTGAATTTTCTTATGAAACACCCAGTTTTCAAGAGAAAAAGCTTTATAAGCTTTTTGTAAGAAAATAGATTCCCTGTATGTAGCATCAAATTTTATTCTAGCACAGAGAATTTAACTCAAGCTTTTAAAATGCGAGCCTCCCTTAAAAAATAAGTCATTTCTTTATGGCAACATGGTTGGATCTCTACTAGAACAAACCAAAGCACTCAAGTAAAAGTTAGAAATCTAAACTTTGGGCACTGCTCTTCAATATCTTTTAGGGAGAACAGTACATAACACAGAAGCATACAAATCTCTGGCAGATAAAAATTCTTACATCATCTATGACATGACAAGAAATTGTCAAGTCATTACAGCAGTCTGGGCAAACTACAGCAGTTTGGCATTGCTGAACAAGTTAGTTATTCAGAAGTTTCCTTCATTCTGTTTTGAAGAGCAGAAACAAATGCATACTAAGCCATACATAGAGTCAGACAGTTGCTCTCATCAGCCACATAATTTATGTTAAAGGAAACTTATGGAGGAGAAAAACAACAGAGAACATTCCTAGAGGTAAATAGCATTGCATGCTACCAGCCTGGGAGGTACTAGTTAAAAGAAAGATTTATGAGCACATTACATGAATGGAAGTCTAACAGCAAAAACACACATGATGAATAAAAATGTATTCCAGAGAACAGTTTCAAACAAATGACTGATTATTAGGTCTACCTCTGAAGAGAATAGGGCAACNAAACAGTATCTTTCTCTCCCTTAAAAAAAAAAAAAAAAGGGGGTGTGTGTGCTACATTTCAAGGTCTAGAAATCCCAACAGTGCAGCCTACAGCAACTTTTCCTGTCAAGCATGCATGTGATGAAATCGCTTTCCTTCGACAGCATTTCAGTCCTGGAGCGTTCCTGTTTCCCATTACCAGTGCACTGATAATAAAGCTCACAATGAAAGTGACATTGCACCAAATATTAGCAGGATCTGCCAAAAAGATGTAAGTAATCTGCAAAAGTTAGGTCAGAAATTAGTGATGGTATTGTTCACTTTCTGTATATATTTCTGCTCCTGTTTGCATGGAGCAGAGCAAGACACTTGCTACCAGTTTTGTAGGGAGGCAGCAGTCTAAAAGTCTCACGGTAAGAAACAGTCTCAGTTTGCTCATCCCTCCGGCAACTTGTACTTGGCTCCCATGGTCATTCTGAACAATATTAACTCATTTGTTTCATGGCCTTTTAATACATATTTTCCATTTATCTGCCCTACCCAAACAAATTCTTCCAATAATTGAAAAGATTTTCTGACATTTCGTTGTATTTTAAAGAACGACCACTATGTACTATTTACATAAGTTTGGTGTTATCAAAGAAATCTGACCTTATCTGAACTCGATCTGTAACACTGAAAGACTACTGCCGTTTTCCTTTTACCATTCTCACTTATCTGATTAAAATACTGAGCTCAGAAAGAAAGTCCACTTGAGACTAAATTAGAAGTAATAGCAATATTGCTTGACCCCAAGTCCTACCAAAGGTCAGTCCATGCAGACAGAGCATTTGTGAAGAGCTCCTCAAAGAGTGCGAGCTGAACACATCTGTCTTTAACAAACTTCCTACGGAATACCAACTGCAAAATTAAACTTGGAAAAACTACAGAGGAAAATTCTAGTCACTTGTATGGCACATGCATTTCAATACAAATGTTTCAAATTATAACTGTGAAACTTCAGAATATTTCTCTACTCTGAATCTACATTCCCAACCACATGTAAGCACAGGCCTAATTCCTGGTAGACCAGGATCATGATGCAATTTAAGATGCTTGTCTAAAGGAAAAAAAAATAAAATTGCTCATTGTTGTGGTATCTGAAGATATCAGCAAGAAGATAAGGCAGTGAAAAATAGAGACATCAATCTGTTTAAGACAACAGACAGGTCCTTTACTGCATTTAATGTAAATATGGCTGTCCTCTCAGAGATCAACTTTTTTCATGTCCACCTACCAATTACATTTACAAGGACTGGCAATCAAACACTGCCACTGCAAGTCACGGCAAAAACATTACAACAAAAAGGTGCCTAAATGAAAACAACAGGGGCCAGCCAGATTCAAGCAAGATTACAAGAAAAAATGAGTAGATTTCACTTCATAGAAGAGATGCATCTCAATTTACTAACGTGCTTTAATCAAACAGCATGAACTGACGAATCTGACATGACTGATATTCTCACTGCAGAATACTTACTGATTTTACAACCTCAAAAGTAAAAAGCACATATTTATGCTATAGTACGCTAAAAAAACCAAATTCTGCCACTTTTACCAAACTGAAAAAGTCTCTTCTGTGGGGAAGAAGGAAGAGACAAAGTGGACTGTCATTTAATAGTAACATTGGATTGTCACATATTAGTAACATTAAAAGGGAGGAGTAAAGACCACCATGACTTTAGCCTGTATGTAAATTTTAACAGATGAACATTTGGGTTTCATCAGATCATCCATGTTTGCTTCTCAAAAGCATTATGCAGCGTTTTTTAACACTTGAAAGATGATCTCTGTTCTTTTTTCACCATGGTATTCTACATATAGCTGTAGCTCACTGCTAGCAAGCCAGACCAAGTAAGGAAGTACTAATCCGTGAGTCGAGGTCTTGTGCTCTTTCACATGTCTAAAACACAGGGCTAGTTCTAGACAGAGAGCTGGTCTGAGAAGGTCCAATGCCAACAAAAAAACAGCCCAGCATGGTGCCTACAGTGGTGGTCCTGACGCTGTAGCTACAGTGCCAGAAGCACTATGCAAGGCAATTAGTAACTCCGGCAAAGTTACTGTATCGCCCCGTGCATCAGATTCAAGGGCACAACCCAGGTACCATTCCGCTCATTGAACATGAAACACACATTCCAAACGGCTGCTCGCAAGACCTTTAATGTTTTGTTGCACACCCCCCCAAAATTTTGCAGCCACGGTGTCAACAAAAACTAAGTAACTATAAAAAATAGCAACATTGCCTTCACACAGAGCCTGCAGCTCTGGCAGGCGTCGTGTCTGTCGTTTAAGTACCCTGATCTTAAGTACCCCTGGAGGTACTGTGGAGGGGCGAAGCAGCTACAGTTCAGACCACGATGCAGCCATCAAGGTACAGCCTGACGGGGGAACGCGTTGCCCCAGCCAGAGGCTCGCAGTTCTTAAACTCCGGTGCGAACGTGTGCAAGCTATCGTGTGCCCACAGCATCCGGCGGCGGGGAAGCAGCCCGTGCCCTCCAAGGCTGCCCAAAAAGCAGCAGCCCCTCCCACGCACCGGCCCTGCGCGGCCTGTTCGCAGCCCGAAGCGCAGACGCCGCAGCCTGACGGCGCAGGCCGGGCGGCCCAGCTCTCTCTGCCGCCGGGGAGAGGCGGCTCGGAGCCCGGCCGGCTGCCGCCGCGGGCCGGCACCGGGCGCAAGGCCGCCGGCAGCTCCGCATGGCTCAGGCGAAGCGCCGGGCAGCGGCAGCGCGGAGCCGAGCACCCCCCCCACCTCTCCTCGGCGGGGCGGCCGGAGAACGGGCAGCTCGCCTCCCCGCTCCTCCGGGAAGGGGAGCCGGCACCGCGCACCCCGCCGGGGATTTCACCGCTGACACGAGCCGCGGCCGGGAGTCCCGTCCGCCGCCGCTGCCCGAGCGGAGGAGCGCGGCGGGGCCGCCCGGCCCGGGGAGCCCCGCGACTCCCGCGGAGGCAGAGGCCGCCGGGCCCGAAGGCCGCCGCCGGCCTAACGGCGCGCCCGCCTCCCCGCCGCCCTTACCCGCAAGACGTGGTAGCCCTCGGTGCCCCCGCCGGGGATCTCGACGCTCTGCGAGGCGCCCATAGCCGGGGCCGGGCGGCGGCGCGGCTCCCCCACAAAGCCCCGCGCACCGGGGACGTGGCACTCACTCGCTCCCTCCCTCTCCCNCGGGGCTGGGCGGGCTCCGCGCCCGCCCCCCCCCCCCCCCCGGCCCCGGGGGGGGGGGGGGGGGGGGGGGCGGGCGAAGGCCGCGCGCGGGGCATGCCGGGAGGCCGCGCCGCAGCGCCCCCTGGCGGTCAGCCCCGCCGCCGGGAGGAGGCGGAGGCCGTACGGTGGCCGCGACGGGCCGCGCCCCGCCCGCTCAGGCTCTGGCGCGGCGGCGCCCCCTGGCGGATGACGGCGGCGGCGCCGGGCGCGAGGCGCTGGAGGCTGTCGGTGCCCCCGTGGGACGGAGCCGATCAGGGGCTGCCCAGGGAGAGAGCGGCACCGGCACCGCCGGGTGCGCGGCAAACCCTCTGTGCGGTAGCTGGAGCCCAAGCGGGAGGATTAACGGGTGGGTAGGGGCCCAAACGCTGCCCAAGAGCGGCGGTTTGAATTAACCTGTTCCGCGGCACGCATCCCCTCGCGGCCATTAGCAAGGTAACGGGATAGATTCTCATGGCAGGTGCGCGGTGTGACGGGACACGCGGCAGCCAGAGATCTGCTCTCCGGCTTGTTTTGGCAGGAGAGCCGCGAGCTGATGAAAGGCACCACGCGTCCCGCATCAAAATCCAGCCCTGAGCTGACCTGGAGGAGATGGACAGTGGCTTTTCAAGGGGCGTTATGAATCTAAGGTTTGGACTGTCTCTTTCTGCTTGAGAGTGTCCCTTGAGCATGGAAGGCCCCAGACGACGCTTTTGCCCACCTGCCCGTGAAAACCAGTGCCTCCTGGTTCTGGTACTATGCACCTCATGAGAGAGGCGACCTCTTTAAGGAGTGCTGCTCTCATGGGTCATTTTCAGTAATGCAGAAACAGCGTTTGTTAGTGAACTGGAACACCGTGTTAGAGACCCTCTGTTGACCACAGAAAGAAAATTCACATTAGCATGATTGGAAACCCATACGTCACTTCTTTTGGACTCATTTCCCTCTGTATTATCATAGTGTTTTACTGGTCAGCATTAAAAGCCTCTCTGTAGTGTGTTTGGGATTTACCCCTGTGCTGCCGCAGAGATGACCGACCCCTTTCCCATCCTTGCCCACCTCACTGTGCCCAGGTGTTTCCACCGGAGCAGAGAGCCAAGTGTTTCTCCAAGCACTCTCGACTGGCATGGCTGATTCTGGACTGTGTCTGCATGCCAGTTCAGGCATGCTTACATCCCTGCGCAGTGTCTCTCCTCACCATTACAAGAAGAGATCAACTCTAGGATACCCAGAGGCAGCAATACAAAGTAAGAAAACAAAGTGAATAATACATAAATAAACTATATCTTACAAGAATTTCTGTGCTCTTAATACAGTATGAGAAATCTGTTACAGTGAGCTGCTAAAGTGAAAGTCACACAAACAAGGCTAAAAACTATACCAGCTTCAGCGAATCTTACACTTCCATGCACATGCCATTTAGATTCGGGAGGAAATCCCAGCCGTATTAATTTCTTTCTTGCTATTAGCAGTTCATGATAGACAGCAGCATAACACAGGGTGATCCAGGGATGGCAGCTGTGGTTCATCACCCTTTACCCAAAGCTTTGTAAAGGATCCATAGCTGGTGGCACACTACCATCTGCAGTCATTCTTTCACTCTCTTCTGGGAGAGTGGCTCCTGTGTAACACCTCTCCTTATGCTGCTAGGTAGGAGGTGGGCACTGTCGATTTTGTGGATTGGTTGTAGGTTTTCTGTGGCCATGAGGCAGATTCTAGCCAGATGTTGTCCTCCTGGCTGACTGGCTCTGTGGTGCTGGCCCCCCCCTTTGTTGAGAACAAATCTATCATCACAAACCCTTCATTTGGTGAAGGCTTCCCTAGGGCATATTCAGTTTCATTGCCTTGCCGTTGGACTGGAAGACCCTTGAATTACTATTGCTGTGCTAAGAAAAAAAGCCCAATAACTCAAGCAACACTACAATAGGTTGCTTCTCTCCCCAGCCAAGGCCCCATAAACTCCAGAGCATTTTTAGACCACACTGAGTTTCAGTGACAATTCTGTTTCCCCAGAGATTAAGAAGAGGTGAGTGGCTCTGGAGCTGATAAACATTTCATTAATGGCAGGCATTTCCTACTCAGAGTTTATTTTGGGTCAGATGTAATAATTGTTCATGTTCATTGAAGATACTAAATCCTCACTTCAGCGTGTTGCATACCTCATCCTTAAAAAGTTATCTCTCAGCAGAGGTTACTATAACATGAGTACTACATCACAGTGAAACAGACTGTAAAATACCTCTTACAGGCCCTTTCTCATGTCATTAAAGATTGTAAAGAAAAGATCTGAACTTTGATTTCTTTGTGGAAAAAAGGTGAGTGTTAGCCCAAACTCGAAGCTTCTGTCCACCAACACAAGAACCAAAAAGAGTAAGTGTTGTGCCATTGAAAAGCTGCCATTTTGATGAATACATGCTTGAAAATCCCTGATGTGAACACCAGCCCTTCACACATTTCCATCTGGCCTCTAAACATGTAAACAGCCTTAAAGCTGGGATTGGCCAAATTGCTCAGTGCTGATTTTATGAGCCTAACTTCTAATTATCTAGTTCCCAGTAAGTGGCAAAGACAAAACCACCACGTAAAAGTAGAAGGTGAAGAAAGCC
>RSEF01000015.1:12465577-12482502 GCA_003993805.1 Himantopus leucocephalus
GAGGTCCCTTCCAACCCTGACCATTCTGTGATTCTGTAATCACTCACAGTTACCTTACAGTGAAGCTAGATGCTGTCAGCTTTGGAGCAAAAGACCCCAAAACATGGGACAGAACTCTTTCAGCGAAAATACTACTGCCTAAATGTTAAACTCAGACTATTTTTGAATCTTTCTGCCTCAGGTGCAAAATTGAAAACTTATTTATATGACCCAACTTCAAGCTAATAAATAATAACTTTTTAAAATGGGAGAAAAGTGAAGTAACAAACAAGATTCTTTTAAAGGTTTTATGTATGAGCAAAGAGGTTAGATACCAGGCAATAAACAGTGAAAAAATATTAGTAATCTACCATATGCATGACCTACAAGTTCAATACATAATCATTTTGGTGAGCCAAGACTTCATCTTACATCCTCTCTCTCTTTACTGGATAGCTTCACTTTACCTGACATTGCACTGCTGTGTAACTGATGCACTTTTAACACGAACTATTATCGATCTGTCAACTAAAAAAAAGTGACATAATGGTGATATTACAGATTAGGGATTAATTCAGTGTACTGCAGTCATGAAAATAATCATATTGATGAGGAAGATTGGCTTTTCCCAGTTTGGCTGATAAATCAATTTTTTTCTTCTTCATTTCTTAGCTGTATGATGCCTTATTTCTCCTGAAATGTCTTTATCTTTGATACATTCTTAAATATCTTTTGACACACTAATGTTTTTTATTTCTTTAATGTAAGGATTTGATACCATAACATAAACGTGGCAGTGTTTCTGTTCACTTGGTCACTTGTTGAACCAGTGACAATGAACTGAGAATTGTTAAGATGCATGTGAAATATATCTTGAACCACTATACTGGATAAATGTATGATTACTAGTAAATAAAAGTTAGAAAAGTGGCACACGATACTGGATTTTTACCACTAGCTAGACTAAAACATTCTCAAAGGATTTTCTTAAGAATAGGGTGAATTTTCCAGCAAACAATACCGTGTAGAACTCTCTAATGAGGCTTTTACAGTGAGTTATTATTGTCCTTCCTTAATCTGCTTTAGAAAATTAAATGAATTGCTTTTGCTATGAGCATTATTTTATATAGAAATCATTCAAGACTGTTAAAGGATCTAGAGCAGGAAAATCTCTCCAAACATTATTTTCTAACATTATTTTACATTGTTTCTTATGAATAGGTGGGCAACAGAACAGATTGACAATTCACACCATTCTAACTGAAGGCATCATCCTATTTCAATTAATCAGTGAACAAGCAAACTGATATGCTATATTAAGCCTGTTCTAAATTTCTTCACAGGCTAATGCTTTTTTAAGTGCACTTTAAAAGCATTAAATCATTTGAAAGGAGCTCAGTTACTATGAAACAGTATCTGTCATCCAAAAGAAAAGCAAAAAATACAGGAAAAATAGCAATTGAAATTGGCCATATACTTAGAAATTCCAGTTTGATTTTGAATCAAACATTTTCAGGTTTTTGTGTGGTTTGGGTTTGTTTGTTTGGTTTTTTTCCACATTTAAGTTTGCATACAATGAAATAGCCCCCCACCCCCCCCAATTTCTTTAAATAAAGAATTAAGTGGTTCATGTCAGGCGTGCCTTATTAGAAGATGATGTTTTAGAAGTAATTTGTGGTATCTGATGTGATTTCTGTAACTGGAAGAGCATAATATCAGTTACAGATTTATATAAGCTTTGCCTAATGGACTGTACAGAAATTGGTTGTAGAAGTTTATTGTGTACAAGAAAACTATTCAAAAAGCTAGTAAGCTATAATGAAAATGTTCAATGGAACAGGATTTTAAGAAGAATATAGGAAGTGAAAAAGAAGGGGCTGAGGAAATGGTATGCAGATCACCAGAAATAAAGATTTCTCTACATAGAAATGATGCAGAGATTGTGAGTTGATAGGCTTATTTCAATGTACTTTTCTGTGAAGCTGTTTTCTCTACTTTCAAAGTGGAGCAATCTTGCATTTAGGTTATCTGTTCTCTTTGTAAATATGTTTATAGCTGATAGCTCTAGTGTTTTCTCTGGAATTACATGACAGTTCGATTACTCCTTCAACTTATCTTACACCCTGCTTCAGCCTAAACCACTGTCCTACAAGTCTGCACCTTCTCGTATAGTACAAGAGTTTCCCTATCTATATGGTGTCTATACATTGAGCAATACAACAAAATGCATATAAAACTGGTTCCTAAATAGGAAAGTCAACTTCATGAATCAGAAAACAAGATATCATCCAGGATCTATTTACCAATGAAGGAAACAATGGAGAATGTACAGGATTAATAAGAATGTGCAGGATTAATAAGGAAAATGAGTACTAATAAAAATCAGCAATTTCCTCACAGCAAATAATGAATGCAAAGAGCACAGAAGAACAGAAGCATTAATCAGAAAAGCAAAATAATTAAAATCTGCAGCCTGGCTTTGCTCATATTAAAATCAGTGGTAGTAATATTCTCATTCACTTTGTTATTTGAAAAATATTGTTATTAAAATGAAATCAGCATCTACAATACAATCTGCTGGAATTCTATAGAATTTCCCAGTACTTATTCCCCAGTAAAACAAAGACTTCAAATTTCAAGCCACATATATGATGATATAATTATTTTCATCATCTAATTGTATATTTTGTAGGACTGTTTACTACACCATTCTTTGTTAATACTTTTTCTAATCCACTTGTAATAAAAATTATAGTTAATTATTCTAGCATCTCCTTTGGGAGTTTATGAAGTTCAGTATTTCTGACAATTTCCCTTATCCTATCAAGCGCAAGCTTTTCATTCCTTATCTTCAAACTGTTGTTCTCACATCTTCTAAGATAGTGAATCATTCACTGTGATAAACATTGTAACATTAAAAAGAGTATCAAAAAGCAGCTGCTAATAAATAGTGGAATGAGGGAGAAGTCAAGAATAGGAGTAAGAATTAAATTTAAGTGCATCCTACCATGTATCCCCAATCTGTTTCATCCCTGAAAAAATATAGCAGAAATTGACTGAGAATCTAATTCTGTCACAAACCCCCCTATGATTCTCGTATTTGAAGTGATTGCATTTAGAGAAGAAATTATTCATATGCTACTGACCTATGCTCTGACTTTTACAGAAGAAAATAAAAAGCAGCGGGTAACATTAATACTTACCATCTGGTAATAACACCCTGAGTAGCTCATAAAACCTAGCATTCAGTCAAATGCAGATATGGAGGTTTGCGATGTCTTCCCTGTAACTGCAATACAAAGTTTATCTTTCCTACTTTTCTTTCCCAAATAACACACATAACAAATCTTATAGTAAGGTTTAGTTATATAGGATGACTTTGCTGCTCTAGCATTTGATAAAGCAAAATGGGGAAGTCTAACTTATCTACCTTTTCATTTTCCTTTGCTTCTGGACATGGGACCCTACTGTTTGCCTTACGCAGATCTGGAACTCGCTGGACTGCTCTACGAGTGATATACTCAGCATTCCAGCAGAAAACCAACCACACTGAAATGCTGAATAATTGTCTGATAGGTTTGTAAGTTATATCTGTTTAGCAGAGGGCCCAAAGAACAGTAGGGCTGGCACAAGTAACGATGTAGAAGCATGCAGCAGAGGTAGCAGTAGTTGACTGAAGAGTTGAACAAGCAGGAGGGAGAGAATGAAACCTCCCTTTCTTCCTAAGTAGTGATCTTATAGATAATCTCAGCAGGCTCATATATTTTAATATATACATTCAATATGCATTTTACCAAATGCATGTAATCCTGCTTTCCATATGCTATGCTGTTTCAAAAAAAAGAAAAGAAAAAGAAAAAACCACACACAGAATCACAGAATCACTTTATCAAGATGGGAGATCTCAAAATGGAAGGATTTAGCAGGAATGCATTATTTAATTTGTAAAACAACAATGCTATAGTTTGGACTTTTATTTCATCTCTGTATAAATAAATATTAAACTGAGAGTATCATGATCATCAGATCTTTTGGTGTAACTTCCATTTATCAGAACTATGATCATTTCCATCTATTGGATTTTCCCTGATCTAAGCCTAGTCATTTGTAGCTGTTGATGGCTGTTTGACTAAATTCTATCTTCCAGAAAACCTGTTTCAACTGGTTCAGCCTCCTACCTAAAAAAAAAAAAAAAATATAGGTTGTTTTTTTTTTTTTAAAAAAAAAAGCCATTTCAAGTTGGTATTTATCTGACCTAGCTTCTAGCCATTTGTTCTTATTTTGCCTTTCTCCATTAGATTATTTAAATATTGAGCATTTTTTCCTCCTTCAGGTACTTATATACTAAGCAGGTACTTAGCAATCTTTTTAGCTAAACAAAATGAATTAACCTTTTGAAACGTTTTTAATGCTGTAAGTCTCAGTCTGGATTTCTGGATAGCACTGACAGCCAGATGCTCTGCAGAACAGTGCCTCCGGGACATTTTAGGCACAGCCACGCTGCATTTAGTTTTGTCAGCCTTTGATTTTATTTTTTTTAACATATCTTTAACCTCCTTTATTAACCTCTCACATTTCCAATTCATTTTGATTGTTTTCCTTTTTCCATGTTTGGCTTGTTGGGTTTTTATTTATTTCTTTCTAATTACTGCTTTCATTTGATCTATGAAGAACAGCAAAGGCACAATGCAAGCTACTATTAGAACCATCCCTTTCTGTATCACTGCCAGAATTCATACTATTGGACTACACCTAATACTAAAAGGCATTGTAAAAATTAGTCTACTCTGACAAGCCCAATGACATCCCTAGCCAGTATTATCAGGGCACTACTGCATAAACATTTACACCTATGGAATTCCAACTGATTTTGGCAAATATTAATGGAAAGAAACTCTCATTGCTATGTCATAGTTGCAGTGAGAAAGCTCAGATTGCTAGAAACACTGCTAGCTTTGGCAGGACACAGCTGAAGCAAAGCTCACTGTCGACTGATATGACACTCCACCATGCCATGTTGCCAGGGAAACAGCAGAAGAAGAGAACATAAGGTTGTTAAACTGGAGGGGTTCTTAAAAAAAAAAATAAAAATGCTTAGGGCCAGGCTGTCCTGAAGTAAATGTAGCATATGGACGACATACCATCATGTTATTCTATGAAATTAGTTTAGTCATAAGCTTTCTTCCCATAACTGATGGACTGAAGGTTTCTTGCTTCTAAAGATGCTACTTCTATTACATAGATTGTATGCTAAATTGTGTTAAACTATTATCAATAATTTCTTTCTACTGATGATAAATGGTTAGGGGTTGGTTCCTATTTATAAAGTAAAATATGACCAATTGGTAAATAATGAGGAAAAGTACACAGAGAATGACTGGACTGTGTTGTATTTTGAAAGCAAGTTGTTTCAATCAGTTTAATAATGGAAAGAAAGGACAGTATCAAGATTAAATATCTAAAAAATAAGTGACAGGAGTTAGAGTGCTGAATTAATTGGAGTAGAGGAGTTATTCATCATCTGCTAATTTTGAAGTATAATCAGGGGACACTGTCATTGGTTGACAGGTTCAAAATTTAACTAAGCCTATTAATAGCTTTAAAAAATGCATTTTGATACTCAAAAATCTATCCCAAGAAGCAGGCTGAAGTATTCAGTCTTGGCAGCACACAATCAAAAAAAAAAAATCCACGGCACATGCATATACTGTCTCATCCATTACTTTTCATAAGGAGGGAAGAACAGTCATCCAAGAAAAAGATCCATCTAACCCAAAATCCCATGTCTTACACTGGCTAATAATAGATAATTTGGGGAGGGGAAGAAAATTAAGATCTGGGGAAACACAAATACTTCCCTAGTATTTTATCCCTGCTTCTCAAGATGTGAACTCAGAACTTCTAAGTCAAAAGCACTATCCTAACTTATTTTTCTTTTATATGTTTTTCTATTCTTTCTAAACTTGTGCAGAGTTTTGGCACCACGACATACTCGGGCAGCAAGCTCCATAATTTCACTATATATTGCATGAACCTGCGCTGCCCTTACCTTCTTCTAAACATCCTAGCTAATAATATCATTCAATATCCTTTATTCTTAAAAAAGACAATAGGTAACGATTAGAAATCAATTTTCAGTATGCCAGTTGTCACTTTATAGGCTCATCATATTACCCTGCCCTGTACATCTGGGTTTTTTCTAGGGGAAAAAAGTCCCCTTCTATTATTTGTTATTTTTATTGAAAATATTCTGTACTTTAGGTCATGCTTGCTCTAATTCGAATACATTTTCTTCAAAATGGGAGAACAAGAATTTAGATAGCATTCTGAAAGCAGGCATGCTTTGCATTTTATACTGGTTTGTGATTTTTCCTTAGACCTTTCCTAATCTTGCTTGCTTTTTTGACCACTATTGAACATCGAGTTGATATTTTCCATAGACCAACTTGTTACAACTCCAAAATCTCTTTCTGGTACGTGCACTGTATGACAATGAGTCAACAAGATACTGAAATGTCTAATAGTGTCTTTGAAGAAATTAAAGTTCCCATAAAAGCTTTGTCACTCTGCCAGAAAAATGGCAGTTACCTAAGTGTTCTCAGTATTAGATGCCATTAATTTTTAGTTAAAAAAACTGCTGGAATGGCAACACTGGAATGCAAGCATAAAAATATTTTTACTGGTGTGTGACTTCTCTTCCTAGCACCCAACTTTTGTTCAAAAGAACCTACTCTTGAAAAGCCAATGTAGAAAAGACACATATATCAAACAAACAAAAGTGATGATACTGTAAGAAACGTAAGGAATTTTGAGTTCACACAAACAAAAGCACTAACACCACAAACAAAAGCACTAACACTGTTCATCGTATTACTCTGGCATAATTGCAGTACCACCTGCAATGGGAATGAGTATGCAAGTGGCTTATGTGCACATCAACGATTTCAAGGTGATGCAGGTCTTAACACACCTATTGAAAATTTATGCTTCGATATTCTGGGTTACTTTGCTTCCAGTACTCCTTGCTCTTACTTTCATTTAATTTTGAAAATGCTGCTCTTCTTACTGTGCGTTGTTATATGCCTTCAAATTCATAACATTAAAGAAAGGCCTTTTTTAATTTAATGTAGCCCAAAACTTAAGCAGTTTCTTGAATTTGAGATATGCGCTCATAATATTATCTCGTGTTTTGATGGTTTATTTGCTTGAGCAAGTTCTCATTTTGTGGCATGATCTGAACATACAAAAATGTGATGACATTGTAATCTGATAAACCACCTGTCATCTCTCTTGAAGAGTCAAAATTTTATATTGTATATAATAAAGATCAGGTGATAGGAGGACTTGAAATTAGGAAAGGAACCAATTTAGTTAACGTTAACCCTGGTCTCAAACAGGGTTCAGTAACATCTTCCAAACATTGTTGTCTATTTTCCAGTTTTACAAATAACTATTTGTCTTTACCTTAACTCTGGTTTGCGTAAGTGTAGTCTCACAGTTCCTAACAGTATAGTAGTACACCATTTCTATAGATATGATAATACTTAAGATAGGGACAGCAGAACATACTGCCAGTGCCCAGCATCCCCAGAACATTCCCCTGGGTGACCAAGGAGTAGGTAGGTAGATAATGTGGCAGAATTGTTTTCTGATGATCCAGTGTGCTGAAGCTTACTCACTGACAGCCGAATAATACAGCCTGAACTCTGATGAAGTTTGTAACACCATCTATCATATACTGAATATATGATCAGGAAGTGTGTACATGCTGGCTCTACCCATATGCCTTTGAATCAGGTGAACTGTGCATTCCTCTTTCTGTGCCCAGTGTGTTACACAATTTTATGCAAGTCATTTCAAAGTGTCACAGGTATTATATTTACCCATATGCCTGTCTGCCAAATTCTTCAGTTTTTATGCTGTTTTTCCTCCGCTGTTATGTGGAGACCCTGCATAAAGAATAAGCTCCTGGCTATGAAGATTATTCCACCTATTGAAGATGGCTGCAAGAGCAGTAAAACAGCAGCAACAAATGCAAAATACTAAATATATGCAAGTGTATCGGCAGATCCTACAGGGCTCTGTTCCATGTCCAAGCTCATTTAATATCTTAGTTAATGACAGAAAGATTAGCTATATTCACAGGTAACACTACATTAAAACATAACATAAACACCAGCCAGGAGAAAGACCGTAATATAGCAGACTTAGAATTCTAAGTAATTCAATTCAGGGATTTTGTAGAATGACAGAGATAGGATCCACTTATGATCCTCACAAGGAAACTCAAGCAAAATTATGTTCAAGTTGGGATAAGATGAGTTTTGCATCCACAGAACATTTTCAATGCAAATAAGAACACAAAAAAAATGTACTTGAAACGGCTTTAGTCTAGACTGAGTGCCACTTCAAACTACCCCTACGAGACTATTACCAGGTATGTTTCAGTGGTCAAATATTTGTATTTGAAAAACTTTATAGATTAAAAAAAACCACAACACACCACTCTTCCAGCACGTATAACAAATACTTCCATTTTCTTTACTTTTAAGGTTTCTGTCGGGGGACTAAAATGGCCTCCTTTTACTAATGCTGTCCAATTCAGCTGGAATATTCTAGTAGTAGTTTTGAAAGTAAATACAGAGACAGCAGTGAATGTGTTAACCGTATTAATGTTGTTAATTTTGAGTTGTTATTAGTATATATATTTATTATATGTATCTAGGTTATTAGTATAAATATCCTATAAGTATATTAGTATAAAAGGCAGTAGATAGAGTTAGTAGTAAAACTTAAAAAAAGAGAACACGATCAAGAGGAGCAAAGGCCCAAGACCAGTCCTGTAGCACTCCACAGAAAAGAAAGTTCATGGACAATGTTGACCTGACAAGATAATTCATTTGACCTGCAACCTCTCAGCCCCGAGTCTTTCTAGAGGTGGCAGCAGCTAACTACCATGAACTCTCTCTTATCCTGTAGTCTCACCTCATCTGTCCAGACATGGCACTGTGCAACTGTGCACAAAGAGAATGCCTATGCTGCAGATGTCCAGTAAAGCCAGCCAATCATGGGAACACACAAGGCTTACTACAAATACACAGTAAAGGCCTTCAGCACATGTCCAGAATTGTCATCTGTAAGAAGCGAGGAAGGACATTGACTGGCTGCTCCCACCAAAAAAAAAAAAAAAAACNTGGCATGGCCAGAATGCACTATACATGCAATAGATCCATTATACAGCAGTAGAAGATGGCAATGTTGCTTGAGGCGTAACTATAGGCTGCACTGAGAGCCATGAAAGAAAGGAGAATGAATCAACTGCAAGGAAGTCTCTTTGCTTTATGCAAGTAAGAAGCTTCTGTGCTACTGAAAAAATGAAAAAACTTTAAGATAAGACAGAATACCTTAACCTTTTGTTCAAGATGATAGCAGAGATAAGATTCTTAAATACCATACTGAAAGACATTAAGCAATACTGAGAAAGTCAAAAGTAAAGTAATTATTAAAATATTTATCTAAAAGATTTTGAAGAACATGAATACATATTTTATAGAAGAGAAATGATAAAAAAGGAGAAGACTGAAAATAAGTATATTTTTGTACTAATAGATATAATTCTCTTATTAATCCTACCACAGGAATAAATTTTGAGAAAAATTCTGTTTGTTAAGTAGAGGTGATCAAGTATCCAGGAACATATCTTTTGACAATTTTTGACATAGTGTTAAGGTTAGTGTTCTTATAAAGCATCATTTGATAACATTCCCCTAAAAACAGAGATTACTTATTAGTAATATTTAGATCTCTTCCAATTATTTTTGTCATAATTCATATTTCTATTGTTCTTCTGCCCATAAAATTAAATCAAGTTATTTATTTCTTAAGAGTATTTAAAAAATTTCTACCTGAAATTCTAAAAGTGTACACACCAGAGTCATGGCAGATAGCTGACATTCGTGCTTCCATATTAACAAGATCTGAAAGAACTATTAAAAGTGGAGAAATGGATGCAGAAAAACAAACCATTCCTTATGCAAGGCACCATCTCCAAAGACAATAGTCATATATAAGATAAACTTATCCAAGGATCTAGTCTTTCAACACAAGAAAAGGGGAAATGTCTTGTTAAAGCATAGTGCAGAAGAATAAATACCAGTAAAAATACTACTGAAAATATCAGTAGTGGTTCAGACTGAACAGCACCTTTTTAATATCATTCAGGAATATGTTAGTGTAAGTTGCTGAGCATCTATTGCTCCTCTTCTATCTCCATACACTGAAAGAATTGTCCATCAGTTCCTACTCCTCTCACCTTTAATCAGTTGTTTGTTCAGGACAAGCCTTCCCTATTGGTGCAGGGGAAAGCCACAGCACCCTAACTTCTCTCAGAGAGTGTCCTTGTCAAAATCTTTTTTCCAAAGTAAAATGGTTTCAGCATTGAGATTCATCTCCTTGCATAATTCCTCGTTTCTTAACAAAACAAAAAAACACCAACCCACCAACCCAAACAACAAACAAAACCCCAACATGGAACCAGCAAAAAACAAACAAAAAACCACACACAAGCCAACAACCGACCAACACCCCCCCACCCCCCGCCCCGAGTTACCAACTTCAGAAGGCATGGCTTTCCTCTGTAAGAACCGTATTTATGTCTGCATATTCTAGTCTATGTTACTAGTTTCTCTTAGGTTTTTTTGACCTGTGCACGCATCAAACAACAGCTGTTCTTGAAAACTATTTTAAACATAATTACAAGTAATGTGATGATAGTAGTAGTATCTTCAGGACAATTAAGTATTTGCTATTCATCTTGTTATGCTTTTCAAAAATGGGTACTTAGTATTTTTAGATTTCATACATGATTTTGTCTGCTATACTATTTCACTGTTTTGGTTTTTCTTTGTTACTAAATCCTGTCAAATCTTGTAGGGCTTTTGGTATTCAGGACCACTTCCTATTTTTTCATTTCATGCTACACTATTTTCTTCACTAAAGCTTGTCAAATGTTTTACCAGTTCTTCTGTTACTAACTTCCAAACTAGATAGTTTTAGTAGGTGAACGTTATAGGCGAAATTTGCTCACTAGCCAGCAAGAACAATAAGTGCTATGGCATTTCAGGAGCAAAATTTCAGATCAACCTTTTGATTTCTTGCTCTCTAAACAGTAAGGTAGCAACTCCACCAAATAACAGCAACCAGAAAAATCCTACCAGCCTCCATTTCAGGATGCAGTGTCTTTCTATATTCACAGGTAGAAGAGCTATGTCTGATATCTCTGTACTTCTAAGCTAGGGAGCCTTTTAAATTCACACATTAGGAGTAAGGCATGTGAATAAATTCCCATTAGGTATGTTTTTTATGTTATCAAACAAAGCCAGCTGCCTCATGAGTCAGCGAGGATTTTGGATACACTGAAAAATATGTATTGGGAATACATACTGAAGAAGCGTTTTAACATCCTGGAGGATATTTAGATTGCCATCCCAACAGTATAGAAAGCTCAGGTGTATGCCAAATTAGACTTGTATTACTAGGGGGGTAGGGATGGAATTATAGAAGAATATATTTACCTAAAATATGGACTTGTAATAACGCAACAAAGTTCTGAAAAATCCACCACCACCAGATCTCACTCTGAAGCTGTATTAAGGATCCTCCTTCTCTGTTCCAGCATCTTTGCTAGTTTTTAAGGCTAATTAGAATCCACTGCTTTCTCCAGGGTTGGCATACCACAGCAAGTTCTTACAGCTTTTTACCTTTTTTGTTCATAACAGTCACAGAAATAACCTGAAGTAGCTGCTTTTCCAGACCAAGATAGAATTTTTGTACCCTTTTTTTTTTTTTGTATTGACATGTTCCTATTCCCTGTGATTATTAAGTAGACAACATACAGTATTATGAAAGATGATACCAACACTTCTCTACCCACTTGATGGATTCTGGAAGTGTTCTGAACATAACCTTCATTAGTCTATTCCTGGCATTGGGCTTCAGAGGGATCTTGGCTCCTTACAATACAGTCAAGTGAATTTCCAAACTATATATATATCATTAATGTTTCTCATAGTATGTCTTTTAAGAGTTATGTTTACATTATTGCAAAGTTTGCACAAGAAGCCTATTTTTTATGAAACAGAAGTAAAACCTGATTGGAAACGGCAATTGCCTGAACTATGCCACTCCACTTCATATGCATTAAATTTCAGAGAATCTAATTAATTTCCACAAATTTTTGCTTTAATTCAGGAAGTATAACTTTAAGTTCTTCTCAACAGAAATATTTCTGAGCATTCATGCTTAAAATATATGTCCATGTATCTTTGCAGAGCAGGAAATCTCAGGAAATTCACGTATTTTACTTGGTAAAATATTTATACCTAATACTGATTACAAACCATTTCTTGAAAGTTACCTAGTAATATTTTTTAAAAGGTAATTTTGATAACAAAATGCCCTCTTAATGCATGTTTTGGTCATTGTTTTCTCTAAGCACAGAAAATATTTTTTGCATGTTTGTATGATGTTAATAACTGGAAAAAGCTAATGCACCCAGTAAATTAATCACATTGTTCCATAATGGTCTCATTAAGGTCCAGCATTCTTAAAAAGTTATTTTCAACTTTGTATTGAATGATGTATGATGGATAGTTGTTCCTCTGAAGTTTAAAGCTCTAAATGTCCAAGAAGCATATTTTCTAAAAGGCTAGGCTGTGCTTGTCATGTATTCCTCACAGCCCTAAAAATTTGGGGCATTCCTTACTGTTCAAGAGGTTCTACAAGGACAAAAACAATTTGCTTTTAAGCAAGTGATATTCGATAAAGTCATCTAGAGCGTATCATGTAAAGATGGCAATTTGCTGTAGGAGAATCTTGTATTGCTCTGGTGTATTCCCCTTCTAACTCCTGTATTTGCCTTGTTATAAGAAGTGCTCTAATTGCACTTTTGTCTTTTCTGTAACAATACATTTGGGAAGAGGATCGTGACTTTCCAACCCAGTTGAGAAAGGCTGAGAAATTCAGTTCCTTTCCTTCACAAACTGATTCTTTATCAAATAGATGCTATCCAGTTTATACGATCAAATTCTCTGCCCATGAAACTCATATGTATAGGAGGTGCTCTCTGCACATATTGACCGTTAACTGGACAGTGTCAGTGGCTTTGCTACTGACTCATTAGAATTCTCCAAGTGCTTGACAGGTGTCTTGTGCCTATATATACTACTCTAGTGGCTCGTTTAACCCTGTAATTAGAAAGCAAGTTTTACCTACACACTAGATTGATAGGCATTACTGGAATTAGGTTTGGGGTTTTGTTTGGTTGTTGGTTTTTTCCCTTCTTTTATAGTTTGGGGGATGGTAGTGTTACTGAATAACTGAGATTATTACTTTAAGTTATGTTTATTTATCTGTCAGTACCCATATCTCCCTGCCTAAAAGCTATTCTGAGCCTGAAAGTTATAGGATATTTAGGAGTATTCTGCCACTCCTGATGTCTTAGTATTTTATTTACCTCTGTACTATCATGCTCTGAATTAATTTAAAAATCACAGTAAAACACCTTACCTAGTCTAGGAGTTTTGAATACAGCCAGTCACAGAGACCAAAAAAGACAGTTATATCAGCTTTCAGGCATTTTTCATAGGGGAATTTGAGCCATTCCCTGCAGTTACCTAGATACGCAGGGAAATTTAGACATCTAATTCGGACGCAAGTCTCACAATCAACATTAGATACCAAAGCAGATGAATACTACTCAGTAGGTCCATTGCAGGAATGCTGCAGTAATACAGCACTACTTTCATGCCATATATTTCCAAAATAGGTAAAAGTCTTCCTGCTGTTTTCTCTCTGAAATTTTTTAAATTAAGCCCACTGCTGTACAGTGATAAAAATACCAATTTATCTTCAGGTTTAAATACAGCTTTGTCTTAGGAATTAGTCTATCAACATTAAATAGATAAGCCTCATCAACACTAAACAGATAAGCCTCACAGCAAAACTTCTCAGGCTTTTACCATCTGATACTGGCATCTTCATCCAATCAAACAATGTGTGTAATATGTGTAATGTGCGTAATGAGTATTTTTTTTATATTCCACGGTGTAAAGCATTACCATATTTGTGAACTTTTTATTTTTGCAATTAAAGGAACTAATTTAGTAAACATAGGCAGAATAGTTTATGTATAAAGTTACTGTTAGTATCTGAAGTTGCATGAAATATAGAGTTCAAGGTGCAGCAATAAGTCCAAAGCACAGAAAATTGCTGTCCCATGTGTTCTATGCGTGGATATCCACATCAGAAGCGTACAATTACAGTGAACAATGTAATCAAACATAAACCTTCAGACTTGAAATAATATATAGTAAAAATAATTGCAAACTGGTAGTTGATTGATCATTCTCTTTTACATGGATTCATTATTTTACTGATATTTACATATTGTAGAAGATACATGCTTGGATACAAGTCTTCAGGGTGGAAACTTGATATACCACTATATAAAATAAACTTTGGTATGGGAATATATATGTATATTACTTAAGTGAAAAAAGGCAATGCTAGAATTCCATTTGCAGTGCTGAAAGATTACATGCATGAATGCTGATGTCATCTAGGCTTTGCTCCCACACAGAGTTCACCATGAAATATCTTGAAAGGGAAAGGCTTCATAAAAAGTGAGAGCACGGCAGTTTAGGTCAATCTTTTTCTCAGATTGCCAATAGGCTTAGTTTGTCAGAAGGATGTTTGATGATATGGTTTTTTGCCACTGCTACTAACAGGTGCCAAAAGGGCTGTGTATAACATGTATCACAATTTCTGCTCTATCCTGACCGTTACTAGTATTGCAGGAAAATAGCTGCATGCCAGAAAGGAGTTTTAATACACTGTACTTTCAAAAAGCTGAAGTATCAGGAAAGACAAATAAGCTCCTTAAGTATTTGGTTTCAGAAAATAAAAAATAAAAAATTTCCTGGCAGAAACAGGATTTCTTTTCAAAATTCATACAATTAGCATAACAGGAGGCTCTCCAGATAAATTATTGTTAGATAATTGAGGTTCCATTATGACCCCAATGATTTGTTTTGCATGAGGCCCATTGCAGTCTGAACTGTTTGCTGCAGTATTTTGTGTTTTTCATCTGCATCTTCCTTTTAACAAGATGCTATAATAAAAAAAAAAGCCTCAAAAAGCCTAAAATTTCATTTTTCCACTCACTTGCAATGGCTGTAAGAAAGAGAATAAAAATTGTCTAAACCTGCAAGTAGTTTTCTTTTAACATTCATATTTATAAAATTATTGAACTAGTGTCATTTTTAGAAAAAGCAGACGTGTACAACCTTTGCTTGGTATCTCCTGCACCATATGAATCTGTTGCAACTAGTGACCTCAGGAATTCTCAATCATACATTCATGTTTAACTCATTTCATTATCTACTTTATTATTCTGTCTTTGAAGAATCTTTCTAATGGTCTAGAACCCTGTTGCAGCTATACACCATAGAAGAAAACTGAAAAATATCCATCAGAAATGTATAGCAGGTATAAAACCCAAAACAGAGCGCATACAGATAGACAGATGGGGAGACTCGCAAAGAAACTGCAAGGCTACTTTTCAGGATAAGAGGCAGAAGTACTAACATGAGAGAGTAAAGATAACTTAACATTCTCTAGCACACATTAATTTAAGGAGAAATTTAAATAAAGATGAGACATTTAGATATTAACAGGCAACTCCTAAGTGCAGGATACAACATGTAAGAAGGCAAAAAAAAGAAAAGAGATCACTTGATAATTTAACATTATCAAAGGCCACAGATGACATCTTATTATGTAATCAAAGACAGAATGGGTCAATGAGCTGCTAAGGACTATGAAAACTAAGACAAGTCATTTATTTGATATAATAGAGAAGAAATCAGCATGGGGATATAAAAAGCTAAGGCAACCTTCTCAGAGTGGTGGTCAGGATTAATAATCTTATAAATCAATAGCATTCCAAGGGTATTGTACAAACCAGTTTTGCAACTGTGTCAAAAGAAAGGCAGCTGTTACCTAGTTGAGTCATACTAACTATGCACGTAGAAAGATAAAGCTATATTTATTACATGTTAGGCAGAAAAAAAAATATGTGTAAGACATTGTGGAAATGAAAACAGACACAGATCACATTTGCAGATAACGCTAGATAAGCAGGAAAAATATTGTTATAGAGAGTGACAAAGGAAAACACACCAGCTGGAGGGGGGGGAGGGAAGGGAAGAATTACAGTTTTCACTGCCCTGCTCTTTAGTAAGCAGCTAAATATCACGTATTTTGAACAGACAGGTCAAAATATCAGTTTGGCCAGATCTGCAAGGTGTTAACTCAGGTGATTTTGTCTCTGCACATGGTGTCATCCAGAATAAAGCATACCAGGAGAAAGACAAAGGCCCCAGAAAAATTCTGTCTTCCCCTTCTCTCATTCGTTTCTAGACAGTATAAAGTTTAACTTATTTTGTCTCTTAAAGTTACGCACAAAGGAAAAATTGTCCAGGCAACTGATAGTTTGGACATTATTTTTGTTCACCCTTCTGCACATTGGTGTCACTGCAATACTCTCCCCCTGAACAGACTTCACAGGTTAGCTATATTTGGGACCTACCAGTGTGCAGAACTAGCTCATTTTTCCCCTCAAGTTTTACCATATCTGTCAATCATTATTTTAATGCAGCTTAATAAAGACAGAGCTTATGCATAGCATTTATCCACTGCTGTCAACAGGAAGCACAGAAGTTGTCATATTCATATAGATCACTTGCTCAACTTTTGCAGTTTATAAATCAAGCAGATGCTTATGGGCTCTGTCAAGCAGTAAGTTATGTTTGTCAGTGGATTAGTTTTATTTAATAGTTCACCGTAGATAGAATCATAGAATTGTTGAGGTTGGAAGGGACCTTTAA
>RSEF01000015.1:12483502-12504872 GCA_003993805.1 Himantopus leucocephalus
TGACCTTTAAAGATCCCTTCCAACCCAAACTATTCTATGATTCTGTGTATTTTCTCTTATGATTTTCTTCTTTTCTCCTGAAGTAGCAGACGGTCTGATAACACTGTGTGACAGCTATCTAATAAAACTGGGTTCCTGGCATTCTCCACTATCCTTACAGGCAAGGATGTCTCGGGTTCTTCTAGTGGAATTCTGTTTTATTGGTAAATAATATTGTATTGATTAACTGTTACCGATTAACTGTTCCAATGTAATCCCTTCTCCGCTACATGTAATAAAGTAGTTGATTGGGTTGGTAGTAGTTGGATTACTTAACACTGAGAATGACTGCATGAAAGTGTAAATGGGTACACAATAGGAACATTATTCTTATTTTACACTTATTGGTCTGTATTCTTCTTATTACACTAAAGCAAAACCAAAGTAATGAACAGCAAAGTCCTGTGAACAGAATAGAAGGCAGAATAGACTCCCAAAGCCTGACTTCTTGTATCAACACCATTTTTACCTTTGATGTCTTAATTTACTGAATCATATCCATTATTAAGTGTACAGTAATTTACTGGGATAAAGCCAGTCTAATGTGTCTCCAAGGAGCATACAGAGAAGGAAAAAACCCTAGATATATTTATGATAAAATGCTAGCAGAGGGAGCCTGTATAGTCCCATGAATACAGTGGTAAAATTTCCATTGGCAAAAGAAACACAGAGAAATGGTTTCTTTTAATAATTCTTCACCATTTTATTGTTCTTCCTGCTGAGACTGCTAAATGCTTTATTGGCCTGAATGACATTAACATCACTCCCTCCTTGGAATGTGAGAGCTATTATTATCACGTTCACCCTTATTTCTGTGATTAGGGAAAAGAAAGCTACACAAGTATGAAACCTCATTATTATTTGTGCATTGGGAGCTTAGAACGAAATGGAACACAGGAGTGTGAAAAATCTGAGATAATTGTCATTTATATGTTGTTTTCGTAGGGTTGAGTATCTCAGTGGGAAAGGACTCACTTGACTACAGTTTTAATGTTCCAAATATTTACCTATTTATGTTTTAATGTGGTAGTCTCTGTTGTAAATACATGATTATAATCGAAAATCTGATTTTACAGAGAAGGAAGCTTTTTTTTTTCCTTCCTTCCTTTCAGTAGTATAATCAGGAGCAAAACAACCAAAACTTTCTGAGCCAAGAAGGGGGCAAGGCTACCTTTTGACTGAGACAGAATCACAGAACGGTCAGGGTTGGAAGGGACCTCTGGAGATCATCTAGTCCAACCCCCCCGCCAGAGCAGGGTCACCTCCAGCAGGTTGCACAGGATGGCGTTCAGGCAGGTTTGGAATGTCTCCAGTGTGGGAGACTCCACCACCTCTCTGGGCAGCCTGTGACAGTGCTCTGCCACCCTCAAAGTAAAGAAGTTCCTCCTCATGTTTAGATGGAGCTTCCTATGTTCAAGTTTTTGCCCATTACCTCTTGACACTGGAGTAACGTCTCAAGTTTCTTCTTGCCACTGTTTGCAGGATTCAACTGCATTCAGAAGAACAAATGTTTTACTCTTTATCTCCAAAGACAACATTTTTTAAGCTTTGGAATTTTTAAGCTTTTAACTTTAAGCCTCAGTGAAACCAAGGCTAAGGTGTAACAACCATGAAGGACTGGCCTGGGTGCAGAGCTAGAAGGCAGGGTGTGATAATGCCAGAGCGCACACTGGGTTTAAATTATAGGTGCTTTCTCTACATTCCTCTTACTGCATGGGGAAACAGGACTGCGTCCTTCTTCCCAGTCATCCATCTGTTCCCCCTCCACTTACTCACTGTTTCTGCCATCAGGGTGAGGGTGTGATTGGAGAGCAGGAGCAGCTCTGGAGTCCAGGTAATGAAGAAGTTTTCCACTAGGTGGTAGTGAAGAGAATCACGTCGCACATACCGGTCAGTGCACATTTTGATTATTCTCATCGAGGGGAATCCCACAAGGATCTTACAAGCAGAGTGGCGTAGCGTAGCTCTGAGCTATGCTATCAAAGCTGGATCTCTTGATTTTTTTTTCCTTTTTTTTTCCTTCCCTTTCTGCTCATTTCCATGTTATTTGTTCCTCCCAAAACCAAGCAGGGTAGACAACTATACCCATCATGTCCTTGCCTGAAAGGTGAAGTGTCTACATGAAGCTACCCTGGTTCTCTTTCCACCTCCATTATAGCAGAATCAAGACTGGTTACCTAAATGTCATCTAACGACATTTAAGCAATCTGGAGATGAGAACTCTTTGTAGCCAGTACTTTCATCTGATTTTTCTCCACCACACTTGCCGCTGGGAGCTACCCTTCCACACATGAAAAGAAAAAAATACACCTTATTTTTGTTTGCTGCTAGTTTTGAAATACCTTGTCAGGTCTAAGTAATGCTTCACTCTACATTAAAGGTTCCAGACAGAACAGATATTTTGGAAGGACTTTGTAATGTCAGAGTAAACTGTCACTGAAATTCAGAATCAAGCTCTCTCGTAGGTCCAAAGAAAGACTGTACAAAAGATATGCAGAGAAAATTATCTGGGGATGCAAGCAGTGCTCCAATTTGCAGTAAGAGCAGACGCTGGGTTTGCAAGGAGGAATAAATTTCTCCTGTGAATTCATCCCACTGCTATCCTGTTAGTGATCGAACAAGCTTGTGAAATCATTTAGTAGTCTAGTCACAAAGCCTGAGATGGTGAAAAAAATTCTACTTTAATTGCTCATCAACTATAAATCATTTGTGCCAAATTAATGTGCTGGAAATTTTGCAAGACTGAGAAATTGGAAGCTATTCCAATAAGAACATAAAACAGGAATACTGTTTCATAGATACCAGTATCAGTTTTACATCCTTTTCTCAGGAGGGGGGAAAAAAAAAAAAAGCATGGCTCTTTAGTACCAAGAGAAGGCTGAAGCACTGATTGGATTCAAAAGCATGGAGAGGGGTTTGGTTTTTTCCTCTTGCATTTACTCCATCATAATCAGTGAGAAGGGTACCACAAAGAGGCATCCCAGAGACACTGGGGTTGCACCACAGCAGCGTGAGAATTCCAAATTATTTGTCCATTTTCTAATTGTTACTGTAGATTTTTCTGCTGTGCTGAGGGAGAATAAAGGAAGGGAACTCCACCACTGTGCAAGTCCTACCCAGAGCCTGAGCATTTTTTTAACAGGGGATGTGTATGTGTGGGAACACCAGAATTTGCACCAAAACTGACGGACTGGGCTGTGTACACCACAGCTCAAGATTCTGAGCATGACTCGCTCCTCTCTCCTTGTGTCACATCCACCAGAGCTTTCTGTACCTGCTGAGATGGGCACAAGCACTGTCTGGGGGGTGTAAGTTGGAGGGCAAAGGTGTAACGTTAGCGTTACTCACCATCTAATCCTTCCAGTACACCTGGCTGCCATCATTAACCCCAGCAGGGCTTGTCAGCCACGGTGCTTTGAGTATTTCCACACCATAGTTGATAAATCTGATTCTCAAGCAGATTTTAGTAAGTGGGTATAGCGCTGATTGTGTCAGGAGCTCCAAGGGTATTCCTGTCCACAAGGCCAGAAGGCTGTGAAAAGTGCAGAGGATTTGGATGCTGAGGTGTGACAACAACCTGAATCACTCATTTTCAATGGATAAAGATACAGGCGTATGGGGGGCGGGGGGAGAAGCCTTCAAAGTCCAGCATCGTCTTACTGAAAGCAGAGTTTGACCGAAGGGCAGTTCGAATCCACAGCATTCCCTCCAGCGAGACCAAGTCACTCTGCGTTGCACGTGCTGCATCTTCCTTCGGCAGCACCCCAAAACTTCAGGTGGTGGGAACACGGTGCAGTTTCCTCTTCACTGGTGCAGGAGCCGAGCTAGCGGAGGTGAAGTGAGCCGCCCACGGTTACACGGACAACTGGCAACACAACTGGGAAGAAATGAGCCGTTCCTCGCTTTTAACCCTGTGTCGCGATCCCACACCAGCCTAAGGGTTTTTTCCCCGCTTAAGAGAATAAATGAGATGGACAAAATGGAAATAACTTATTCAATCCACTGCTATATTTAATGCAGTTACATCACCTCAACTGCAAGTCAAAACCGGCTCTCCTCCCTCCCGCGCTAACAGGGAGACGGCCCCGAGCGCCGCATGGCCGAGCGCCGACAGGGGAGCGACAGAGGGAGGGTGACCCCAGCGAGACACTGCTGCTGCGCCGGGCAGGAACCTGGTCAGGGCCTGAAGGTCTGGGAGCAGCTCCAGGGAAACCGGGGCGCTCCGGGGGAGCACCGGCACCACCGGCAGCCGGTTCCTCTGCCGGGGCCCTGCGCGGTTTTAGTACAGGGCTGGTGAGAACACGAAGCATAGCACTTTTATTTGGTCAAAGTGTCTCGAATGTTATTTTCCTTCCTTAAAAAAAAGAATAGTATTTCGAGCATTTTATCCTATTTATTTTACTTGCTTTGTTTAAAAGATAATAAATTCAAAGATCTATAGATGTACCTCCCGCAGCACGCTGCGAATGTAAACTAAACACTGGAATTTACCGGTTATCTTACCTGGACTCTGCATTTACCACCTAACCCTCCCTCGGGAGACCCCCCCGCCACCGCAGCACCTCGCAGCCGTTCCCGCGGGCTCCTGCCAGACGGCGGAGCAGCGCTGCCCGGACCGGGCCTCTGCCGGTGCCTCAGGACCCAGCCCCGCTCGCCCTCCCTCGGCCCCTCACAGCCCACCCGCAGCTCGCTCTCGGCTTTTCTGGCGGCGAACAGCTCCGGTTCTTCCCGCCCGCCCGCTCCCTCCCCCGGACGCCGGGCACACCGGCGGGGCGGCCGCGGCTGAGCAGCGGGGCGAGGCGCGGCCGGGCCCGACAACCAGCACCGCGCCGCCGCTCCCTCCTCCTCCCTCGCCCAGGGCGCCTGCGCGCGGCCGGCGGCGCCGGCACGTGAGGGTGTTGTGGGCACGTGACCCCGCGCGCCGCCCGGCCCCGCCCCCGGCGTGCGCGAGCGCGGGGACGCGGCGCGGCCTGGCCCTGGGCGCCCGGTGCCCGCCGCCTCCCCGCCCCCGCCCCGCCCCGCCGCCGCCGCCACCGCCGCCGCCTCGCCGGCCATGAGGCCCAGCCGGCGCCCCAGCGCGGCCCTGCCTCGCCGCTGCTGAGCCTCCGCCCTCCCCGCCACCACCATCGCCCTCTCCGCCATCCCCTCCCCGCCCGGGCGGGGACCCCCCCTTCGCTCCCCTCCCTCCTCACAGCCGCCGCCATGTTGGGCCGGGAGCCGCAGCGGGGCCGCCACTGAGCCCCGGAGCCTGCGAGGCGGAGGAGGAGGAGGCGGAGGAGGAGGCGGAGGAGGAGCCCGAGGCCTGGCCGCCCCGCACAGCCCAGCCGGCCGGCCGCCCAGCCGCAGCCATGGCGGAGCAGACCTACTCCTGGTGAGCCGCGGGGCTGAGGCCGGGCGCCGGCGCTGCGGGCCGCGGGGCGGGAGTGGGGGGGGGGGGGNCGGACGGGGAGCGGCCCCGGGGAGGGCCGGGCCGGCCGCGGGGGGTGTTCCGACCCGGCCTCCTTCCGGCCGGCCCGGGGACGAGCGGGTCCCCGCCGCGGGGAGGGGGGCGCGGGTGTGTGTGGGGAGCCGGGGCCGCGCCTCGGCTCCGGCCGCGGGACCGGCGGTGGCGGGCTGCGGTGGGGGCTGGGGCATAAAGGGAGCTGCCGGCGGAGGGGCCGTGGCCTGAGGTTTAAGTAGGAGGGATTAGGGGGAAGGGAGGAGGGGATGGGGTGGTCGGGCTGAGGGGAGTCCCCCCCGCTGACAGCGGGTCGCTGTGAGCATTCGTGTGGCTGTCATCCTCCTGTGGGCCGGAGGGCTCCTCAGGGGAGCTGGATCTCTGGGTGGCTGGAGCTGGTACCCGGCCGTGCTCTGGGCCTGGAGGGGGGACGGGCCCGGCTCTGGCGTTGGTGCGGCTGCAGGTAATCCCTCTGCCTAAGGGGAGATCTGTGTCAGCACGGGCTGGCTGGTAAGTCAGGGGCATGTGTGTGTGTTTTCACCGAGTGACAATAGCCCTGTTCTGTGTACAGGAAATAGAATGAGGAGGAAGAGACCAGTTCCTGTGGGAAGACATGAAGTATAGCAAATGAAAATAGAGGGCATTTTTTACTGTGTCCTGACAGTGTCTTGGGCCTAGCTGGCAGTGGATCAAAGAGACAGAGTGTGCTTTCTTCATATAATTCTGGGTTTTTTTTGTATTGTCACGGATCACAACCAAAATGTCTCAAATAATTTACCTGTGCATCAGCTCTATTGACCTGACCACCACAGCAGTTTGTGATACTCTTTCTGCATTTCAAATCCATTCTAGTGATATCAACCAGAATTGTTCCTTAGATTTTTTGAAAAAAGTTATGATACCCGAATTAAAAAAGGAGTTAGATCTCAGCTTTTGACCTTGGTGTGTGCTTAATGTGGAAAAGGGACTGAACATGCAAGGAATATTCTTATTCTGAATGGTTCTGGAAATCTTTCCTATTACTTTTTTAAAACTTGGGACACAAGTCCCAAACTTGGGGATTTCTGTTCTACCACATGTTGAGACTTTGGCAGTCCCTTCTCCCATCTTCTGTCACTTCTCTGTCAAGAACCAATATGCGTATTGGTCATTTGGTTTTTAGATGTTCTTATTTTGTTTCACAAGCTCAGTTCAGGCAGTGATGTGATGTGATCTACTCTGCTTTAAAACACCAGCAAAAAGACAACTTCTTTGACTTAAAGGATTAACTATGTATTGTTACCGTAAGTGAATGTTGGTACAGATTTAGGCAGTTTAATGTAGTTCAATTAAATGTGTCTAGTGATCTACTGCATTAGTGTGTTTTAATTGCAGAATGAAATTATAAATTCATAAACTACTCTGGGATTTGTCAGCTTTCTTTGAAAAACTAAATGAAACAAAACATCAATTGTACATTATTTTGATCTTTAACTCCCTTGCTTTTTTGCACGGGTGTCTTTGCCATAGTAGTATTCTAAAGGGAAGTTTTTTTAACAGAGGCTGGGAGGAGGATTAACTCCTCTTTCTGTTGCATATTTTAAGGGAGTGAAGTTGGGATTTGAGTTGTTCTTCCCTGCTTGCTAGGTGGATCACAAGAATGGTAGCTCTTTCTTACAGTATTGAGGTTGTAATAGAACAAGGATATGAGGCTTATGTCTCAAAACACCGCAATTTTGTGTCTATATTCACGATTGTGTCCTCATGTTTTTGAGGTTTCTGTCACTTCACATTTTGGGCCATGCTCAGCGTTGTCTGGGAGCCGTGGAAAGAGCAAAAATCCAGTTTTAGACTAAAAAGTCCTGTACTATAACTTGTGTGCTCTTCTCTGTGGATGCGTGTTTAATAACTTACACTTCTAGCAACAATCTTGCATTTGTTTATTTTTAATTATTGTAATACAGCTCAGTATAAAATTGGCTAGTGCTTTAGCACTTTTAAGAAAAGTGCGCGTGTTGACCACTGAGGAAACTGGTACTTCTGTGCAGAAGAGTTGTAGAGTTGTGTCCACTAATTAGTGCAGTTGTACAGTTTTGAAGTTGGCAGATCGCATCTTGTCTGTTTGCCGGACCCAGTCCTTTTTCTGTGTTGCAAAGGCTTTCTCAGAACGAGAGCTTTCCGTGCTGCTCAGTGTAGTGTCTAGCTGCTGTGCAGATACCTTGTTTGACATCTGAAAATACATAATTTGACATTAAGAAAAATCCTTTCACGTACCCTTCTTTGTATAGAAGGAAATTGGTTCCTGGCCCTAGTCCTAGCCCCTTCCCTTTTGTCCAGGAGTGAAAGGCTTGATTACGCCTCTTTTTGTGCATAACTATCAACATGCGTTGTAGAATCACTGTAGCTTCATAAGATGCGATAAAGGTTTATTTTGGATTTGATTTTTTTTTTTAATTGTCTCAGATGTGTTAGAAATACCTTGTAAAAATGTACTTGCAGGCTATGGTTGCTGGACACTAGCATTGTCAAACACTTACTCAAAATACAGCTTTTTTCCATGATTGACGTCTGTTAATGATGTTATTTTGAAGAGATGAGAACTAATTCTCATTTTGCTGTATTGTTGTGAAAATACAAATCTGAGATTTTAAGGTATTTATATTTTTATATCTATATTTAAGGGTTTATATTTTCTTTTAGTTACCAAATGAAATTGATTGCAATTACTTTCTTTTATTAAGGTATTATAAGAAGGCTTTTCCCCCATCCGTTTCATCATTTTAAATACATAAGTTGTCTTTTGTCACTACTCTTGTGAGTTATTTCTTGCAGCAACCTCTTCTCCTTTTTTTCTTCAGTAATGCCCGCATCTATAATCATCTGTACTTTTATGTAGCTCTTTTTTAATGTCTTAAATAGTCTTGCTGACATATGCGCGTTATCCCTGAAAGGAGGATCTACTGAGAATTTTGCTGTTGAAACTGAATACTGTCATCCTGGAAAAACTAACTTTAATATGAAATGTGGGATAAGTGCCAGGTGGAAATACTCTTTCAAAGGATATGTGCTTTTTTCAAAAAAAGGTGTTTAAATAAAATGCTTGTCCGTAGTGAGTAGAGAAACTTTCTTTGTCAAACACCTGCAATAATAGAATGAAGTTACGAGAGCTGTGTATTATACTGCTGTTACTCAAATCTGCAAGCCACAGAGGAACAGGACTGCTGCATCGCAAGGTTGCTCATGATTTTCTAAGTTAAAGGAGAGCTGAAATTAACTTCCTGCTGGTGGAATGGATTGGGAGAGGAAAGAGGTTGTGGAATACCCATTTTACCCTTTGCTTTCTGTCTGTACTCCAGTAAGGAAATGGGACCGGGCAGTGACCAAAGTTGCTGCTACAACAGAGGAGGGAATAAATATGGGAAGAGCTGTTTGCCCATCACCAATGTATATGTGAGTAAGAGGTTAGTAAATGCCAACCGAGGCTTTTATCTTCAGGCACCACGCAGCAGGTGAATATGGAAGCAGCAAGAGCTAGATCATGACTTCACGAGATACTTGGTCTTTCCTTAATTTCTAGCACCTTGCGGTGAGGTTTTTGTGCCAGATGTTGTTTAGAGGGCACAGCAGCATGCGTATCTTGTTTATCTTCAGTTAGTAGGTGTTTAGTGTTTTTCAAGGCCTGATGTAACGCCCCCTCCCTTCTTACTGTTGCCCAGTCTGGCAATAGAGATTGCTTTGTTCTTTTTTTGCCCTTTGAATGCACAAAAGATTTCCACAGTTTCCTTCATATGCGAAGAGAGAAGGAGAAGGAGATTTCTACACCAAAACCAAATCTATTTTTAGTTTTTCCTTTCCCAGAGCGTTGTATAAGAGTAATGTGGATTGCAATGTGTGCGTGTCCTGTCAGGGTGATGATTAGGAGACAGACTGGGAGGGTAAGCTAAGAACAAAAAAAGAAGCTGCTGTACTGAGTCACTAATCCTAAAAACAACTGAACTCCCTCTTAAATGTTTTAATCAGTGGAATGATTCTTGTATTAGCCATCAAATGTTTGATGAGTGAAAAGGTGATATATTTAGAAACTTCTCTACGTAATGCAAAGGGTGTGGAAATTAAGTCTGTTGATGTGTCAGAGTAATCAATAAGGCTACTGGGTTCTGGAATGAGTGTAAATGTGCAATGCTCTCTTTGCTCCTGGGAGAATTCGAGGGGGTTGGTGTTAAAAGTCTTTCTAGATTCAGAGGTCTGAGAATTTGCTTTCATTGCCTTTAAGCATTTAACATGCTACTGCCATGAATTAAAATACAGCCTCTTCCAGAAGACGGAGGTAGTGCTTTTAAGCCTTAGGTGGCTGGATTAGATGTGTATGTGGGAGGGCAGGGAGAAGAGGAGCTATAACTTGTTGACAGAACTTGTCAAGTACTAGTAAAATAATTTTTTGCATTCAAGATTTTTTTACTGTCTTTGCTCCGTTTACGTTGGGAGACCTTAACTGACTAATTAAGGTGTTTTGAGGATGGGAGACAGTTTACAACAGAAACAAAAATAATTCACCTGAATTTTCAAGGTATTGCTCTTTTTAGGTGACAGATTGCAAAGCATATAGATGAAATTCTGTTGTGTGTACTGTCTAAAATCTTTCGTGAAAGCTTTGCATACAAACGTGGAGTTTGGCCTTTAATGTTACATTTTTCAGGAACTGAAATTACTGGCCATGTTCCACTTTAACAATTGTTAGAAGCCTCCTGAGGACAAGGATGTCATTGTATGAATGTGTGTGAGTATCTGGCATCAGAAAAGTGACTTAAACCTCAGTAAATTTGAGAATATCAGGTTTATAGTTAATGTGTTTGTCTTTCGGTACCGGTCTCACTTCGCTTGTTTGTTACCCTCCCTCTCGCTTTTGCTGTCTCGGACTGTATGTCATGTAGGCAGTGACTCTGTCTCCAGCACTGGACTGAAAGACAGAAAAGGCAAAGAGCATGAGATTAGTTGAAGTTTACAGTTACTTGAATATACGTATATGTAATGACTCTGATCAGCAAAGGGATAAAATTTTTCCCGCTTCAATGTGAAGGCTGTATTTACTAATATATTAATAATTCTTTAAGAAAAATTTAGAAGTGGGTAACATAAATCAGTGTTGTCTTGGTGCTGGTGTGCAGTACCTATTTTAATTAAGATTTCTATCAGTTCTGCCTTTAGCCTTTTCAGGATATTGTGGCAGTGGAAGTCAATGGTTCCTTGCTTTTTACACAGTGATTAGAGAACTTGTCCAGGATGTAGGAGATCAGTTCCATCCCCCAGGGTTTCTGACCTTGCATCTCTCACCTTCCAGGGGAGTGCTCTCATCACCAAACTATGTGTTATTCAGAGGTTGAGCTTTGTCTGTGCTTTTAAATCTGTTTCACTTCATATGGAATACTGTGAATACTTGCTGGGCCAGGAAGCAGCCATGCCTTTCTGCCTTAATGATCCAAATACTCACTTGGGATTGGCAGGCACCTGGCTTCCCTGTCCTGCCTTGATAAAAATGTAGTTTGGCAGACTGAAGGGGCTGTAGTCGAGAAAACCTGAGTATTGTTTCCTGTGTCATAGGTAAGTGAGCTGTTAGGTATGTGGATCTATCATTATCACTACCTTTGCTTGTGCTTTGTGTCGGGTTCGGTGGACCTGAGAGCATCTCTTCCTTTTATTGAAGGATGTGATCCAATAAAATAATTGCTTATTTTGTACACTTTGGGATTTTGGTATGAGTTAAACAACCTGATGCTGTTGGAATTTGAGGAATTGTGTGGGGACCACCAGACAGGCCAAATTAATTCGGGATATTAAGTTCTTCTGAGATTAGATGTGTTTTAGTGAAGACCACACTTTTAAATAATAGATTCAGGTGCTGAAATCTCTGTCATTAATCGTTTGTCACTGAAACACAATGCCAAAAAATGTGCACTTATGAAACCTTCCTAAAAGAAATACTCTGAAATACGTGTCGTACTTTTTAAAATGCAGTGATTTTGATTTCCTAAAATTTGGAAGAAGAACAAAATGGATTCTGGTCTTTTTTAGTACTTCAGCTATTTTATTTCATTATTTTGGCAGTATGATGTATCAATATCTGTGGTGTAAGTGCCACCATCTTTATTGCCCTTTGACATTTTATGATGACTCTGAGCACTATAATATACTCTAAAAGCAAATAATTGACACGAGCCATTTAGTCAAACAGTCTCATTTAATTCTGGTGACATCTGAGTAAAGTTTCCAGGAAGAACCAAGGCTGAAATTTGTAGAAAAAATCATTGTGCACATTTTTGTTATGGTGCTGCATTGCTTTAGTGTAACTGATTAAGATTAAAATTTGAAACAACTTAGCCAATTATGTGGGTTGAGTGAAGTGGAGTGAAACAGAAGCTAGTGTGCTAGCTGAACTGGATCCAGGCAATCAAACTGACTTTGAAAGATGATGATTTAGTAAGATTAATGGAGCATATGTGTCATTGCAACACCTCCTGATCCCCATTCTCCCTCTTTAATTCTTCCAAGGATGCAAGCGTTGACGATCTTTTTTCCTACGTCTTTTACAAGTGGTGTATGTGCTTGAAATACTCTGATCTGCCAGACCAGGGTTCTCCTCTCATGGGCCATCCCTACAGAAACTCAGCTCTCGCGATACGTTAAGCCTGTCTTTGTCCACTAGAACCACCTTGATGACGTTATCCTGGGACCGATGAATTGTGTAGCTCTTGTGGTGTCATGTTCATTATTAGATTCTGTTGAGTATTTCTTTTTAGGGCCAGATCTAAGCCTCGGGTCCCAAATTCACGGAATCACGGAATTTTCACGGAATCACGGAATTTTCAGAGTTGGAAGGGACCTCTAGAGATCATCTAGTCCNTCAGCTGACTTTTTGGAAAGATATTCTGTAACTGATAACTAAGCAATTAAACCAGAACATTTTTAATATCCGATGACACGTATTCAAAATAATAAATATATTAAATGAAACTATCCTTATACTTTGCTTGTGTGGGGGTAGAGTTTAAGGATGGAGTGACTTTTTTTTTTCAGGATGTCAGGACAGGAGTTCTTTAAAATCATCACAGTTGGTGTTCTAAAGTAGAGGAGAGCACACAAAGAAAATTATGCTCTATTGCACAGTCTTGTGCTTGAGATGCCTCCCTTATTACTGAAGTTGCCCACAAAGAGGTTGGAGACATATAATCATATCTTACAGTTTGTATATGGTAGCATTTTCGCTAACCAGTAGAATCTGAAAGGAAAATGATGGTGTTTGACTCTAATCTCTTTTTCTTCCTTCTGAAAACAGTATTTTCTTCTGTGTTGTCAGGTTTGGATATTCTTCCTTTACTTGCTGTAGCTAGTTCATGGGCTTTTGACCCAAGAAAGTATTTTCCTGTGCGGTGCAGGTATGTAGCTGCAGACTGTGAAATGATTCTCTTCCATTTTTACACCTTAGCCACATTTCTGCAGGCGTCTCCAGGACTGAGGTAGCGTGAGGGAAGCAGGAGGAGACCCAGGGGGTCCCACCCTCTGTCCACACACACAATCTCTAACTTTAGGCATGAGTTGGCAAGCTTACTTGAGGAATAGGCTTGAATCTAGATTCTTCAGCCCAGCTGCTAAAAGAAAAAAAAAGTGCTGTGCAGTGTGAAGTGCTGGATTTTAAAGCTGAGCCCCCTCCAGTCCTCTGGTGTTATCGATTAGTTCTATCTGGTCGGTGCTTTTCTGCTTGCCATGTTCTGTCTCGAAAGTCCAAATTTACTTCTTCATTCCTATGGACTCTGCTGTTTATAGACAGGGGTATCTGTGAAAAGTTCTTTCGTTCATCTGGTAACTAGCCAGAAGATAACTTCTGGTAAATTTGCAATGATACATAATTTTAAATAACTTTAAAAGTTTGTCAGAAGTTTACAGAGGTGAGTAGAAATGTTCAGACTTGGTAGCGTTCCACTGAATCACAAAAGTTTGGGAACTCTTTACTGACATGAAAACATGGTGCAAGTAGTACTGCAAAAAACAACTTTGGGCTAGATTAGCAAAAGCACTGTACAGATGGGTTCATGGTGCAGCCTTGTTCCAGGTGGTACAAAAACTCAGTACATTTGGTGCACCTGTCTACAGCACAGTGCACAGATGGTTTTGCAGGGGCTTTCTCCACACAGGTTAAGGTAGTAGCAAGTGTATGTCCTCGGGGTTTATTTTAATTTCAGTAGTTACTTGGATTCCATTCTGTGTGAGACCCATTTGGCAAGATACAATAGGTGTAGTGTGACTTTGACTTATTTAGTCAATGGGAAGTCCATTTTCCCAGTCACTGTTAGCTAAAGGTGAGGTTGGTGAAATAGCAGGAGGCAAACAGAGCTGGATTACGCGGGTTTCGGTCGCCTGTATTGCAGACTGGTGAGGTGAGGTACATCTGAGTTTTGCTTTCTAGGTTTGATGGTTCAGGGTCATTCTGGTCATTTTTAGATTGATGGTCTGTTTGCTGGAGGAAAGATTATCCGCTCTGTGAACTCTTCTTGAGGTGGCTGATCCTATACCTTCACTTGAATAGTTTTCTGAGAAGTTATCACAAAGGGCTAAAAGCTCTCATGGGGAATATTATGATCTCTGTAGGGTTTTGAAGATGAAGAGTAGAATCTAATTAAGCTTTGTGTTGAAAATAGTTTAAAGAGCTTTTTTTCCTCTCAAAAAAGGAAACTTTAAAGCTAAATAGTGAAGAGCTGGATTTTTTTTTTTTTAAATTTTCTGCTAACTTGATTACTTCTAAAGCAGATGCAGCTGTAAGCAGTTAAAGATGGTACAGAACAGAAGGAACCTCTTTATCATACTGAAGTGCCTTACAAGAACCCCAATGTTAGTTTTCCAGCTAGTTATCTTTCTTTTTATTTTTTATGTTTTTGCAGATAGAACGTAAAAAAAGAGCTACCTAAAAGCTAAATCAAAAGATGAAAAAAGTTTGCCATAAACCAGAGATACTTCTCTGCAGAGTGCTTTACTGGAAGAGTTTTCATAAGAATCCCAAAGTACCCTCTCTGAAGAATGTTCCTACTTTTTGTTATTGTCACAGACAAAGGTTTTTAGATATTTGGGCTAGAATTTGTTGAAAACAGCCTCCTCCTGTTCTGCTGCTGCCTGCTTTTGGCACCTGGAACTGAAACTGGTACCTTAAGCCTGACACTCGAGTGTACTAACATACCGTGCTTCTCTCGCGTGCAGCTGTAAGGCGGAGATCAACCCCTGTCCAGTCTGTCACAGCACAACTTCTCTCATGTATGCGGTGTCTTTATCTGTACAGTGGCCACATTTGTTACTGTCAAGACCTTTTTTTGAGTTTGCCTCTCTCTTAATTGGAAGTAGCAAAACCAGGGTGTCTGTTTTGGTGGGCTGTATTTTGTATTTTTGTGCCAGCTGAATCCCCTCTCTTCACTTTGTGCGGTTGTGAATAGTCACGTTCGCTTCAGAATCTCACCAGCCATCCTCTGACAACATTACTTTGCCTTGGTACAGACCCGGCACAATGAGAGCTGTTTAACTTTGGTCAGACAGACTGGCTACTCTATAGCTTCGACTCATACAGGAATGTACTTTCAGCATTGTCACAGAAGATTCATAGTTTGGTGCTGATGGTGTTAACTCATTCTTTTATGGAATTTTTACAAAAACAGTGTTCAATTCTACCCAGGCATGTCATGATAAAATATGTATCATAATCCTGTACTGTGTGGGTAAGTCAGCTCATCAATAGTACTCAGAGCTGCTCTTTCTGTATGTCAAGGTCATATTGATCAATTTGACTTTGGTTTTGGCTTGTAGATTGTAAGGCCTGATCGTTAAATGCTTTGATTAAACTATTAGTCGTTAGGTTTATTTTTTGATCTGACTTCTGAATACATTGCTAAAAAGAGTTTGGATTTCCAAGCATATAATCAATAAAATACTGGCCTAAGTGTCAAAGGTATGAGGTGTGGTTTTGTTTTGGTTTTTTAAGTCAACAGTAGAGTTAATGTAGATGAGATAACATCCTCTTTTCTGACTTTAGTGATAAAAAAATACAACCTTTTTTCTGATTAGAGAGACTACTACATTTTGATATCTTTAAAAAAAATGTTAGGGAGAATCAAGGTACTCTGCATATTTGTAATTTAAGTACCGGGTCTCTGAACAGCTGTGAAGCTTCGTTTACGAGGAGGCAGTGACTTACCAAAGAGGTGGGATTTGCAGCATGTTCTGCCATCAGAGTTCTGCTCTGCTTGATGAGCTCTGTCACTTACAGAAAGAAACCTTCTGAATGTGAATCAAAAACTATTTTATTAGGCCTTGGCTCCAGTGAGTGTTACACTGCAGGTAGGTGGAACAAGGTTAGTGGCAGGGTATCTGCGCTGCTGATGTAGATGTGTTGACAGTTACAAAGTCCAGAACTGGGTACAGACTTCATAGTGATCTGGGGCAGTTTGCTGTCCTGGAGTGAAGCTTTAATTACAGCCTCGGGATGCCCATGCAGGGTGAGGAGCAGGGCTAGAGCGAGCGCCCGGTGGTAAAGGATGGAGCTGGTCACGAGGAAAGTAAGTTAAAGAGGTATGTGCACAGAACATGTGTGTCCTGAGTGAAGCTGTACACATAGAAGAGGACCAGCTTCATCTTCTCATTTTGGCTCCTGGATGAGGTCAAATCTATCATTTAGTAGTGGTATTCCTCTGTGTGTTTGTCAGGAAACCTGCTGTGCATTTTCTGTGTGTTCTTCTCTGCATTGCTTCAGGTGGAGATACTTCTCTTACTCTGGTCTGAACTTTTTGGTTTAGTCGGTTACGACTCTGAGTCCTGTAAGAATTCAGATTGCACATTTGTTAAGATTTATAGTTTTACATATTTAGGTATTCTTTTTGCTCCGTGTGTTGTTTCCTGTCCAGGCAAAGCTGCCAAAATGATTACATATTTGTCTTACAGTGTTTTACAATAAGATTTACAAGGTGAAGTCGGTTATTAGGTCCTCAGAGGCGAGACAGCTTGTCCTGGCTCTAGTGCTGGATTATTTGTGCTTTTCAGCCAAGGGCTGCCCGCTTAGCTCTTGGTGTAGCAAACCCAGCAGTCACTTCAGGTCACACAGTTAAGACACCTTGGCAGGCGTCTGGCCACTGTGGCCAGCAAAATCTGCCCTTGCCTGAACGGGCTGAAGGACAGTCTCAGCACAGCAGCGCTGGTGTGGGGCTCTGCCCTTTGCACCATGTTTTCTCTTGCAGAATGTTGCAGGCTAACAGATGTACAGAAATTGCCCTGCGCATCCTGAGAGTCCTCGCTTTCTGCCACATAATTAATCTGTTTTCTTTTGTCATTGCCCTTTTTTAACTGCTTGCTGGCACCGTGACAACCATAATATTCTGCATATGATTAAATGTTGATAAATATGACCAGGATGATGCACGTTGGCTCAGTTGCACATTAGATGAACTTATCCCTGGATCTTCAGAGGATGTTGGGTACTTGGGTACTACCACTGTAAGAGGAGAAAGGTGAAGTCGCTGTTAGTCATATAGAATATTTATCTTGAACAACCTTATTCGGAAGAATGCCATTTCTGGACTTGGATGACTGACAGTGTCTGGGACGAGGCTGAATTGCATTACTAGAAGACAGGCTGTATTTTCTTATGTTAAAGACTCAATTGTCTGGAACCTCGTTCAAATAACTTGCCGCTTCAGTTCTGGAAAACACTAATACAGTTTCCTGTTATTATGGCGAAGTATGAAAATTTGTTATCCCTTGTTACTAATAATAGCCTTGAATTTACTGTTTGTAGTTTAATTATTGGAAGCTTTTTGTAATGGGATTTTTCCGTGCTATTAGGAAACTTGCTGTTGAATATCCTGTGCCTTGGTACTGCATAGGAAATGGATAGCTTTGGATGAACAGGGTTCCAGAACTCCAATTTATTAATGGGATCTACATGAATAATTTGGAAAGGCTGCAGTGCTTTCAAAATTTAGACCTGTTTGTTGAAGTGTGATAACAGAATCTCCTGACCCCTCTGGACACTGAATAATACCCCTGATCGTCTGAAGAGATCCAACTTATGCTCCATTTCTCTGTCCTATTAATTCTTTCGCTGGCAATTTGTGCGAGACAGAGGAACAAAGGAAATAATTTAAAAATAGTTGTAGGAATGATGTGAATTCATGATTCTTAGAAAGTATGATGCCTTATCAGGGGAGTGATGTCCCATATTTTTCCCATGTAAGCTATTCAACACTGTAAAAACAAGCAAGTATTCAGATTTTGTTAAGGTTGTGGACACCTGAGGACAGGGACTCTGCAAAATGCCCGACTACTAGAAATTCTTATTTTGGTAACAAAGGTTACTTTGAGTAGTAGATGTTTTGAAACTAAGAGTGTCTTGGGTATATAACATATTGAGATTTTTTTTAGAAATCAGTGCTAAGTGGTTGTTTTCTTGATGATGGGGACTCTTCTCAGTTAAATTTTTAGCACGTTTGTTACTAAGCTTTTCTTTTCTTTTTCTTTTTTTTTTTTTTTTTTTTTTTTTTTTTTTTTTTTTTTTTTTTTTTTTNCCCACCCCGTTTCTGATACAAGGCAAGTGGGGAACATAAGGCCAAATGGTAATAGAAATCCTGCACAACTCTAATACCATTTGCAATTTTCATCACAAAAGTATTTTTTTTCCAAATCTTTTTATTGTAGTATAAACATACCAGAGATGTACCAGAACTTGCTTTTGATTTTGCAGCTGGGGAGGTGACTGACCTGTGTTGGGTTCCTCTCTCCCCAAGAGGCAAGATCACGTGAATGGGAGGTGTGCTGGGTGAGGTTCAGGAATCGTGTTGTATTTCTGCTGCCGTGTGATTAGTGGTGTGGTTCCTAATTCCTCTGTTTTAGATCAGCTACAAAACCTCCTTCTTGCCTAGCTAAGCTATGCTTTCCCCACTGGAAAGCTACAAAAACTCTCTTAAGTAGAAAATGTGAAGAAAGTGGCTGAGAAAGCCTTTCTGTAGCTGTGTTGGTCGGACTTAAGATCCGTGGTGGTGTTTTCATGACAGTGGGAGAGAACTGGAAGTCCGTGATCTCAGCAGAGTTTAATGGCAAGGTAATCAGTTACCTGCTTTGCTTCTTAACAAGCCATTGTGTTCTGTACCAAGTGTAATTTTCACACTAAGACATGTTCCACCTCTATAGTTGAAATGGGAGTTAAGAGCTGGTATGTGCTCCTGAATCTGGGTCTTCTGTTCAGTTTGGGGTGTAGCCATTAGTCTGGCATTTTGTCTAAATAGCAGCTTTGCATTGCGTACGCTGGAGTTATGAAAATATTTCTGTTATATCACTTGTTGGACTCGCTACTCTAAAGTAGTCGTCTCTTGGAGAATACAAGCAGTGTTACAGATCATTAGTATTAGCAAAAAACCCTATTTAGCTGACTGTTAAAGGACTCTCCTTAAAAAGAAGTTCCATGTAACTAGTCATTAAACTTGTCTGTATGGACAGTTACCTCTGGGCAATTCTGTGATGCCTTTTTCTGGTGTATTTGTTTATTCTAGCACTTCCGATTGTTTGGTTTATTTGCTCATTATAAAGAGAAATATTTCTGTGTTCTAGAACATCCCCTGCTTTAAGATGCCAGAAACTGGAGCTGTCTTTTGTAGTTTTGCTCAATTATTCCATACTGTTCTGGAGAAAGAAGGATTGACTCTGGAAGCACTAAACTTAAGTTTACTTTAAACTAAATAACCTGTATTCACAAACTTTAGGAAGAGCTTCTATACTTTGAGGCATTCACTTGGACTGGTTTTTTTTGTTGTTGTTTTGGAAATGCATAATTGTTCAACTTCTTGAAAGAAAATACTTTCTATTGAATGGCTCATGCCCTCTGTAGTCAAATGCTACAGACACTACTATTCTGCTACATCTTGCCTGTGATAATTGTCCGAACGTTCAGTTAGGTAACTGTCATGGGTGTGCCAGGGCATTTCCATGCTCTGTTGCTTACATTTCCCATAGCTCACCGTGAGGAGGATCACTGCGTTCAGATAGCTGTATTGTGTTTTGTAAAGGAATTTTTCACTTGTGCAGTAGTCTGGGCCTGGACATGGTAGAAATGCTTATGGTTTTGTCTTTTGCTAATAATGTCTCAGGTGGTGTATCTCTAGCCAATGTCTGCTGTTTGAACTTTCAGGGAAATCATTACTCCGTGCTTTGATTATTTCCCTATTACCATGGCAAATAATTCACACTGCTAATTAAGACACTGTTAGAATTGGGCGGAAAGGTGGGCAGAGAAAAAACACAGCCTACTTATGCTCGCAATTTATCTGTCTTATAAATTTATAGAACAGTCACTGCTAAGGTAGCTCACAGTTTACAAATGAAAATATATACCCTTCTGATGCACGGTATCTATCTACTGAAGGCAGAAGGGAAAAGCCACATATTTCAAAGAGACTCGTTTTGTCTGGTGCGTGTGGAGGGATGTGGTTAGGAGAAACATTGTGCCCCAAACTAGACTTGCGTTCCACCAGAGAGAAGCACATTCAGAGAGACCCTTCTGTTTAGTCCGGAGGGCCTGAGACTGGGAAGGCCATGGGTTCCCTGAATAACCCATGACTGGCACTTTCATGCTTAGCAGGGTTTCTCACGCAGGTCTCAGAAAGCAAAAGGAACCATCTTTGTAATTATGAAATGAATGGGAAGCCATTGCGGAGTGTGGGAAGTAGGTAATGAATCCAGAAGACTGTCTTAGTGCTGGTTGGAGTTCAAAGGGAAATTAGGAGGCGTAATTGAGGTATGTGGTAAACATCTGGAAAATATCAACACTGAAGAAAACTGATGGTAGTGTCTTTGTTGTTCGCATCTAATCCTGGAGACTCCAAAACTAATGATAATTCTGTGGTATGTTGTGACTACGTATCACAAGCCATATATGCTACGTCTGCCTCTTCTTTTCCTCCTGTTATAAGTAATATGAATTCAATTCAGTCTGAATTGTGGTAGATACTTTGTATACTCTTTCCTGTCTTCAGAAAAAGTTATCAGTAATTCTTGTTTAATATAAAAAGACAAAAATCATCAACATTGCCAATGACATTAGAGTGAAAGATGTCTCCATTGTGGCTGTTCATGCTGCACCGCGTCTGTAACTGGGTAGTGCTGCCCATTGCACACCTACTGCAGAGAAAGTAAGATGCTTCATATTAAAAGAGAAAGTGTTTTTCTAGTCTTTCTTCTTCTTAATAAAAGATACGTGTTTTCCTTTGTCAAGGACCTATGTGATTAGATATTTATCCTCCTTCATTCCTAGGACAGTGGACATTGTGGCTCGTACTTTCTGTTTTGTGAAACAAGATTTCATATAGATGACTACATCTCTGGAATCTAAGTCATTCTCCCACTAAAAGGAATTGAAGAGCAAATTGGCTTTCTAAAACAGGAAAGAAGGCTAGAGCAAACTCTTTGTCATCACATTCCTGATCAAATCCAGCATTTGCCTTCCACAGAATTCCTAATATTCAGTAATGTCTGTGGTTTCCCACGGGGCTGCTTAGGTGAACTGTCAAAAGAGAAAATAATGAAGACTGGCTTCATCATGAGCTAAATTGGATTGTGTATGTATTTTGTGTGTAGTTTTCCAAAATCATACTAGTGTCAATCCATATGTTTCTTACCTTCCTAATAAGTTACTCATCAGAGAAAATAACAACTATTAAACAAAGTTTATGTAGATTATTGAATTCTTACTCATATCTGCTTCAGAAATTATGGGGTGATTATTCGTATCATCTTAATTTTAAACTCCAAATTTAGGACTGCATAAATACCTGAACTGAATGGAGAGAACAGAGGGTAGTTGCAAACCCTTGGCAGAAGCATTGACTCTCCACTGACTGC
>RSEF01000015.1:12505872-12524456 GCA_003993805.1 Himantopus leucocephalus
CTCCCAGGTCCCTTTCCACAGAGCTGCTCTCCAGGAGGTCAGCGCCTAACCTGTACTGGTGCATGGGTTCACCCAACGAGCTGACATCTAATCGCTCCGATGCACCAACCTGAGGGGCACAGCCTTGGTCAGCGTGCCAGCATGGCTGGAACCTCGCAGTGATGCCACCACCAAAGGTGCCAGCGCCCCATGGCCCCTGTCTGGCCTCAGCATCTAACACCTTCTGGATGGGAACTAGCTACCGCATGCTAAAATCGGGCATTTTTCTCCCTAAAACAGGGGCTGCTGTGAGCACCATCCACCACTTTGAAAGTAATAACAACAAATTAAGGGACGATGAGGTAGCGGTGGTCTCACCGGCTCGCTCAGGTTTGCTTGGAGGACATACAGATAATTAGTTCGACTGCCTCGGTAAAGTGATACTAGATGAAAAACAATTTACATTTGGATCATAGAAACAGCAGCTCTACCTGACCTCCCGCTCCCGGGACGGAGCGGCAGAGCCCGAACACAAGCCAGGGCACTGGCAGCAGACACAGCCCACCGCTGACCCTCCCGAAGAGCAGCTCCTTACGACTCCCATCTGCTCACGAGTGCTCCTCTCGCCCTCTGCAACGTGAGTTTTCGTGCCAGGAATAGAGTCGGAGCTGACTTTATCCCTTACTGAATAATACACTTATTTTCTAACGCTGGGAAAGGTGTTCCTCAGGGGGCACCGCTCCAGCCTCGGCGATGCCCTGCGCAAGAGGAACACGTAAATCCATCCTGTCCCATTAACATTCGCTTAATTTCTCCTGATTCTCCATCCCAACCATGAAATTCAATATTGTCACCATGACTAACCCATAAAATCGGTCAGCCCTGCGCAGAACTGCGGCGCCGCTCCTTGCTTTGTGATTAAATAGGCGCACGCGCTCCCCAGGCACGGCCGTCGCCATCCGCAGAGAAGATCTTGTCGCTGAAGACGTCAACGCCACGCGGCACTGGGCAGAGCCGGCACTCGCTCCTGGGCATGCGGGGGTTCGGCGCGGGCAGGAAATTTGAGTGTAATGTTGAATTTCAGAACATACTTAGAGGAGGCACTCGCCTTGGGGGAATTTACCTGGAAACGCCCTGCTCCAAGGCCATGGGCTTTCCAAAGCAGACCCCCAACCGTCAACAAGGCGGTCGATGGCTTCTGCTGTGATTTTAAGGTGGGTCTTCAAAGGAGCTCGGTGGGTTTTCTGTACAGAGCCCCACGCCCCTTTGGTGGAGAAGGCTTCCTTGGCTGAGTCCATGGCTGCGACATCCCTCTTCTGGGACACCCATCCGCCGGGACACCCATCCACCGGGACGCCCCTCTTCTGGGACACCCATCCGCCGGGACACCCCTCTTCTGGGACACCCATCCGCCCATTTCTTTGCTCCCCAGCCCCTTGCTGCAGCCAGCCGGGGGTGCTGAGGGTTTCTGCAGGAGGCATGTCCCAGCCCAAGTGCCGTTCCCGGAGGGTCATGGCTCCAAGCCGTGGGTTTGGGAGGGAGAAGACCAGACTAACTACAACCCTTTTGCGGAGCAGACGTGAAGTTGGATGACGCCTTCCCGAGCAGCAGGGACAGCCAGCCCGAGGTCTCCACCTTGGCACTCAAAAAGGCAAGAGAAAGCAGGTTTGCTCTCTGCGTGATGATCCCGCAGGCGAGCTCCAGCATATCGGATAAACCTTCCCAGAAATGGGGTTTCTGCCATTAGCCCACACGCTCACAGATGTCACCCGGCCAAGAGGCTCCTCGAGTCCCCCAGGCGCTTGGGCACGGCCCCTGCCCACAGCAGGACCCGGTGGGAATAAAGCTGTCCGCAACTTCTCCCGCCGGAGATTCCCGCATCAGAAATCCAGACCGCATCCCTCCTTCCCTTTCCAGCTGGGGAAAACGTAACTTGCGCTAACACCGTCAGCACGATCCCCAGTCCCAGCAAAGGAGGAGAGGACGACAGGATGTAGCACAACGGGATTTTACTTGGATGTTAATTGAATTAAAAAAGAAAAAAAAAAAAAAAAGNGCATTAGCCCAGGAAAAGGAGCAATAAAGACGCGTGAAGCACACGCTGCCAGGGATAGAGAAACTGCTCGAGTTACTCCCGCAGAGCACCCTGCGCTCCCTCCCTCCGCAGCGAGGGCTTGTTAGCACGGCACGGGGAAGATGCCGCACGGGCTTATCGCCGGCTTTTACCCTGTGCTAAACGCTGTCGGAAAGGGCTGGAAATGCACTGCCGAGGAGGGACGCTGAACCCACCCTCCGCCATCCACACCCATCACAAACCAAACCCCGCGCGGCCGTGCAAAACGGAGGCTGTTATAAACCGCCAGAGCCCCCCTGAAAACAAACCCTGCCGGCAAAACCCTCGCCGCTTCCCTCCGCGTTAAGGGCCGGCCAGCCAATATCTGTCTGAACCAGCTGCATCGCGCTCCCAGGCTCGGTGCCAGCACCGACGACACATTTCCGTATAATTTATCCACTAATGACATTACACACGACCCAACGCGGGCCGCATGCTGCTGCAGGCGCAGGGATGCTGCGCATCCTCCAGCGAGGACCGCGGGGCTTTGCAGCGACGCACGCTGCCAGGAGGTCTTGGGAGGTGCTCTCCGGCTGCGGCATGCAACCAACACCAAACCCTGAGCTACCGGACAGCACATCCCGGTTTCCCCGAGCTCCTTGAGCTGCCTTACCCCGCAGCTCCTTGATACACAGCCATTATTTCCCCAAACGCCTCCAGCAGCTGATACATTTCCCCTGGCAGAACCATCCACCAGGCGCAGTTATTGCCATTTTTCCTCCCCCTTTGGCTACGTTTCTCTACGGACAATTTTTCACGGAAAGGAAAAAGGAATTATTTTTTTTTTTTCCCCCTCCCCGCCAGCTGCTGATCCCGTTCCCACATTACCCATCTCCGTATCCGCCGCCGTGCTAAGCCTGCTCTGCTGCCCAGCGCCTCCAGCCCGGCTCGCGGGGCCGGATCCAGCCCGGCAAGCTTTTCCAAATCACGCAGAAGCTTTCCAATATTGCAGAGGGAGGGAAGGAGCGTCGATTTTAAAAGGCTTCTTGTTACGTGCCTTCCCAAGGGCAAGCTGAGATTCCCTCTTCCCTGCCATCACACCTGCAGAGAACTGGAAAACCAATCCCAGCGGCTCATATGGCGGCCAATAAAAGCCCAATAACAAAACCAACATTATATTCCTTAAATACTCATGATGATTTCTCAAGCCAGATTCACTTTTCCTCCGTACGGTCCTCCACAGAAGCACATATGACCTTACTACAGCTTCTTCAATGACTTTTTCTTTTCTTTTTCCTAAATAGTCTTTAAAACTAGTTCTGCTCTTCCATATTCTGCATTTATCAGCACTTCCTCCTCCCTGTCCGCACGGAGCAAATACACTCTAATTAAGATTTTTCTTCTCCAATTACCGTTTCATAAACGCAGAGCATTTCCTGCTGCCGGAGGCTGCACCGGTGGCATGGGGGGGGGACGCGTGCGGAAAGATTTTGAAGATATTTTGGCTGTTACTAATTTATAGGGATGCTTTTGCAAATCAGAGAGCGATAAAATACAATTTTCCGAAATCCCCTCCCCAATTACAGCCTCAGCCCAATTCTCTGCCCCCCTCCCCTGTGCATCTCAGCATCCCGGACGGGGGCGGGGGCGGTGGGCTGGGGCTCTGCCCCCCCCCCTTCTCCCCGCCACTCAGCCTCTGAGCCTGAGAACTTTTGACAGCCTCTCTTCATAATCCGCAAACGCGAGCTGACAAGTGGAAGTTACACGCGGTATGTTGGGGATTTGAGATGATATTTAGAGCCGCGGCGCTGCCAGGGTTTGACGCACGAGAGCTTTCCCCGGCTCCGGATCATCCCCCGGCTCCGGCTAACCAACCGTCCTGCCTAGACTTATTGTCAAGCTCGGTTTTGGGGAGGAAAAAGCTGTAATACTGCGTTTCGCCCTGCACACCCCGGTCCCGGGGCTCGCAGCGAGTTTGCCGAGCAGCCTCCGGCGAGGGCGGGAGAGCCCGGCTTCCACCACCGCAGGAAAACACCCAAATCAATGCACCAAGAAAGGAGGAGAACCCGCACGTCACCTGGAGAACCAACCTCTGCTTCCCGCAGCGCTCCCGATAACTCCGTGCGGGATAAGGAAAATTGCACTCACCAGGAAACTCACCGCTTCCCTCCTAAAAGCGTCCGAGGGGCTCAAATCCTACCTCCCCCCCACCTCCCAAACGCTTCCAGCTGCATTTCAGCTGCTCTCTTGGCTCCGCTCTATAGCCAGCCGTGGAGGAAGGACTTTGCAATGCTGCAAACGCCTCCCACACCCCCTTTTCCCACCCCGTCGCTGCACCCCGGTCCGTCCCGGCTCCGCGCCGCTGGGGCAGGATGGGGGGGGGGGCGGTCACGGGGAGCACCGCTCTGTGATCAAACACCCCCCCGCAACTACGCATATTGCACAGTCCATATAAAATGGACAGCTTTTCCTTTCCTTAATTAACGTCTTGAAACTTTAGGGTCCCGGTGCACGACAAGACGGACGCGCAGCTTTGCGCAGTGGCAGTATCGTAGCCGATGAGTTTAATCCGAGGCGCGATTATTGCTCATTGATAACTTTTCCCAAACTTTTCCCTTACCCTGCAGAGCCTCCTTGGCGCGCGCCAGCTCCTGCTCCTTCTGGGCCAGCTGCACCTTCAGCTCGGTGGCTGAGAGCACCTCCGGCGACTTGCTGCCGTGCGTCTCCTCCAGGTCTTTCGTCAACATTTCCTTCATTTGGCGGAGCAGGTGAACCTCCTCCTGCAGCTGGGCCACCTCCTCCCGCAGCAGCGCTGGAGGAAGAGGAGACACAATGCGAGGAAGTGAGCCACGGCTGCCGGCACGGCCACGCGTTCCCTGCTCCAAACTCCAACCCCGAGGGCAAACGCTGCTGGGGTGACCCCCCCCCGCCTCTTCTCCAGCTCTACAAACCCACTTTGCGCAGCCCAAAACCCGCAGCGCTCCCCCCCCCAGCACCCCGGGAATGAAGGAGGAGGAGGAGGAGGGAGGGAGATGATGGGGAGAGCCCTCCGCTGGGTGTCAATTTCTGATTTTGGAATTAAAAAAATTAATAAATAATAATAGATACATGATGATAATAAACCAAGAACCACCTCTCCCCACCCAACCCCCCCACTGATGGGCTGCTCGTACAGGCAGGGTCCACCGAGGTGGCCGAGCGCCACTGTGCCCCATACAGACCCACCAAATGGTTTAGGTTGGAAGGGACCTTAAAGACCATCTCGTTACAAACCCCCCCGAGACGATGCGCTCCAGCTCTGCCTGCGGCCATCCGACACGTTCGGGCCGTACTCAACGAAATTCAACAAAACCCCTTCCGAGACTGGAAAGGGGAAGGAGGCGGCGCTGTCACCCGCAGCCCCAAATCTCGAATTTTTCAGATTTACGCCCAACGACTGCTACACCCCTTTGAAGCACCGCATCGCAGGAGCATCCCCCCAAGCACAGCCCGCTCCGTGGCGGACACGGGGGGAAGCTCCAGCGTCCTCGTTTCTTACGGCCGCTTAGCATAATAAAGCGCTTTTCTGCTGTTTCCACATTGCACCCGTCGCCCTCATCTCCCCTCTCGCTACGAAACGCTTTTTGGCCCCGCGCACACCGCTGCAGTGCCCCGCACGAGCCAGACATCGTGATCCACAACGCCTCGGCCCCAGCGTGGGAACAGTTTGATTTTGCTTTGAGGACACGCGGAGAAAACCCCTTAACTCATCCAAAGGGGCTTATCGATTTCTCGGGTTTGCACCGCGCCCCCGGACATGGCAAGAAAAAAATAAATCCCTCTGCGCGCGTGTTACACTTACCGGAAAAAATAAAAGAAAAATAAAAAATAAATGCCCCCTCCCCAAGCTGCTGTGGTTGGGTCCTTTCCCCACCACCGCTGAGTATCAGCCAGCCCGGGAGACAGCGGCTGGGCATGAAATATGGGGTTTCTTCCCCATATTTTCGCTAAGGTCCCGTCCCCCCTCCCAACATGTGCGCCGGAGCGTTTCCTTTCCGCCCCCCCCGTTGGCGAAGCGCGGAGGGGAGGTGACGCCGGCGGTGGGACGGGGAGAGGCGGCTCCGGCCAGCAGCTGCGCCAGGAAGGCATAAAATCTGGTTTGCATACTTGAAATGCTTCCCGTATGAAAACTGGCAAGGCCCCGCTCTGTAAATTATTTAGCAATAAAGTCACTAACGAGGAACAGCCGAGCTCCGGGCTGAGGATTTCGGTGCAGTCCAAAGCGCTTTCTTGAAATCCCTGCAAAAAGCGAGAACGCAGAGGCGGCCGAAGCCAAGAGCATCTTCCCTTCTTCCCCGGGGGCTGCAGAAATGCGGCGTTTCCCCCTCCAGCCTTCGGGAACGCTGCGGCAGCGGGTGGGGGGGGAATGCGAGGGACTGGGATGTGGTGTAATATTTACTGGGCAAAACCCACCCAGCGCCTTCCCCCACCACCGAAAGCCCCACGCAACCCCACAAAACACCCACGGCTGCCAATAATTGCTCTTTTTCTAAAAAAATAAATATATATATATACACATATATATTATTTCCACCTTCCATTACAAGCTGCTTCGCCCAGAAGATGCAGCGGGGCTATTCCCCGGAAAATGATTAACCGGCGGAGGAGGATCCAGGCAGGGCAGTTTGTACAACGGCGATGGATCCCACTGCATTTCTGCAAACCGCAGCGTTTTGGTGGGAACCCCCAAAAATCCCCACCCGGCGGCGACCCCTCCGGGGAGAGGAGAGGGGGAACGAGCCCACGGCTGGGCAGCCCAGGGAGGGGGAATTTCTGCGGCGGAGAATCCCGCAGGAGTCCAACGCCGCTTCCCCGAAACCGCACCGCTCCCCTCCAGTCCCAGTTAGAAAACGGTGAAAAAAAAAAAAACCAAAAGCATTCCTCCTCCAAAGCACGCAGCACGGCAATTTAGTCCCCTGCTTTGTACCCGACTCCCCGTACGGGCAGAAACTACTGAAAGATTTAAAAAGGTCTGTAAGAAGCTATAGGTGCAATCTGGAAAGCACGCAGCACCGCGCTCCCCGCGCCAGCGGCTGCACGCCAAAGCCGACGGAGAAACCTGAATTATTGAACTCAGGATCAGCCGGATACCCGAGAGTCTTGCTTTTACAGATATATAATTCTATATATATATACATATATACACACACACAAAAAAAATGGATTGTGCTTTGCAATATATATTTATTTTTGTAATACATATTTGTTTTTGCAATATATATCTATCTTGCGATAGCACAATGCAGTTTTGGCATAGATACATATAAAAATTGCAAAGCGCAATCCTTTTTTTTTCCGCATAGATATATATATAAAAATTGCAAAGCACAATCCGTATTTTTGTGTAGATCGATATATAAAAATTGCAAAGCACCGTCCGCGCAGCCAAGGCTCAAGGGGAGAAACCCTACGCCTCTTGCTGGGCTCAACCAGCAAAAGACACGCCGTCGGCTCTTTTAATGCATTGGGAAGCGTTGCAGTCCATGCTCTCTTCCCACCTCCCACCTGGGGCCGATGCCTTTGCTGTAGAAACCAGGAATGGGCTTCGAGGCAATTCAAACCCTCCGCGCTCTTCCCAGAAAGTTTTTAAAGGGTTTTCTGGGAAAGAAGCCGGAGTTTCAGGGAAGCGATGGGGGCTACAGCATCTCCCGCTCTCAATTTCCTTTGGAAACCCCTTCATGGGCAACTCCTTGCGTTCTATCAAGCTTTTCATGAGCACCTGCTGGCGTGTCGGACCAAAGCAGCCATCCCATACGCTGCCTTACACCTGTAATTATCCTCATTTGCATACGGGATTTCCACCCCGCTCTGATGTTTCCCGGCCCATCAGCACTCATCCACTCAAACCGCCCCAACGCAATTATTCCCCCCCAAAAAAGCAGTCCGCCNCCAGCATCCGCTCGCCATCGCTCTCCTACAAAGTTTCCATCCCAACTTCACCAGCATCTCCAGCTCGAAGAGTGTCCTAACGGAGAAAGCCCGGCTTATTTGCATAAATTGCATTAAGAGAACGACTCAGCTTGAAAGGGCAATTTTAACTTCATTTTAAAACAGAGGGGGGGAAGAAACCCCCCGCCGCTCTGCCAAGTTTAAGCACCTAAATAAACGATCGGGAAAGCCCCATTTGCAGGCAGCTCTTCGCCATCCTTACGGAAAAGTTCCGATAAGCGGGAAAATAGGGCCAATTACTCAGAAACCTCACTTCAGCCTCCATTTCTTCCGCGTAGAGGCGGCTCGGAGGGGATTTCCGCCCAGTACACGGCTTGAGGTGAGCATCAGCCCTCTCCGACGGGGACCGCGGCTCAGCGCCCCGCACGAGGGGCTCCAGGCGCATCCCCAACGCCGTGCAAAAATACCATCCGCAAGAAAAGATTAGTTAAAAAAACCCAATTTTTTGCTACGCTGCGGTGCAAAGTTCAATTTTCTACGAGGAATCGCCTCCCAAATGCAACAACCCCAACGCAAAAAGCTTCCACACCACATTTTTCCCCAGCATTTTTGCCCCTTTTTCATTTTTTCTTCCTCTTTTTAACCTTTTTTTTTTTTTTTTGGGGGGGGGGGGGGGGTGTCTGCGCACTGTAATTCCCGACCCCCCGGGGGGAAGGAGGCATCGCCCCACGCGGACGAGCCCCGTCGCACGCCGGCTCATTCCACCCCCTTCCGAATCTGCCGCAAGTGGGCAGCGATGAAATTAATGCAATTTCAACACTTCCCGGACTAATTGACGAAAACTACCATTCACGCTGAAATAATTGGCTGTTAATTATATTTCAGTTGACAGCATTACACTTCCGTGACACTGTCAGATTCCGCATCCTTTATGCTCAAAGCACTGACTAACGGTAAGACACAACGTAAATAAGATTTTCTGGGGTTTTCTTTTTTTTTTCCCCCTCCTTTTTTTTCTTTTTAATTGCAGTGAACACCTCCAGACAGCGTTTGGGGCTGAAGTTTCCACTCCCTGCTCCTATAATTCCCATCTCAGCCTCCTCTCGGGAGCAGATCCACTGGCCATGGAAAGCCTTTTACTGGCCTCGGAGCAGGCATCCATTTAAAAACATCTATTTAAAAGCCTTTTTTTTTCTTTCCCCCCCCACGTAACTCAGCTGACACGATTGCTGTACACGCGTTTCTGTCTTCGGAGAGTACATATTAAAAATGAACGCAGCGTAAACAACAAGGTTTATGTCGGTGGAATCGGTATCTGAGGCAAAAGCTGCATTTTGTGCCGCTTTTGTAACTTTACCAGCAAGACGGTTTTTGGTTTGCTGGGCACAAGTCGAGGTGGTTTGGTGTTTTTTTTTTTTTAATCCAGGAGAGCAGCAGCGGCGTATCAACGATTGGGGTGACGAGGGGGCAGAGAGAAAAGCCTCACTTGTGGGCCGAGAGCTTAAAAATCAGCAGCAGCGCACCCCGAAGGGGCATTTCGCAGGCCCTGCACAGAGACGCAAACGGGGGGGAAAAAAGGGGCAAAACGGGAAAACGCAGAATCTCTGTGCTAACGGCATCACCTAACAGCCCCTCACCCATCCCGAAACGTGGCACAACCCTTCCTCCCTCCTCCCTCCTGCAGAGCTTTGGCCCAGAAAATATATATATATATCTCTAAACACAAATATACACGTGCGTACACCTCCGTCCCGGGATGGGGAACAGAAGGGTCATAGGATAAAGACCATTATTAGAAGAAAATAATGATTCCAGCCCTAAGGATGCGTCAAGCTCGTATTTTAAAGAAATATATAAATATATATATAAATATATATATAAAAATATATATTATATATAAAAATAGAAACATACATGTGCATACACCTCTGTCCCGGGACGGGGAACAGAAGTGTCATAGGATAAAGACCATTATTAGAAGAAAATAATGATTCCAGCCCTAAGGATGAGTCAAGCTCATATTTTAAAGAAATATATAAATATATATAAAAATATATATATTATATATAAAAATAGAAATATACATGTGCGTACAGCTCTGTCCCGGGACGGGGAACAGAAGTGTCATAGGATAAAGAACATTATTAGAAGAAAATAACGATTCCAGCCCTAGGGATGAGTCGAGCTAGTATTTTAAAGAGCGTCTCGTCACCTCTGCCCGTGACAGAAGCTCCCCAGCTTGGGACCCGGCTCTCTCGCCGAAAGGTTCAACCAACCCCCCCTCGCGAGCAGCCCGCAGCACGTACGGTGTTCCCCTCGCACCACATCTCTGCCCGCAGTGATTTGAAGGAAGGGCACAGATTGTGGACAAGAGGGCTGGGTGACAGCGGGGGACAGCGCGGGGAGACCCGACCGCTGCCACCCAACCAGCACGCGAACACCCAGCCTCTCCCGCAGCGCGGGTCGCGCTCAAGAAACCATTTGGTTCACCCCAAATTTGCAAAAAANGTTCCCCCCAAATTTGCAAAAAAAAAAAAAAAACAACCAGTTACTGCCCCTGCCCGAGACCTGCCGGCGCAAAACCAACACGTCCAACCTCTTCCTTCGACACCCGGACACCACAACGGAGGCGCAAAAGCCCAAGCAGCATCGTCTCCTCGTGGGGACAAACGTGGGGACCCATAATTTGTCCATTGGCCCCTTCAGCCGAGTCCCGCTGCCGTCCGTCCCAGCGGAGGAGCTGTCGGCCACCACCGTTACCCCCCCACAAGGTGTGCACCGTGGTGCTCAGCCACGCGCCGCAGTGCCTCTTGCACTAATATAGTGAATTTTAGCTCCATACATCCATCTTTAAAAGGAGGAAGCTTTAGGTTCCATCCCTTGCTACTGCCGTGACGCTGCGGTGAGCGAGCTGTCGCGCCTGGACACGGGTACGGGCACTCCTGAGCAAGTTTGGGTTAAAGTTTTCACCCAACGAGCATAAATCCCTACAAACACCATTTCTGAGCATTTCCTGAGTTAAGACACCGGCTCAGCGCTTCCATACGCTCACAGCCCCGGGACAGGACCCCCATTCGCCCGCCCCGACCGCGCACCATCAACCAGTACGTGCACCCATCTCGCTGGCGGCCACGGGGCAGGACAGGCAGAGACCCCCCGCCCCCAAAGTCACCCCTGTGCCCCGGCACCCCCACAGACCCCCCCCCAAAAATAAGGATTATTCCCAGAGAGCCGAAGCCCACTCGCTCGGCTGCCCCAGCCGCACAGAAATAAAACCTGATATAAACCTCTCGTGCACATCAGCTGGGGGGGGCAGAGGTGTTTGGGGGGGGCAGGCTGGGGGGCGCGAAGGCTTTCAGAAGCACACGCAGGTTACGCGAGGGGGGGGCCCCCGCAGCCCTCCGCGAGCTCCCGGCGCGCTCCAAAAACTTCTCCACGAGACAAAATGGACTACGGGGCGCGGGGGAGCCGCCCGCTCGCACGCCCTCCCCGCCACCGCGGGGGAGACGAAGCCCCTCGTCCCTACCCCGAGCTTCATCCTGGGTGCCGGGGGTGGGGGGGGGACACCCCAGAGCCACCCTCCTGCGTGGCCCCGGCGAGCTCCCGGGCTGGCTCGCCATCCGCTCGGCGTTGTTTTGTTTCTCCCAGGAGGAAGCGAGCTACAAGGGCACAAAGCGAGCGAGGGGGGAAGACATGCACGCCGGGATGCATCGCCCCCCGCGCCGCCGTGGGGAGGCGGCGGGACCCCCAGGGACACCCCACCCCCCCAACCTTACCTGCGTGGGCTACGCAAGGGCACGGCCCCCTGCCCCGAGCATCGTCCCCAGCCGCCCCTCGCCGTCCCCAGGGAGCCGAGCGAGAGGCCGGGTGCGGCGCAACGCCGCGCTCGCAGCGGCACGTCCCCGGCTTGCTCTCCTCCTGCTCCGACTTCATGGCGGGGCGGGGGGGTGTCCCCGGGGTTGGGGGTCCCCAAGCCGGCGGGTTCCTCGCCAGCACGGCACGGAAGTACGGCAGGCGCTACCTGTGCCGGGAATTTGACCCCTGGCGGGTCACCCGAGTTTCCCCGGCCTGATGTCACGCCGGCAGAGGAGTGGCTTTGCCCGCTGCCGAGCCAAGGTGCGCGGGACGGGGGCCCGGAGAAGGCGAGAGCTCTCCCCGCCGCCCCGGAGCCACAGGCTGCGCAGGAACCCGTCAGCCCGGCCGGCGGCGGAAATGGTTGCCGGCTCGCCGGCCATCGCTCCCCCGCCACCACCCACCCAGCCGATAACGCCCGCGACGTCTCCGCCGCACCACCACGGCCACCGCTCAGCGTCGCCGCCGGCACGGTGGGGAAACTGAGGCAGGAGGAAGGGAAGACACCGCAAAGCAGCCCCATCTCCGGCATACGGGTGCAGCTCGCGCTAGCCGCTTCCTCGCAAGAGAAACAGATGTATTTTTTTATTTTGTTTTGTTTTCAGTGCAATTATTATTTATTTCGTCCAGGCAGGTTGCAATCGCACGACTCCCACCGCCGCAGGAGCACCGTCACAGATCGCCCCCCCCCGCAGGGAGGATGGGGCAGAGAGAAAGTAGGGACCCGCTCCCTTTTCTATAATAAAAGCTACATAAATATACACCAGGAAAAACCAAATTCTCCGAAAGCCAGCCTTTTCGGGTCGCCCGGGTGTTTCTTTTTTGCTCCCTATGGCAGGCACACGCTGCACCATTACCTGCCTTCACCCAGCCACCTGCGCCACGCGCTTCCGAGCAGACCCACTTTTCCTGTTCAATTTTAAATATAATTTAAGTTTATTCAGCCCACCACAGAGGCGCAGAATCGGGCAGAGGCACTTTGGGCTTATGAATTCGGGCCAGTCTCTCTGCCGCTACCCGGGCTAGTGGGGATGTACACTGGCCAGCCGCACGCTGCTCAGGGCCGGGTGGCCGCTGGCCCGGAGCGGGGACACTGCACGCGCCCCTTGCTCTGCCCTGGAGGGCGAGACTTGCACCAAGTTCTGAAAACACAGCCCAAGATGGAAAATAATAATAATAATAATCATCACCATATTCTGCTTTCCAACAGCGCCCGGCACGCGAAGCCTGCGCAAACGCAGCTCCCCGCCCTACAGCGGCAGCATCTCCGGCATGGGGAAACTGAGGCACACCCCGCACGCACCACCGCCGCCTCTTGCGCTTTTGGGAAGTGGGTGACGGAGCGTAACCGCGGGAGGAGCGAGCCGCCCCCGGCTAGGAAGAGACGCAGCCACGGTCATCTCGTACACCAAAACGAGCTTGGGCCAGTAAACCAGGTCCTTACCAGCCCCACGCCCCGCCACCGGGCACTGCCCCGCTCCCTGCCCTGCTCCTTCCTCGCCAGCGGCTTGGGAACGGGAAAGGGAGTTGGTTTATGTTTTGCAACGCGCTGCGGTTCTCATCGCAACCAGCCCCGGTGCACGCAATGGGCCGGCGCCGCCGCCGGTATGTGCCACTGGCACCGCCTGCAGCATCGCTGCCGGGGGGGGCGCGCGATGCTCCCGTTGCCCCAAGTCCTGCCACCACCGCCCTCGGCTCCTCGAAGCCCACAACAACTCCTCTCTCGGCCGCTGCGTCGCCTCTCCCCGCTTGCACAACTCCAATCCCCGGGGATCATGTCGGAGCGCGCCCGCCCGTGCCGACTCAGCAATCGGTGCAGCGGGGATGCCGCAGCAGCCGGAGTGACCCCAGGCGAGCAAGGAAAAACCGCTGGGCTCGGGAGAACCTGCTGCTTTCAATCCGCTGTACAAACAAGGACGGTGCAAATGTAACCGCGCGCCCCTTGGTACGACCTGCCGGGGCACGGCGAGGTGCGGAGCGGCAACGCCCCCAAAACCAAGGCAGAGGGAGGAGGAGGTTCTCGGCGTCACTGGTCCCCCAGAGAAGGTCCTCAGAGCCTCTGGTGACCCATCACCGCTCCTTCCCGGCAGAAAGAAGGAGCGTCCTCACATCCTCGCTCCTGCTGACGACGGGTGGACCCAGCAGCATTACTCACACCCGCAGCGCCGGCGTCACCCGTCCTTGTCCCCAACGCACGTGTCACACGTGCTGAGATGGGTGCAGCACCGCCGCTCTTTAATCCAGCAACGCCGCCCCCAGGGATTCCCCTGCCCCTTCCGACTGGATTAAAAACCCCTTTGGAAGGAGCACGGAAGAAGCATTTCAGATAATTAAGAGGTGCTGCACACCTCGGCCAGGCTCCGAGCGCCGTGTCGGGCGGCAGTCGCGCTTTCGGCTAGGGTTAAATTGGGGTTGGGGTCTGGGTTTCCCCTCCTTGCTTCGGAGCAAGCCACGGCCCGGGACGGGGAGCGCTTGTGGCACAGCATTCCCCCTGGAGACAACACATGGAGAAGGCACCAGCCCTAACGGGAGCGGCTTTCCCGGGGTCAGAGCACACTGAACTGGGAGGGAAGAGGTCGGTAACGGAGCCGGTGTCCGAGATTGGGATTTCCACGCCACCCCACACCCGTGTATTTCTGCATGAGGCAGTTTTGCAATTAAGCGGCAGAAGATTTATCCTTGTCCACGCAGGTGGGCGCGGGACGCTGCTGCTCGCTGCGTGCAGGACGCCTCGGCCGGGGAGGGGGACACCGGCCCCGCGCCGAGGAAGCGGAGGCCATGGGGGTACTTTTGGCCATGGGGTCGCTTCCCGCGGATCCTGGCGGTGGCCTGTGTGGGGAAGGGGACGGGTCTAGCCCTTCATCCCAAATCCCGGCCGGGACCCGCCAGCCCCCTTTCAGCCCTCTCTTCTGCAGACGCGGGGCAGGAGGGAGCGTTCCCACCAAAGCCTGGCCCAGAAGGTCTCTGCAGATGGGTTGAGACGGGGCTGATCCAAACTGGAAGGCAAACCCGCAGCGTGTGCCCCATCTCCGGCTTTCCGGGCTTGGGGGGTCCCACCAGGATCACGGCTCTGGAGCAAGCCAGGAACCACCAAAATCTCCCAACCATCACCCAACAAGGGCAGGGCCTACCAGGGACTTGCACTAGAGAGTCTAGAAGCACTTCAATTTCAGCATTGCCGCCCAAAAAGGGGTACCCTTCCCACCAGAAGGCTTAACGGCAGCGGGTGGTTGATTAAACACAGCTTGACCACACACACGTCAACGTACATGAGTGCCCCGAAGGCCCAGGCACCCGCAGTGATCGCCAAATTCCCTAAGCCCTGAGAGAATTATCTCTGCAGAGAGTCAGCGATGCGTTTCGGCACCTCTGGACAGGAGTTGGTCCTTCCAGAGCTCCACTGGACCTGCAGAACAGAGCTGTGCCTATAAACCATGTACCCATCTACTGGAATAGAAAAAAAAAAAGCACCAGAAAAACCTCATACAAGGTTCTCCTGCACCAAAACGCCATCTACTTCCAGGAAAACTTGCTCAAATATTTCCCCCCGCGCCCGTGGAAAACCCCCCTTCCCCATCCCCGTCTCTCACCAAAAANAAAATTAAAATGAAGCGAGGCGATGTTTCGAAACAGAGCTTATGTCTCCCCCCCCGGTTTTTCTTTCAAGGCAAACTTTTCTCAAAAATGACACATTTTGTCAAACACTTCACTCGTGACAAATTGGCGTTGTCACCGAGGAGAGCGCTCGGCTGGGAATTTCGGAGGCGCTTCGGGAAGCCTCCGTCTGCTTTCACCGAGGTTTTTTAAAAAAAAAAAAAACAAAAAAAAACCCCAAAAAATCGACTGGCGGCGAGGTTGCAAAACGTAACGTGTGAGGCGAAGGATTAATTACCACAGATCTGGCTCCAAACCCAGAGGTGGTGAGAGTAATTTTCATTCAGGAACTTGGCACCGCTTGGCACCTCCTCCTCCTCCAGCACTGCCGGAGCATCTCAAGCGCCCAAAAATCGCATGTGCATCGCTGCGAGTTTTTGCAGTGATTAATTCAAGCCTCAATGAGAGACAAATCCAAAGCTTTTTGGTTTTTTTTTTTTTTTTAATGTCCTTACCCAGGCCATACACAGCGACTTCTCCCTTCTTAAAAACAGCACCGCAAAAGCTGTTTGCAGCGTAAAGAGGCAAAAAAAAGTAACGACTATCATCGCGCCCGTTCCCAGTTGCAAACTCATCTGACACGGTTTCCTGAACTCACCACAGTTATTTCTGTTGTGTTTTTTATTTTATCACGAGAATTATGGTTGTTATCACAGGCGTTTTATGCCTAACAACTTCTGGCTTCCTTGCGGTATTTTCATTCAAATGCCAAAAGGCGGTAATGAGACTAAGATAACGGCCCGCAAAAATAAGTGATACAGATCAGAATAGCGGGGAATTTGGTTCAAAACAAAAAAAGAAAAAAAGAAAACAAATAGAAATTATTCATCCTAATTAGCATTCAAAGACAGTAACTGGGGGGGAAAAAAAAATAAAAGATGTATTGCGGGGAGGGTTGTTTCACCGGGCACCTAAACCCCAAGGCAGCCCGCCCCGCTCCATCCCCGGTGACGAACGCCTCTGCATCGGGGAGTGGTTAGAAAGGAATGAAGCCCCTCATTTCTGAGCTCGCTGCCGGTTTACGTTCACGTCACTGATGCGCCACGCACCCGAAGCCTCAGCTGCGCCCGTAGCCAGAGCCCTGCCGCGCCGGCACCGGGCTCCCGCAACATCTGCGCCCAGCGGCAAGCGTCGTCCACTCCTTCCTGCCCTCCTCATCTTTGTCAGGGCTAACGAGCCCGCGGGGAGGCGAGGGACAGCACTGGTGGCCAGTCATTTGTGGCCATGGAGGGGACAGGAGTTGGCCACCCAGCTCGGGCATCGACGGGAACGTGTGCTCTCCTCCCACAGCTTCGAACCGCTGAACCCCACCGGAATCAATATTTTCCTTTTTTAAAATAATGCTGCCGGGGGCGGGGGGAGGGGGAAAGCACATCTAATATAGATTCAGCGTTATTCTGGGTTTTACATTATGCACTGAACCTCATCCTGTGTTGCGCTGCAGCGAATATATTACCATATACGATGACAAAGAAATGGCACAACTCCTGCGAACACATGATAAAGCGGCAGCCTGCTGAAACAGCCCGCTCGATCGGCCATCTCTAATTAGCAACACGTAATTAAGTTGCTATACATTGAGGGTGCGCCGGTGCCACCAGGCACCTTACGGTGAGAGAGGAGAATAATAAATCCAAATAATAATAAAGCAAACGGCAATGAAACCCGCAGCGGGGGCAGAGCCGCACCGCAGGTCTCAAACTTTTGCCAGTGTTTGCTCGGGGGTTTGCGGTGCTGCCACACGCGCAGCCTTATCTCACCCGCTGCACAGCCAGGAACGTCACCGCGAGGCCACCAAGGGCCATCGCGTCCCCAGGGCCACCCAGCTCAGCTCCCCCGAGCAGGGAGGCACCGGCAGGGAATAGGCTGCACGCACAGAAATACCCGAGGGGGGGAGGAAACCTACCAGGAAAGGTTAATAATTTATCCGTATGTAAAAATGCGCTCCCATTTCGAAAAATCGCTTTGCATCCTCAATGGCATGCACGAATTTAAGGGGGTGGAAGATAAGCAACGTGCCTCCGAATTTGGACACTATCTTTACTAACCGGATATTACTGCCTATTTTTTTTATTTTTTTTTCAAAGCTGCACTTTAGCTTCCAGAGGGTTTCAAATAAGCACTCCTAATGATCCCTCTTCATTAACCACTCCAGCAATACATATACGCATATTAGGGAACACGGTATAGAAAACATCTTTTTATGACACCTGCTGCCAGCCAAGCTGCTTCCCACCCAACCCGCCGCATTTATCAATATGCAAAATTACCCAAATCCCACTTTTTTTTTTTTTCCCACCCCAAACCTGCCACTCACTGGGCACAAGGCACAGGGCTGGGCACGGAGGGGACGTCAGGCAGAGGCCACCCACATCCCACTCACGACCCCAGCTGCACCTCCAGCAGCCCCAACGCTGCAAGGAGCAAACACTTCATAGATTATCACATAATCACAGAATGGTTTGGGTTAGAAGGGACCTTGAAGATCATCTAGTCCAACTCCCCCTGGGCAGGGACACCTCCCACCAGCCCAGGTTGCTCCAAGCCCCGTCCAACCTGGCCTTGAACACCTCCAGGGATGGGGCAGCCACAGCTTCTCTGGGCAACCTGCGCCAGGGGCTCACCACCCGCACAGTCACAAATTTCTTCCCGGTATCTCATCTAAACCTCTCCTCTTCCAGTTTGAAGCCATCACCCCTCGTCCTATCGCTACATGCCCTTGTAAAAAGTCCCTCTCCAGCCTTCTTGTAGGCCCCTTCAGATACTGGAAGGCCGCAATAAGGTCTCCTCGGAGCCTTCTCTTCTCTTCACCCACTAACATTTTTGGGGCCACACAGAGCGCTCAAATACAGACCTGGGAGTGGATTTCACACACTGATGGAGTTGGAAAGGTGCATCACACCGGCACCTTCTTTGCCACCGGTGAAGCTGGCAAAGCACAAACCCCACCTTAGTGCGCCCTTGAGCGCGCCCAACGTCCCAACGGCTACTCAACCGGACAACAAAAAGCAACAAGGTTTGGAGATGTACAAAGACTCAATGTGATGCTACAGCACAATTTTTGATTGCTTGCAGGAATTGCAAAAAAAAAAAAAAAAAAAAAAAAAGGGGGGGGGGG